>JAQMYG010000012.1:30070897-30102943 GCA_030014215.1 Clariallabes teugelsi
GTCCTGTATGTCTCCCCTGTTCGTATTGTACATTAGCGTGCCACCCCTTGTCTATATGTTTATGTGTTTTAAGTTCTGCGTTATTATGCTCCATGTTTATATGCCAACTGCCTTTGTTTGTTTGTTTGTTTATTTATCTTTGATTATCACATTATTAAAGACATTATTTGTTACACCTTACCCCCTCTGCGCTTATGCCTACATCCACACCCACAGTCCAACATCCACAGAACGTTACAATGCCACTACAAAATGCAGGAAAAAATTGTTCAAGCTTTTGTTAACTCTAGGTTTGATGCCTTACTGTATGTATTTCCCAAAATGTGCATAAAAAAGCTCCAGACTGTTCTCACATCACAGAACCTGAGCAAACTGCTAATTATTTATTTATTTATTTGGATACAGAATTTTGTTAGTTATTTTCTGTGTTAGTACGTCTTTTTTATTAGTACGCCTACTACAGTAGGGCCTATAGCTTTCTTTTTCAGTTTTGGAATAGGCTTTGAATTAATGTTGAGATCTCAGCCACCATCTCAGTTTTCAAGTCTAGACTGAAAACTATTACTTAAAAATATTACTTAAGTTAAGTCATTTTATTTATTTAGTTATTTATTGCTTCCTAGTTATTTATGAGCTAAATCCTCTTTTGAGCTATTGTGTATGCCGATCTGTGGGGTTCATGGCCATAGAGGATTTTGGTGAACTGGGATATTTGGATGGTTGTTGCCTCCCTACGCTCTGATGTTACTCCTGATTGTTAGCAGTGAAGTAGCTGGCTGCTTTATGTCCCACGGAGCCCTAATGTCCGTGTAAATTCCTTTCCCTTGTAATTATGATGTCCTGGCTAGTCCTGCCAGAGTCCCTGCTTGCACTCTGGACACAGTGTACATTATTCTTAATCATTATGCAACAATGAGCACACCTAATAATCTCTCTCTCTCGCGCGCGCGCGCTCTCTCTCGCTCTCAGTTAAGAATATGCACTCAGGTGCAGGATAAACTAGACTACTACAGGTCCTCACACACTCTCTCTCTCTCTCTCTCTACACATGCTACTCCTACGATACCAGTGATCCAGACCCCATCTGCTCTCCACACCTGCCTGATCTATCCTTGGAATACTTATCACTTGGGAACCACTCACTGCTGCTGAGGATGACCCCATATGGGCAGCTTAAAGATACACTTAGACAGCATGAAGATTGCCTCGGACTGCAATTGATACGAACAGTTTTGCTATGATGGTTTAGGACTGCAATCGCTGTGATAGCTTTAGTATTTCGATTGCCACTAACTGTTTTGCACTCAAGTCTCCATCAGTGCACAGTTGATAACTTCGATAAAATAGACGTCATGATAAAACTATAATGAATTTCCTTGTTACACAGTTACACTTTTTGGCTACATAGCACACAGTTATAGAAGGGAATTATTTATCATTTTCTTTCCATGTCACCCAAATGAGGATGGGTTCCCTTTTGAGTCTGATTCTTAATGATGTCATCTCATCAAGTTATTCCTTGACACTGTTGCCTCTGGTTTGCTCATTAGGAATAAACTCATAACATATACAGTACGCTACTGTAGAACTGCTTTATGGAAATGTCTATCATTAAACCTATATGAAAATGAATCAAAGTATTCACCTTTTTTTACATTCGCATTTTACAGTAAGTTCATTATAATAATTATTAGGACACTCCCTAGAAGACGCCATGCACCTTCTTTCCTTGTAACTGTCGACTCTGACTTACAGGCATATCCGGATTTCTGTAAAGCTTCTTTGTGGCAATGTCCATTTTTTATGTGCTATATAAATAAAACCCAACTGAACTAAATTGAATTGCCTTACTTTTAATTCCCTTCTTACCTGATCACTAATTTTGGTGGGTCTGTTCTCTTTTATTTATAGTTGCGCCATATTCTTTTTCTTGTTTTTTTTTTTTTTTTAAATCATAGATTTAATGGTGCTCAGAAGAAAGTTAAAAGTTTTTACCAACCAAACCCTTGGCTTGTTTTAATAGTGTTTTGGTGTTTGCAATGTTGTTTGGGTCTGTTGCCTAAGGAGCTCAGCAACCTTCTTCTTTCTCTCCTTCTTCCATAACCGCCAACTGTAGGTCTCACCCTCCCTCATCTTCCCAGCCTTTTAAAGCTGATTTTCTGGTTCAACCTCCCTTAAAAAAAAAAAAACATTAAATGCTTCCTACCCTGATCTTGTCTTGTCTTGCTCTGTGTCTCGAACTCTTTATTTGCTTTTATCCGGGACTTCCACACAAACTTTCTTTTCTGCATGTTTCCATTTAGTACCACTCTGCACCTTTCGTTGGAGTTCGGTAAGTTGCATCACCGCCACCTATACCTTTAAGGAGCAGGTGGATTTATATTGAGATCATGTGATATTTTAATTTCACACTATTTGCCCCAAAGGTTATTAAGATTTTTATAGCAATGAGTGGGGGATACAAATTAAAAGTAAAAAATACATGCATATTGACACTAAGACTAAAAAAATGCAGAGATACTAAAAGGGTGACAAAGTAATTGCAAATATGTATGTAATAATGAAAAACAAATTATGCACTGACTCACTGTATATACATGTACAGGCAATTCCAAAATGTAAGTTCATATAACAATAAATGTTTGGTCCATTACACATTTAATATAAATTTAAATGTTAGTTCTACCAAAACGTCCTACTCCGGTTTCCTCCCACAGTCCAAAGACATGTAAGTTAGGTTAATTGGCATTCCCAAATTGGCCGTAGTGTGTGAATGAGTGTGTCTGTGTGTGTGTGTGTGCCCTGCGATGGATTGGCACCCTGTCCAGGGTGTACCGTGCCTTGTGCCCTAAGTCTCCTGAGATAGGTTCCAGGCCCCCCGCGACCCTGAATACAGGATTGAGCGGTATAGATGATAAGTGAGTGAGTGAGTGAGTTCAACCAAAACCACTCTTTCATGAAAATGAACATATTCCTGATTAAACTGAATTAAAATGACTCATGCTAGTGTTGCTATTTTAATTGCACATCTGCAACATCCTGAGATGTCACTTTTCATTTGTCTATCCAGGCTTGAAGCCTATGTATTAATGCCATGCCCTAAGAGCGAGGTAGGATTGTAACTCTGCTCAAACAACACCCTGGGTCTATAAATTCTCTCTCACCCCCTTACAGTCATGTTCTGATAGATTTCACAAATACACACCGACATTCACAGCAGAGATGCGCTGTAGAAACGCGCAAAGACATCCAGACTTGCCTACATCACAGACTTGCAAAGCAAATGCTCACTGAAATTGTGACAGAAATCACTGCAGGTTGACAAACGTGGCATGTATTTTAAGAGGTGCAGATCTGGAGGAAAAAGCTCAAGATTAAAGCAAATTAGCTTTAATGGATTAAGCTTGGATTGTTTTGCTGTGTGATGCTAATTGGTTAGCTAATACTTCAGTAACATGAAACACGTAAGATTCATCGGAAACAGTGTTGCAAATTTCCAGTAGTTGGATAATTTAATAATCAAAAATGGAATCATTATTTATAATTAATGATAACAAGATGGATATTTTGTCTTAGTTTAAGTTTGATTAAAACAATTCCCAATTTATGTTAGACACATTAATGAAGCCAAATCATTCTACTACTACTAATAATAATAATGCTGTCAAAAATAGTAATTTTGTCTGATTGTTCTCTCTCTTTTTTTTTTTATTTAAATAAGGCTGCTAAGAATACAATGTCTAATACAAGTCTACCTACTTGTGGTGTACAAATAAGAAAGAAATGTGAGCTATAGAGAAATACTGCAAAACAAACTGTATGGGTTAATATATGTTTGTAAATTCTTAACAGCAATTAATCAGTTGATAATTAAAACCATTAATATTAGTACAGTATCCATAATAACTAATCTATTGGATGGATCTAACAGGGTAAAACAATAGTTATTGTATACAGTACAGGTTATAATCTGTCATAACAGTGCTAGTTCTGTCCAGCATGCAACATTTAGATGTCAATTCACAACTTGTGTATAATCAACAAATTAATTAGAGAACTTCATTGGGGATTTTATGTGCAATTACGAGTACATAAAGATGCTTAAGGAGCCATTTCAAAGAATTATTAGCACAGGCATAAAGTTTTAAGAACAGAGACATCTTATAGACATCTTAGAATGTGTTTCTCAGCATTCGTGCTATAAATACCTTCAAGCAATATAAGATTCCTGTAAGGATATGTGAAACGTTCTGTTCTTTCTTGTAAAGACATATTTTATGTTTTATACAGTAGTAACTCTTAATGTTTTATATAGCCTTGAAGAAAGCACAATGAGTGAACTTGTAATAGGACAAATAGGACATTTCAAAATAAAAACAATAAGACAGACTGCTGAGCCTACTGTAGCTTAACTGGTCATAGAGTTTAATCCACAATAGAGTTAAATTCACAAGCATTTTGGCTTTTAAATTTGACCTTAAATGTTATTCCTTGTTCTTTCTGTTTAGCATGATGGTGTATCTGATCTTTTCAAATTTGCTCCCCGTTCCCTTGAATTATGCCTTAAAAAGGACAGATGTCCCCTGAAGCCACTTGAGCTGCACTAACAAACTCAGATAATAAGAAGGGATGCGTCCCTCTAATCTATATTGCTGTGTTGTTAGATATTAATCAATATAGGAATTTATCCCCTTTTTATTGACAATGTTCTGTCAATAATGTGTTTTCTGGGATAGGAATATGATCGCATAAATATCCTAAGATAAATGAATAAAAAACTAAATAAACTTCCAATTCAAAGAGAAAATATCTGAACTTTGTACATTTGATATATACAGTAATGTGCTAAATAGGCACCATATTATCTTTAGTACACATTTAGTTATATATGTCTATCATGTCTGTATTGTTATGTACAGTACAAAATTATTCAACATTTTCAATAGTGATGGGTCATTCATGAACGAGTCAAAAGAACGAGTAGTCTCAGGAGTGATCCGTTCATTTTCTACTGGGCGCGCATGCGCAAAGCATCGCGAAACCTCCGTAGCTTATGTGCAGACTTGCAAAGCAAATGCTCACTGCAAAGTGTCTTTGAGGGTCACATGACAAAAGAATAACTGACTCGGACCAAAAGATATGAGAGGTGAGCTGCTCATTCGGTTTATCATAATATGTCCTAAATGACTCAAAAAGAAATCTGTTTATTTTGATGAACTAGATTCAACGAACCGAGTCACTAAAATTATCCAAACTTCCCATCACTAATTTCCAATCATAACTTAAAAATGAATAAATGATTAACATTATGGAAGAACAATTGCATGCATGTAAAGAAAAGAACATATTACATACTGTAACAGACCAGAATAAAAATTTATTGAAAAGGAGCAAGTGTGATATAGTTACCAGAAGAACTCAAATTCTAGCAAATTTCTTTACCCATTTTTTTTTTACCTAGCAAAGTTGTTTTACCTATACAACTGCACAGATCTATGTCTAGCAATACTGATTATTTTTACCAAGAGTTTTCACACCAAATAATAACTGTGTTTTAGTTCAATAATCTTTTGTGCTCTTTATAGAAGTTTCCTTTATGTAGAATTTTTTCAAAGGCATCTTTTCTTATGCCATTTTTTTGTCTGCGCTCAAGACACAGTATTGTGTAAAACACCTGTTAGGTGAGCATGTCACACTTGCTCCTTTCTGTTTTCATGCAAAACCCAGGAGCTTGCTTTGGCACCCTGTCCAGGATATACCCTGCCTTGCACCCAAAGTCTCCTGGGATAGGCTCCAGTCCCCCTGTGACCCTGTACAGGATAAGCAGTATGGAAGATGAATGAATCCTATGTTGTTGTTTTTTTCATCTAAAAACTGGTCTGTCATGTAATATGTTGCTTTCTTTACAGGAATAAAAAATGCTATATATTTTAGAAATCAGAGCTATGCTCAGTAGTGAAAATAGACTTTAAATACACAATGTGACAAGAGCTCATAAGATAGGAACTAAACTGCTGTGTTGCCATATAGGAAAACCACATGTAAGTGTGACTAATCAGGTAAAAAAAAAAGTCTTCAGTTTGCTAGGGAGTATAAAGTTTAGATTTTGGAGAGTTTTTATAAAGGTCATTTGGTCTAATTAGTCCAGATTAACCCTATTCCCGGGTGATGGGATCAGGGTAGGAAAAATACAAAGCACAATAGCATTTAGAATTACATGAGCTGAAAAAAAAAAAACTAGTCTAATTTTTTTTTATTTACTGCATCAAAATTGATGAATGGGAGGGGAAAAGCATTTACAATGCTAGCAATTTTTGTTGTATACTTCAAATGAAAATGTGTTTCAAGCATTTAATATTCAATGCAAAAATATTGACCTTGCTAAACTGGTGTTCAAAAATATATTCAGTTGTTAAAAAATACCATCCTTTTTATTCTTCATCCTCACAAATTCAAGTTACCAAAATTCAGGTATTGAAATTAATGTCGACAAAATTCGAGTTTTCAAATTTGGGTCAACCCAATTCAGATATATCAAAATTCAGGCCTTTACATGCAGGAAGAACAATGAACTGACAATTCCTGTGGTGCGTTCCACAGCGTACTTTAATTTGTGATTGTGTTTGCATTACTGAGTGTAGGGGAATACACTCACTACACACTTTTAGATAGCGATTACACTGGGGGATCCCTGGCAAGGGGAATTTTAGTGCATTATGTTTTTTCTGCCAATCCAGTTACAGGCGCTGTGTTCTGATCAGCAAGGAGTTCGCTGCAAAGTAAACTGCACAGGGAGAAGCAAGAAGGGAGCACACTTTAAAGTACACTGTAGAATAGTCCATAGCTATCGGCAATTCATTGCTCCTCCTGTGATGTGAAGACCTGAATTTTTTTTCTACCTGATTGTTTTTTTTACCTGAATTTGAAATTTTTAACAATCGAATATATTTTTCGAAACAGAAATTTAGTAAGGTCAATATGTTCTGCTTTGAATTTTAAATCTGTTTATTATATTTTCTTTTGAACCTTACAACCTCAATAAATTGCAGTGCTGAAAATGTCAAACATATTAATGATTTAGAGACTATTTCCATTCAGATTAAAATGAAATGCACAAAACTTTGAACATATTTTTTGTGACAAGGTTTTATTCAGTTCATGTAATTCAACATGCTATTTTGCTTTGAGTAATTTCTGTATTTCCATAAAGATACAATCTTCTGGAGTCAGTGTCATGATCTAAGGTTGGATTAGTTGGTCAGGTCTAGGCTCTGATAATAAGATGTCATGTTACCAAGAAAACTGCAAAGCCACCTCTCTTGAAAAAAAAAAGTACTGTAGAAACAATAGTTTATAAAAACAGATACATTAATATAAACCTTGCACAAAACTATTGTCCTGGCCTGCAAAATTAATCAACAACTTCTTCAACACCAGGTGCACGGGTCTGCACCTTATAATTATATATAATTGCATTCTGAGTAATTATTGAATTCTGGCACCACTGTATAAACAAGGGAGTTTGCAGAAGATTTACTATGTACTACTATGTACCAAAATGTGTATGTACTTTGCTTAGGAAGAAATTAATGAACAAAGAATTTACAGGCATCTAATTGTTCATGTTTTATAAAGGTACTTGAGTAAAGAATAGGTTTTGATTAGATCACTCTTATCTAAAGTTGAGATTATGTCATAGCAACATATGCATATAGCAGACAACCTTTTCACTACTTCCTTCATTGCTTTGCATCCATCTAGCAAGAAAGTAACTCATAAATTCATACATATTACCTGGTGTTTTATTAGACTGCCCATCTCCTGCACACAACAGGTGCCCTCTCTCCCATTATTATTCTGTTTCTCCTACTTTACCATTCATTTCTCATACATAAAGACTCTATGCACACACCAAAATGTCACACACATTTTGAAATGTTTCTGCTTGCATGGTTCTTTAATGCTGCTGAAGGAAAAACAGCACAACACAACTGCAACTGAATTGAACCTTTCAGTATGTGAAATATGTGCATAGTTGAATGCACAATCAATTGCATGGGCTGTGAATGCCTGTGAACAGGACGGTGGTCTTAATGCAACATGAGTACAATGCCGTCACATTGATGCTGAAGTGATATTGAACTGATGATGTGCCTGTAGGGATTGTTAAATGTAGACTACACACACCAACGATGAGTTATAGTGGTTAGAGAAAAATAATGACATAGGTAAATGAAAGCATTTGAGGTTTTTTCATGTAATTTAGAGTGTATGGGTTACTAAAAATAAAGGCATTGGGAAACAGCTTTACTTCAAAACATAATTTAAAAACTGAATATTCGCATTTGCGGCGGCACGGTGGCTTAGCGGTTATCACTGTCGCCTTCGACCCCTAGGTTCCGTGTTCGATTCCCGCCTTGGGTCCATATGCATGCAGTTTGCATGTTCTCTACTGCACGTGCTGGGTGGGTTTCCTCTGGGTGCTCTGGTTTCCTCCCACAGTCCAAAGACATGCAGATTAGGCTAATTAGCGTTCCCAAATTACCCATAATGTGTATGCCCTGTGATGGATTGGCACCTTGTCAAGGCTGTACCCTGCTTTGTGCCCCAAGTCTTCTGGGATATATAGCTAATGCAGTTTATTATATTTTGGGGTTTTCACTGTGCAAGAGGAGGATGTAATTAGAATCTCCTGACCAGGTCCTGTGGATCTGCTGCACTGCACATTAGCTTGTTTATCTACTTTGATTCACCTAAATCAACACGTTTACTTAATAGCAAGCTGCTCATGAGGTTAAGTGGAAGTGAGGAGAGAGGGAAACACTAAATGTGAAGTGCATACTACAGAGGAACTCCTGCAGCACGACTGGGAAACACTGCTGGAGACTACACATATGATAAGCCGATTGTAGTATGATGACTACAGCAATGCGCTCCGTCTTAAACGATACGGTCCAGGAACCAATCAGCTTCGCACAGGGGTGGGTTTATGTGCTCGGGGGCGGGGTTATCGCTTCTATTTAAAGTGAGGCTGTGCGTCAAGTTGAAGAGTAGTTTTAGCTCCGAGCAGGGAAGAATTGGAGAGAGTTACCGATACGGGGGAAGCCTTTCGTGTGGAGGAAAGAACGCTGAAACACGCATGGAGTGGAAGATCAATTAACCGTGCGCGCCCGGAAATACACAGGTATCCTCATCCTCAGCCTTCGTGCGCACTGGAAAAGCTCTGCAGCTGGTTAGGTTTAGTGCAAAATCTGTACATTTGCTCAATGCATGCTGAAATGTTTGGTGTATGTGAGAGAGAGAGAGAGAGAGAGAGAGAGAGAGAGTGTGTGTTGTCAAATATTGGATCGCCCTTGTGTCTCGCTCCATTTTGCAGTTCGCTCCAGGCGCAGTGACTTGTTTACAAACCCGAGTGCATGAGGCTGAGCTGTTCTCGTTTTGCTTGTTGTGTGATTATTTTTATTTACATCTTGTTTGTTTGTTGACAGAAGCTGCTTTCCATGCCTCTCGCGTGCCTCTCCCGTCCTTGATGGGCAACCAACTGGACCGGATCACGCACCTGAGCTACAGCGAGCTACCCACCGGGGATCCGTCGGGCGTGGAGAAGGACGAGCTGCGCGTCGGCGTCGCCTACTTCTTTTCCGACGACGAGGAGGAGCTTGACGACCGGTCGCTCGAGCGCAGCCCGAGCGAGGAGGGCGCCGTGGAGACGCTGGACGAGCTCGAGTACTCGGCCTTCTGCTGCCACGAATGCATCTTCTCCAAGGCGCGCGCGCGCGAGGACCTGCGCGTGTACCCGGTGCCCGCGCTGCTCGCCATGTGCAAGCCGGGCGACGTGCTCGAGCTGGTGGCGAGCGCTCAGGCGCCGCACTGGGCCGTGTTCGAAGGCGAGGACCAGGTGATCCACCTGCACAAAGGCGAGATCCGCAAGGACAGTCTGTTTGACGTGAGCGGCGGCCGCCGCGGGCGCATCGCCAACGAGCGCTACCGATTCCGGCCGCTGCCGCCCGACCTGGTGGTGCGCAACGCGAGCGGCCATCTGGGGCTCAACCGCGCCGACGTGTGCTGGACGAGCTCGGAGAGTTTCGCCGCCTGGTGCCGCTTCGGCAAGCGCGAGTTCAAGGCGGGCGGCGAGGCGCACTCAGCCGGCCAGCGATACCTGCTCAAGGTGCACCTGTCCGAGAGCACCGTGCACACGCTCGTCTTCCGCAGCCTCGAGGAGCTGATACGCGAGCGTAGGCGCGTGGACGCCAGCGGAATCCTGGAGGAGCTCTCGCTGCTCAACGAGAAACCGTGAGCGGAATTTCGAGGTCGTGGCTACTATTATTGTTATTTTTGTTTCCTTTTTCTTTTTTTTTTCTTTTTTTTTTTTTGCATCGCGGTCACAAACTCGGAACTGCGGCAAGGGCTGCTCGTACCCTTCTTGCAAGACTTTTGAGGAATGTGCGCTTTTCATGTTAAAGCTCAAGTGTTCACAAAGACAACGCCCTTTTTGGCTCGTGCCGTGTGATCCGGTGCACTCCGAGTACCGCGGACCATATTTTTCGGACCATTGATCATTGCGCACTGGGACGCTGGGAAGCCCAGCCGAGCCGCACGGCGGTTGGAGAGGGTCGTGGCGCGTTCGGGATTCTTACTTCTTTTTCTTTTTTTTCCCCTTTAGTTTTATTTTAAAAACTCCCAAAGCTTTAGCATCAAAGGCGAGTCGCGGAGATCACGCGCCACTGCGTAACGACTGCAATCCAAACACGGCGACCTTTTAACACACGTCTGGCTTTTATTTCAAGACAATGCGCAAAAATGTACATTATTCTCATTTCTTCTTTCGGAGTCCATATTTTTGTATTTTAGTTAGGCAACAGAATCTTTGTTTTATTGAAATAAAACTTAGATTTGCTCTCTGAAGCGTGCGTGTATCCGCTCTGTTACTTTGCACGAGTGGGTTTGCGGGCTGAGCTGCATCTCAACGAGCATCACAAATCCCTCAGCAGCCCTGTACATGCTTGATATGCATCTCTGCACGTGCAGTTCAATCAGGAGAGTTTGTTTTTCTTTGCATTAGTATGCGTTAGGGGGATACTGCAGGGCTCTGATCTCCTACCTGGTGTTCTGGCTTGCACTGTGTTTGCATGTAATAAGCCTTGGATTCTCAAGTGCAGATTGCAGACCTGATGAATAGCTGGCATGCACCTATATATAAGTTTTATAGAAAGCTTGATTATTAGCTGATGGATTTACAGCTCGTGATTGAAGCAAGGAATATTAAACTTTTTGGGGGTTATACAGTATACTGTGAATCCCAGTACTCATTTACTAATTTATTTTACTCATTGTATTGAGCCTGCCAGTCATTGGTGCCAGTCGATGCAGTCTATACTTCATTCAGATGAAGACTGGAGCCGGACAGCCTGATAAGTGTTTACAGTGCTTACATTGTTTTGACAAGCACACATGATTGATGCACACTGATGAACATTGCAGGGTAGGTTGGTTTGTGCTACCTGTAGAATGCAGATTGTGCTACATTATCCATTGTTGTTTGTTTTGGCCAATTAGGGATCATTAAAGTGTCATTAAGCGAAGTTTAAAGGTCAGACTCTGGAACATCTGTGCCATTAAATTGTTTTATTCCTCAAGATGGATAAGATAGGACCAGGATGTCTTAATTTGAATCTGCTACATAGCATTTGTTGTAGCTGCAGGACTTCTGTGGTGCAATAATTGTGTGTGTGTGTGTGTGTGTGTGTGTGTGTGTGTGTGTGTGTGTGTGTGTGTTGCTCAATGCAGTATTGGCAATTTACAGTCATGCTCTGTTGACTTTTCTATTAGAGTGTGTTAGCTGCAGCTGGGATTAGTTATTATTTTTATGTGAATATGAACTTATTTACCTGCACTTCCTTAGTGTGCGTTTTCTGCTTATAAGGTAGAAAGCTTGACTCATACTTCACTACAAAGAAGGATGTTAACTTAAGTTTCTCTAAGCAATAGATTTTTGCTTTCGTGTTTACTTTGTATTTAAATATATTTTTTCTTATCATGCTAGGATAAAAAAAAAAAATCGTTCATATGTTGACTTTAAACTGTAGTCGGCAACTGTATAAGGGTAATAATGTAATTTTCCCACTATCTGGTGCCCGCCAGAAGATGACGGGAACCCTTTTGATTCTGTTTCTTCTCTCTTGAGGTTTCAGCCCCATGTCCCCACTGTTGCATCTCATTTGTTCATTAGGGACATCAAGATTTCCCTGAAGCATCTTTCGAAACACATGTTGAACAGGAGGTTCTTAATGCAGTTGTCCTAAAGAGATTAAAAGTTTATCCACTTCGGATAGGGAAACACTGTTGTTGGGTGTCATTCAGAATCTTTAAGGTTTCCCCAAAAGGACTATCAGGTGTTTAGTTTTATTGCCATGGTCAAAACCATCGGACTGTTTATCTTGTCTATGTGGTTGATCAGATCAGACGCACGTGTTCTGCTTATACTCTTAGTCTCCTTGCTTGCATGCTTCAACCATCTGGAAATTTAAGCAGCTAAGGTGTTTCTGAAGGCTTGGTGGACGTTACGCTAGTGGTCATTTGCAGTCCATGAAACTTGCTTAAAGGCAATACAGCTACAAGTGTATATAGAGTCTATGGAAACTTTTGGCTGAAGCTCATTTGCCTCCTGTTGGAGCAACTGTCATAATAGTAGTCTATTTTTCAGCTGTCAAGGAATCCCTCTCCTTCTCTCTGCTACATTCTTTCCTGCTTCTTTTGACAGTCTGTCATCAGCCTTATCTTTTCACGGCTAAGAATTGAGGGCAGTGGGGCAGCAGGCTATATGTGGAGAATGGGGACAAACTCATCTGCTGCAAGTAGAGGAAATACTGTTAACACCATGCAACATCTCCCTGACGTTGTGCATTAGGGTACAAAACACATGCTATTCATAGTGAAGCTTATGCGGAGCATAAGTATTTAAGATTTTCCTTTAAATAACTAGTTATCACATGCTTTAATTGATGCACTAATAGAATTGTTTAAAAATATAGACCTTTTATTCTCAATTATTCTCAAAAGGCAAAGTATAAAATGCTTTGATTTCGCCATACATTCCATCCGTATCCATTTGTTTACATATTGGAGATGGTTCTGCCCCCAGCGGATCAAATTCTCCTAGTCCTGCCCCTTTACCTTACAAGGCAATTTGTTTTAACCATATTCTGTCGGCTTTGTTGGGGGAAAAATATTAGGATTTATCTTCTTTTTTTTTTTGTTTTTTTTTTTGTTTAATTATTAATTTGGCAACATTATCATTACCTGGCAAGGTGGCTTAGTCGTTAGCACTGTCGCCTTGCACCTCCAGGGTCCCAATTCCCAGCCAGGTTAGATTCCCACCTCGGTGTGCATGGCGTTTGGATGTTCTCTCTGTGCTTGGTTGGTTTCCTCCGGGTACTCCAGTTTCTTCCCACAGTGAAAGACATGCAATTTAGGCTAATTGGCGTTCCCAAATTGCCCATAGTGTGTGTTTATGTATGTATGTATGTATGACATCCTGTCCAGGGGGTACCTTGCCTCGTGCCCTTCAAGTCTCCTGGAATAGGCTCCAGGCCCCCCGGAACCCTGTACAGGATAAACGGCATAGATGCTGAAACGATATCTGCACAAGTTTAAAGGCATGCTAGGCTTTTGCATGAAAACAGCTGGATTATTTGTTTTGCCATTGGCACTTTGTTGATTTACAAAGTACTGTATATTTGAAACATAAAACGGCTTTATTGCTTTATTTGAACAGTTAATTTGCTTGGTGGTTAGAAAGCGAGCTGTGCATACACAAGATAAATAACTCGTTCCCACACACCTTTTGGGACTTCCCGGGCTCTGTTCTAAGCTGAGTGTGTGTTCTTTGTGTTGCTTCTTATCATAGAAGCAAAAATTTTCACAAAAAGCTTGAACATGGTGATTTAAGCGTTGCTCATCTGTTTTCATTTTTGCTCTTTAACAAAGCCTTCTGAAACGTGAAAGGAAAATATTAACCCTGACCACGTACTTTGCTGAGACTCGAGGCCTGATCTTGGCTTGCAGTGATTGATTGCGGATCAGAGAGATGCTGACCTCGCACCTCTGAGCTCCGAGTTTATTTGGACATGTTTGAACGAGCAGACCGTGCAACCGCAGCGTAAAGAGGCCTCTAGTTACAGAAAGACGACCGTGTCATAGTAGGACTGCTATTTATAGGTGCTGCAGCACTGGCGATTTTTGTGTTCGAGTTGGTAAGCGAGACAACGAGCATGCTGCGGTGCATCACATCTCAGGAAAAAAAATGCAAATTGATTTTCAAGGATCAATGACCGTGACTCGACAAAAAAAACAACAACGTGGAGAGTATGGTGCAAGGAGGCTTTATAAAAAATAAAAAAAAAACCTTCAATATTTCCACCCTGAGCTTTTATGTGTTGTTGTGGTGCGCAGGAGACAAATGAGGCGATTAGACTTTTACACGCCAGGGGACAAAGTCACACCTGTAGACCTGAATGCATGCACACGCGCGCATGCACACAAGGTCATTATTCTTTCTTAGAAAAAGTGAAACCCGTTAAGAGAAATGTGTGTTTTGGAAACATCTTTAATGAAAGTGTGTTCATTAATCTGTAATATTGAATCCTTAATATCATTGTGTGGTTGTGAAAGTCACATAATCGCATTTTTATTTTTAACCTTAAAAACTACAACAGTTCATCAATTAATTACATGTTGGCCAAAAACATCTGAATAGATACTGAAAGTTAAATTATTATAATTATAACAAAAGGCAAAGCTGTCTTAATGGGCAGCTATTATGCAAAATTACATTTTAGTGATTTTTTGACGTGAGTTGTTTGACAACTTCAGTGTGTGTATGTGTGAACAAAAAAACATTCCTTGCTTTTTTTTTGTCCTTTTTCTATTTCAGTCTAAATCTCTCTGAGACCTTTTAACTTGTTAAAGAAAAACAGTTATTTAAGGTTGATTATAGCATTGTTCACCTACTTGCCTGCATATCTTGTATACATTTGGAGGATTAATCCACTAGATGGCCTGTGAGAGACTAAATATCTCTGAATATTTAGTGCGTTCAGCAACAGCAACATTAAACGCACTCAAAAGCTATAATTCCATAGTCAAAATTGTTGTCATGAGTGAAAACTCTGTCCTTATTTTCAATCGTCTCCCACCTCCAAGATCCGGGTTCGATTCCTGCCTCCGATCTGTGTGCATGGGGTTGGCATGTCCGCAGTCCAAAGAGATGTAGAATAGGCTAATCTTCTTTAAAAAAATTGCAGTGTGTGAATGAGTGTGTGTGCCCTGTGATATCCAGGGTGTACAGTACCTCACCTTATGCCGTAAATCTCTGATGAGAATATCATGTACATAAAGGACCTTTTATAGAGTTTAAAGGCAACATGAGAGAGTTTTAAAATGTTTAAATGGACTGCAATAGGTTAGTAAGGTCAATATACAGTAGGTCAATAAGTACAGTATGTGATTAGAAACTTAATGCCATTTTTAGTTAGCTGTGGATACAGTGTCACATGGTGCTATGCTGCTCCAATATTGCTGTTGTTTTTTTCCAACATGCAGATGCTTCATGGTAATTTCTGTGGATAAACACAAGCGACGATCCAAATGAGCACAGGCGGCCATCTTGTGTATGTGCATGTATAATAAAGCCTTTGCAAAGTAATCCTCTCCTACAACTAAACCCATTTTTACATTTTCATTTGGAAACTGCTGCTCAAACCTTTGATTTTGCACAATATCAGGACAGTTATGAGAGTGAAAAATACCTTTATTTCTCGATATAATCCCCTCCTTCACTAATGCACTTATCCCAGCATAGTAGAAAGTTTTCTCAGTATGTTGGAGCCATGATCGGACCGCCTGCTTCATGTCATTGTCGCTGCTGAAACTATGCCTGGGGTTGCCATTCATTGATGTATGGCTTTCTTTAAAACACAATTCAGTTGTTTTATTGTGGTGTTTCGTCACAGTGCTTTACTTGAAGTCTTGTTTACATGTCAACCGGTTCATCACAACATGCTAATCCAAGACATGAATGCTTACCATGCACTGACATGCACTGACATGAATGCTTACCATGTCTTGCATGGCGTGGCTTGACACATTAGCATCACAATGTGATAACAGGAGACACGTCACGTGTCAGCGCGACTAAAAGAATGCACTCGGATCTCTTCTTTTGCTCATGAAACGACGAGTCCCTGTTAGACTTGAACGCCCCTTGTATTTCTTGGATGGAAATGTGACGTTATTATAGGAGCTGATTGTGATACAATAACCTGATTAGATGCAAGTGTATGAGAGTTATAAGACTGGCCCAGTGTTCATACTATCAAGCTCTAAAGCAGTCGTTCATGTCACGTTGTAATTGCAGGAAAAAATTATTTGAATTGGGATTAATTCCATGCAAGTTAGGTTTGTTGTGTTCAAGTGAGGTTATCTTGAGTCATACCACATACTAGTTCAACAATGCATGTGCTCAGATGTTTCTTCAGCAACTTTATTTCTTACCTGCCTTAATTCTTATTCATGCAAAAATATACTATTAAAGACGTTAGGAAAATTGAGGACATATGTATAGTTTATAACGTACATCCAACTAACCATTTTTTATTAACAATACATTTGTAACTGATTAGCTTAGATGTTACCTATAATCAACCTACTGCCGTTCCTCATCAGACAAAACAAATCTCTTAGAAGGATCAGCTCGAGCAGTAATTTCAACATTATACATTATACTTCTTTTAATATTTTATTTCTACAATAGCCACTTATTTACAGGCAGGTGAATGGCTATGGCTAATAATAAACAGATTTAAAAATGTGCTGTTATTTAATAAAGTAAAGTCCTTTATTTAACCTTAATAAATTGACTCAACAGAAGTGTAAAATCCAATGCTTTACCTTCATGTTTTTCACCGCAAGAAAATTTTTGATTTTTTTCTTTAGTAACTAGCTGCATTTCTTATTCATTTATTTAGGCCACATGGGAAAATGAGGGAATTGTTGGGTTTGAATGGCTGAATTGTAATTGCTATTGCATAAGTGATAACAGTTTCCAATATGTTACACTAAATTATAATGGACTATAAAGTATTTTTATTTATTTTTTATAATTTTTTAAAAATTAACTTAGCATGTATTTTTGTATTGAAAAAAGGGTGTAGAATCCCTTGTTCCAAGTAGTGCCCTTGATCGGAGTTAAAGTATTGGATAAAGGATTTGGGATTCAACCTTGTGTTTGACGCTAGATGGGTTTGTTGCTTGTTCAGGCTATTCATAACGACAAAGGAGACGTTTATTGTAAGTGATGTTTGAGATGACAATGTTATCAGATGTGTTTTATTGCTGAAAGTACTTCCATGAATGCAAGTTTTGGTCTGCAGCTGCTCACCACTCTTTCCAGTAATTTGGATTGTACCAGCCTACTTTTACCCCTGACTGTACCTGTGGTCATAATCCAGTTTGGGATGGCATCAGAATGCTTTGAATCAGGTCGCACTACTTTTTTTTTGGATCAGACTTTATAAGTTGGGTCCACAAAACATGTCATATTGTTAAGACTGACCCTCATGTTCATGAGCAGAACCTAATTTGAACCTGTCTGCTATTGCGCTCATGCATGACAGCACATTTGTAAGATCAAGCTATGTTGCACAAAAAGGTCGCTGTGCTGAGCAAATGAACGAAAGCAACTCTAAAGGGGAACACACTGGAACTAAAAATGTAAAATAGCTCTAGTGGATCATGTCTCAAACATCTTGACAGCACAGACATCAGGATGCAGCGTTCTCTTGGCTTTTGGATAGGCAGCGTCATTCATAATTCCTCTTTCACATGTACACACAGAGATTTGTTATGCTAATTCGATGTGTACTCCAGTTTCAATGGTGACAGGTACAATCTCTTCTGAAAGCGGCATTCTCTCAATATTTATTCAAACAATTCAAGCCGGTGTGCATGCAATTTCACCCAATTACTGGACTTGCTCTGATCTGTCTCATTCCAACACTGTGTCTTTGTGTGTGTGTGTGTGTGTGTGTGTGTGTGTGTGTGAGATTGTAAGGACCAGATGGAGGAGCAATTTGATGCTTTGTCAATGTTTTCGTGAGGGTTTCGGACCGTAGTGATATTTAATTGCAATATTTGGCTGCTAGCAGAATGTTGGTCCTCACATTTGTCGGAGCAAGTGTGAGCATGTTTTTTTGTAAATATATATTTTGTGTACGTGCGTGTATAGACAGTGTCCGTGATGATTTCCAACAAAGCAGATCGGAATCAGCCGCGTAACATTAGGATCAGACAATTTCTTTAAAAAAAAAACTTAATAAATTGTGTAATGAGATCCACAGGATGAAGGAAGACATTTTATGGCTGTTGGTGAAATCTTTGCAGATTAAAGTTGTCAAATCCAGAGGAACATTTAGTAAAGACACATAGTGGCTTACTTCACATCTCCCTATAAAACCTTAAACTTTTTATTGATTGAATAATTTATTTGATCATTACTGCAGTGATTAATACAGTATATTTCGCTGCAACAATTCTTTTAACAGTAACCGATGCAGTAAGTATTTCCTAAGATGTATCCCATGATCGTGTAAAGGATGTTACTGTGTTTCGGACATGTCCAATTATTGTCCTGCATCAGGCAAAGGAAATAACTGAGCAGATGGCTGAGGTTACTGGACTTATGTTAAGAGATTTTGGTGTAAAACATTATTAAATCCTGGACGGATAGTGCTGAACCATTTAATTTTGTGGAAGAAATGTGGTCAGAAAAAAAAAAATGCATAAATGAGATCACTTAAAAGAAAACCACTTGTTAATGAGACTGATTGTAGAGACAAGGTTTTCAGTTTGCTAGGGATAGGACTTTGAATCAATGGGAAAAGGTCATGTGGTTGGAGTCTAGGCTGATGCTATTCCATAGTCATGGGTGCGTTAGGATAAGAAGGGAAGCACATAAAATGATGCACCCATCATTGGTAGTCCCCACTGCACAAGCCTATGGAGTCAATGTTTATGATCTTGGGTCGCTTCAGTTGGTCTGGTCTAGACACAGTAACGCTATGTGGCAATAAAATGAAGTCCGCTTTCTACCTGAATGCACTGAATGATGAGGAACAGGAACATAGTCCAAGACTCAAATGATGAAAGGGTGGTTCTGGGGCATGAGGGATCTTTTTTTTACACATGAACTGGACACCACAGATTCCTGACCCTGACTCTATTAAAAGTCTTTGAGGTGTGCTGGAAAAGATTTCATATTTTTTTTTTAACACGTATAGTATAAAATTCCTATAGTATTTAAATTCAATAATATTTCTTGCCAATTTTCAGTAAATATGTTAAACATGGCCTTGTATATTTGTATGGAATACAAACAGACTTTAATCAATCTTTAGTGAATCTTCATGTGGACAGTGCTGGGCTGTAAATGAATATGGAAGGACTCTGGTTGCTCTGCCATAACGAGCTCTGATTTCGGGTATTTTTACACACCCTCACCTCTGACTGCTGCGGATACCTTTGCGCTAATGACCCGTGTTTTATCTCATTGTGGCGCTTCATATTACTGCTTTTTATCACTACAGTTTTGGAACATATGAGACAAACTGGAAGAATAAACACGTATTGATCCATTCATCTTAGAAGGTTCAGTTTTCATAATCTACTTGGAGTAAGCCATGCTGTGTCACGCTTTTGTTTCTGTTTCTTTCACACGTTCTCCTATCCACAGCAAACTATCATGTTGATTGGCGTGTAAAGTATAACCACGCCCACCTCGAGGTAAAAATGCAACAGTAGATTATTGCTATATATTAGTTCTCATTTATCAGAAAAGGTTCAGGATCCGGATAGAATTGTCACTCGGTAGAGATTTGAACCACGGTCTGCCATTTAGTGACGCCAGCATATAGAAAAGATTTTTAAAATGTTACAAAGTGGTAAAAAAAAAAAAAATCACTCTCTCTCTACAATTCTGGATGGCCCAACACAAAATGTACCAAAAATAATAAATTAAACTGATGTTGGATGGGGAGGCGTGGGATGCACGTGCTGTTCCAGTTCATCCTTAAGAGTTCAGTGGGATTGAGTTCAGTCAGGGCTCTGTGCAGGATACTCGAGTTCTTCCACTCAAACTTTTACACTCCACGGAGCTTGATTGGCGCACAGGGGACTTGTCATGCTGGAACAGATTCCAGTGAAGGCAAATTATAATGCTACGGCACAAAAAGACATTCGATACAATTGCGTGCTTCTTACAGTTTTTCAGTTTTATTTTGTTGTATGGTAATTTGCTCGAGGTGTGCATGTGTTTGTATGTATGGTTTATTTCGAGAGGAACTGGCATCTCATTTAGCATTTATTCCTTCCAGGGTTTGCAGAATAGATTTAGATCCTCGGTGACCCTGATCAGGATAAATCACTTACTGATGATTGATAAAATATGACTATAGTCTCCCTCCCTCTCTCTCTTTCTCTCTCTGTCATAAATGGACGCAGGTGCTGAAGATCCTTACTCCTTCCTTTAGATTGGAGACGAGTGTGTAAATGTTCGATTACTCACAAAGCCAGACTCTGCTCCTACCGTAGGTCCTTTTAACCCCTTGAAAATTTCATGCCCTAAGCTATTTGCCCTACTTGATTTGCTTTTTCCATAAAATCGTCTCAACATAACAACCTACCAGGATTGTCATAACCCTGTTCTGTCTGTTATAGCTCAATAATTAGCTCCAGCAAGCAGCAATCCATGAATATGAATAAAAGCAGCATGAGTGCATGTTGGCTAAATTGATTTGGGATCGTTAAATGCCAGACGTCTATCAAACTGCTGTTGGAACCCTTCGCTGCATCTGACTGAAATGCATTTTGGCATATTATATAGTTAACATTTTTAATAATACAGGTTTTTTTTTTTCTTTCATCTACATGATCATGATAATTTCTGTGGATTTAAATTTTGCATATTTGTTGCTAAAAATTATAATTCTTAACTAATCTAAACACTTAAATGAGTTGAAGACCTAAGAATGTATCTTAACTTAAAGGGCACATACTGTATAATGTAAAATTTTCTTTAGGCATAGTTAGACATTAAGATCTGTCTCTAGTGTGAGTGTATGCAAACAAACAAACAACAAACAAAAAGTGAAAAATTCCTGCCAGTTAGATTTCCCCACTAATGTGACCTCATATACAGTATGAAGATACCCCTGTCCCGGCTCGTTGCTCAGCTCCGCTGTTCGCTGGAGGAGCGTGTCGCAATAGTAGTGTATTACCTGCAATAGTACACTTGGAAGAGGAGTGTAACAGAGGGAATTTGAGATATCCATTCTCTGCGTGTATTAATGCTCCAGCTGAAATATACCTCACTCACACATACACACATGTGTGCTCTGAGACCTGTGTTAGCTTGTTACAGAAATAGAAAAATATGGAACTTTTAACACAACAGTGCACTAAAGTTTTTTTTTTTTTTTTTTTTAAGTCAAACTTTTCTTGGCTTTTAAAAGTCAAAGTCAAAAGTCCTTTTTAAGGACAATTGTTTTTAATTTTTTTTTATTTCAGTGTATCCACTTCTGGGATAAACCATGGAGTACTGGTGTCTGAATGTTCTCTGGTTTATTCACAGAAACAGATGGTGTTCTACAGCTCCAGTTGCAATTAAGTTTCACTGAGGCCACAAACACAACAGGCTTTAAAGCAATGATCAGCTGCTGCGAATTAAATTGCAGTCAAAACCATCAAATAAATAACGTGGAGCATCGTTCTGTGGGTGATCTCACTGCCTCTTTAATTAGAGGGATCTGATCTATAGAGCAAATACGAGGGGGAGTTCAAGTCTAACCGGGACATGTGATGAAATTTCTTTCGTAAATAAAACCGACTGACAATTACAGAAGACTTCGAGCGCAGTCAATGATGAGACTCTGAGCTGCAGGAAAAAATTTGAATAGTGCTAATTTGGCAAACGTCTGTGAACAATGATCCTGGCTGAGGTGGATCAGAGCCCATTTGTAGTCTTTCCGTGAACATTTAGCAAATGGAACACCTGATCCTTGAAAATAGACGGACGGCTTGTTGCCAACTTGTCTTGTCTGGGATAAGTTCATTAGTCTAGCAGGGGGTTATACAGTATAGAGAATTTCACTCTCATAAATGTTTTCCGTTATTCTGCACAATCCAAAGTCCTGGTTTGACTTGAACGTCCCTAGTATGAATAGTGGAAATGCAAAATCTGTTAGTTTAAGAAATTCACTAAGCAGTTTAATTATAGAGAGGAACGATCCACTGATACTTTATACACATGCTTGCTAGTTATCTTGAGTTTCACAGAACTCGTCGAGTACTGAGACCCAGTGATGCTTTAGGGTGGTTTAGCCTTATAGGGTTAAAAATATATATATATTGTCTCAATGCCTTCCCATTTCCTTTTACCCTCTCGCACTTTCTATACGGTATAACTGTATTCACTCACGCAGCAGAGATCTTGACCATTTTATTTATTTATTTATTTATTTATTTATTTATTGCCTTCTCTTGACTGTGTTTCTGTGCAATACGTATGAACACCAGATTCAAGTCACTCAGCCTTTTCATTTAAATAATTAGCCCGACGCTAATTGTTACATAAATCTCATTAGTGTCATTCCTCATTATTTCCTTCCTTTATTCACCTCCTGCCTTACCTGTGACGTCCTGAGACAGAGACGAGACATTCTATTGCTTTGTAATTGTTGTTGTTTTTTTTTAAGTCTCTACGACGCAAAGATAATTTCATCTGACATGCTCATAAATGCTCACAGTATAAACGATCTAATTATCAATCCATTTTTCATCCATCCATCTCTATCATAGCTGCTAATGCATGCATCTAAATGTAGATCTAATTGTCGAGTGCGTCTCTAGATCTGTATCAGTATCATAACAAACTGCTAATGAGGGTGAAACCGTCGACAACAAACGCAAGAACTTGGTTCAGAGGAGCACCGAGAAATTCGATCGGATGGTGGGGTTTATTTTCTTTACACTTCTGATCACTTTTGGATGGTTGAATGCGCCCCATTTTGTTCAATAATAGCAAGGCTGATATGATGGCGGTGCGTGCGGTGGCTGTGGTATAAAATACGGTGGGGTTGGTTATCAGAAAACACAGCAAGGAGCCTTTCCCTGCAAATGGACAGAGGCTAAATGAACACATGCAGCTTGGTAATCTAAGAGCAGCACTTTGAGTCATACATCACAAACACACACACACACATTGCTATCAGGCTATGATCCTCCACCAAGGGGCTACCTCCGGTTCTGAAAATGAGTCCAACATGGACGTGCCAAATCAAGCAGTTCCTAGAATGACCGCTGGCTCCAGGAATAAGTCAATCCTCCTAGACCTCCATGTTAAAATAACCAACTGAACAACATAAATATGTTTGCAGCCTGGTAAAAAAAAAAAAAAGGTTTTGGTTTCACCACACTTTTCTTTGCGGAACTTACCACAAGAAATGTTGGAGCTGACATGGGACGACCTGTAGGGTACAGATGACGGCGTTCAATCAAATGTATCGTTAGCATAAAAAAATCTAAATATTTGTTCTTTGCATATTTTGTTAATAATGCATGCTGAAAAGTAGCAATCACACATGTAAGTTTTCTAATTCATCTGATTGTAAGGGGGGTGCGGCACGGTGGTGTAGTGGTTAGCACTGTCGCCATGCACCTCCAGGGTCTGGGTTTGATTCCTGGTCAGGCTCGATTCCTGTCTCTGTGTGCATGGAGTTGGCTCCCTGTGCTTGGTGGGTTTCCTTCCACAGTCCAACGGTCTGCAGGCTAATCGGTTTTCCCGAAATTGGCCATAGTGCCCTGTGATGGACTGGCACCCTGTCAAGGGTGTACCCTGCCTCGTGCCCTAAGTCTCCTTGGATAGGCCCAGAACCCTGAATACAGGGTAAAGTGGTATAGACGATGAGTGAGTGATTGTAAGGGAAACTATTTTTGGGGCCCAAAAGCATTAATTTACATTACCATCCTTAACCTGCAAAAGTGTTCTTGTAATATACAGTGTGTTGTTTGTCATCAGGTCTCCACTTTGCTTTTTCGTTCACATTAAAGCTGAGTCCATCACAAAAATAAAAAAATCGGTTCCCTGATTAAAATCATTCTCAAAGCCTTAGAGTTGACTGACTTACACCTAGTAAAAATTATTGACTGCTTCAGGAATTACGGTATTTGGAAGTTCACAATTGACCAAGTTTAAGTTGCAAATAAGACCTTCACTCAGCCACTTGTCCATTAATCATTGTCCTCCATCAATGACAAATATTGAAATGAATGCAATATTGGAATAATTCTGTATCATTGCTAGGTTCTTTCTTATTGTTTTTACTGTTTTGTTCTGATTAATAACTTGGGAATCAGTAATTTGTATTTGAATGCCTCTGTTGTAAATACGTTTATTCATTTGTGCCTTAACAGTGCAATTTTTCTTATGACAGATGATCTTTTTGAAATCAGGAACATGCAAGGGATGAGGAAACTGAGTAAGTCATGGGAGGAAAAAAACATCCTGCTATAAGTAACTGTCATTACTATGTAATGTTCTTCACAGACAGAAGTTTAAAATATTTAGTATGAAAGACATTAAGAACTGGGTGTAAAGCAGGTCTTCAAGTCTGCCAGAGGCAGCGGGGCAAACCATGCCATATTTGGGTGCTATTTGTATTTCTACCCACTATGCCACTCTAAGAGCTGGCATTGGCATTGGCCTTTAGCAGAGGTGAGTCGATTTGAAATAGCAGCCACTTTTTTTTGAGGCAATCACATATACAGTATTAAAGGCAGTGCGTGACCCAGAACTGACAGGCAGTCAGTTGCTAATATGTTTTCGTTCTGCATGAGCTGGACAGAATCTGAGCTCAGAGCTGTCGAATTAATTCTGCCGGGAATTTGCTCTTATCCTCCATGGTTCTCCTGTATTCCCATCATGAGCGTGCCTATTTCTAATGTATATGTAGTAAAAGGAGGATATACCTTATAAGCACTGCAATAGGTATTTGTGAATATTAACTGAGCAAAAAGTACAATATATTTAAAATATGCAGTGCCCGGAAACCACTGCACTGATTGATTGATGGACGAGAAAGAAAGATGCGAAAGCGAAATGTCATCAAATTCAGATGAAGCAAACCCCTGGCCATATTTAAACGGCCACTTTGATTTCAAGCACAAGAAAGGCAACAGATTTATTATGTAAATTAAATGTAAAAAAAAATCCTTCAATTAAAAACAACTAGTTTGAGATTTATATCTGCTTGTCTTTTTTTAACTACACTAGAATCCCCCATCCCACCCCCGCTGTAAAAAAAAAAAAAAAAAAAAAAAAGTAACTTTTACTCTGAATAAAATTTTAATGAGCTACTTTTTACTTTTACTTGAGTAGATTTGTATAACGGTTCCTTTACTTGTACTTTATTAAAAGTTCACTGAAGTAACAATACTTTTACTTGAGTACAAAATTTTATTACTCTTTCCACCTGTATAAAAATTAGTTTAATTGTCTGAAAAAAAAAATTAAAACACTTTTTCATAGCCCTGTATACTACTGTATATTGATCCACTGTTAGTTCACTGTTGATCTAAGTGCTGTCCCTAAAATGCTTATATTTAACATAACAGCACTAAGACAGTACTAAGAGAACTAAATATCAGCAAGGCCCAATACAACCAATTTAGTGCCATGCTGATGTTCAATACAACAGCACTCTTGCTCATGCGATATCACCTAAATAGACATTTTATGTGAAAGACGAAAATGTCAGCGAGAAAACTGACAATGGAGGCACTAAGACCTCAACGGTTTGTCTTCAAGCACTAATGTTACCCGGAATGTTAACTCCATCGTACTGGGTGTCATCACAGTAGACATTTTAATAAGATCTCTTTTAAACATCAGATAATCATGTGGCTGGAACACAAAGCAAATACTGGTGCAGGACTTATAGAGTTTTGGTTAATTTTGATTAGTTTTGGTTAGTTTCACATCAAACCTCTGAAAAAAAAAAAAAAAAAGACCTCGGTGTCTTGGTGTGTATGAGAATTACTGCTGATATTGTTATTGTGAAATACTTTCCAATAGCTATCTTTAAATAATTACAGTGTAGAAATAATGACTTGGAAAGCCCTTTGTCTCACACACTCTCGGGCTGAATAGGCACTCCTAAGGTTAATGTCAGCCCATATTTTGTTTCCTAGAGAACCTTTTGACTGTAAATTGCTGTACATTGTTGGCAGTAAATGGTTTTATTCACTTGCATGGATCTATTGTGCCACTTATGCACGTGTTCATATGGTTCTGCAAAATCTATACTGTAGTCATAGTCACTTCTGCTCTAGAATAGTGATTCTCAGTTAAATCTGCCAATGACGAATAAAATAATATTTATGGCCAAGAATATGGCTGCACACAGACTGATTATGTGTCACCAGAAGGAGCCGTGTTCTGTCAATAGTGCTGGCTCTTTGCATTATTGGATATTTAGAGTTCTGAACTTGAGGCTGTTACACTGCATGAAGGAACTGACTGCAATCCTGATATAATATATCGGGCAATTATTGATGTGAAAAGTGAGAGTGACCCTGCAGTCAGGCTGAACTGTGGCCTCTATTTATTTACTTACTGAAGAAAGTCACTTTCTTTTTTTTTCTTTTGTAAGAATAATGAGTCATGATTGTATTAATTTTCTTTTATTTCTTCCTGTGGCTACTTCTTAATACTTATAGTCATCTTCCCTTCTTTGTATTCATTCTTACCCCTCTCTCCTTCCTTCATTGCTTCTATCCTCCCTCTCTCCTTCCTTTCTTTTCCACTTTCTGCTTCTTCCTTCTTTCCTCCCTCCCTTCCTCTACCTTTCTTCATTATTCGCCTTCTTTCTTTCTTGTTTTTTTCATTAATTAATTAATTCATTCATTCATTCATTCTACCTTCTATACTATCTTATTTAATTTATTCCTTCTTTTCCTTCCTCTTTCTTTCTTATTCTCTCTTTACTTTTTTCCTTCTGCTCCACTTTCTTCTTCCTTTTCCACAGACCTCCTTCTTCCCACTCTCCTTCCTTCCTTCTTACTTACCTTCTTTCCTTTCTACAGACTTCCTTCTTCCCACTCTCCTTCCTTCTTTCCTTTCTACAAACCTCCTTCTTCCCAATTTCCTTCCGTCCATCCTTCCTTCCTTTCTTCCTTCCTCCCTCCCTTCCTTCTTTCCTTTCTACAGAAAAGGAAGACTTTCCTTCTTCCCCTCTCCTTCCTGTCTCCTTTTCTTCTTAATTTCTTTTCATCTTTCTTTCTTTCTTTCTTATTTATATTTAAAATCCGTCTGCAATTCTTGCAAAAATAAATAAATAAATAAATAAAATTGCTGCACATTACTTAAAAAAGACAGAGGAAGCAAATGCTATGATGTAACTGGCATCTTGTAGTGTGTGCCACTTGGCTAACAATAGACGAGTCCTGTACAGTATATACCAAACTACAGGTATGTTCATTAGAATTTAGTTTAACCTGACTGTTTTGTTCTTCTGGACCTGCTATTACTCTCAGACTCAAAGACCCACTTTAAGCAGAAGATCAGTAGAGATGATTTGGCCATGTGAACATAAACTCTGCATTGAAAAGGAATGATTTGTTGTGATTGCCACTGATCATTCTGTCCATGAGCTTTACAATCTTATTTTCTTTCCCTCTTCTTTCAAACACACAGATTCACAGACAGCTACAGTGCAGATTCATTTTCCTCCAGTAAACAAGACCATCTCCATGGCAACATGACAAAATATCTCATCTTGACACTGTATTGGCTGTAAATGAGAAGATGGACAGATGATTGGACAGAGAATGGAAAGAAGCTTAAAGACAGCAGTGTGTTCATCACACATACACAATAACACTTGCACAGAAACACACAGGCTACATACCAACCTGTTCTCACACACATTTCAGCAAGTCTAATGAGCAAGGAGAGTTTCTTTTAAAAGAAAACACAAGAGAGAAAAAAAGGGACTCTAAGCCCACCTCTGCCATCAACTATATTCACATGACTTTATTGGCGCTGATTCTTAGGGCTTTGGAGTCATAAGACAGTGCTGCACAAATGCACCCTGTAAAGGTGTATTTAAATGCTGGAGGCTAGTTATGGGTGCTAGCATACAGACAGAGTGTGTGAGACAAAAAGCAGTGGTGAAAAGCTCCTGAGTTGAATTTAAATCCGCATCAGAAATCCTGCAGCTCTATTCCACCGTCTCCCAGATAGTCCCATAAGAGACACTAGCGCTCACCTTTAAAGAGATTCCCCATCAAAGCTCTTGGCATTGACACCGAGGGAGATAAACAGTACTCCAGCACAGCACTGAAGGTAACGATGCTGACTTGTATACCCTGGACCATATTAGGACAAATTTTATGTGTATTTTGTTTGCGGCAGTTTTATTGAGAAGTTTCCCATAGTGGCTTTTTATATGTCTCTCAGGGTTTGCTGAGACCTTTCTGAAATCTGAAAAAGCCAATATATTGAAACTTTTTTAAATCTACAAACTTCTTTAATACTTGCTTGTAGTTATAAAAAAAAGGGCAACAGGGCAGTATCAGATGGCATCTGTGCGAATTTGGATGAATGGAGAGATTCCGGTGGAAATGTTAATTAATTTGGCCAGGGGTATCTCAGTGGTTAAGGCATTGGACTACGGTTCAGAAGATCCCAGCTTCAAACCCCACAACCACCAAGTTGCCACTGTTGGGCCCTTGAGCAAGGCCCTTAACCCTCAGATGTGTAATGAGAAAAATAAAAAGTAAGTTGCTCTGGATAAGAGCGTCTGCCTAAATGTAAATTTGCATTTTATGAATTATGTCTTTTAATCCAAGGTGACACAGTGGCTTAGAGATTAGAATTCTCTCCTCCAGGGATGGGGGTTGCAATCACACTTCCTCTGTGTGTGTGTGTGTGTGTGTGTGTGTGTGTACTTGTGTCCTGCAATGAGTTGTCCCCACATCCAGGGTCTTGCCTTGTTCCCTATAGTTCCCCTGCAAAAAGCTCCAGACTCTTGGTGACCAAAGGTGGGCCCAAGTAAACTATTACTAAATTACACCACTATTTGCAATTCTTCTTTGGTCAAAGTACAAAAGTACTCACCTCCAAATTTACTTAAGTATCAAATGTACTCGCAACCCGCGGCTCCGGAGCCACATGTGGCTCTTTCATTCCTCTGCCTCGGTTCCCTGTGGCTTTGGAAAATAAATAATGAGTATTTAATTTAAATGTATTTTATGTTAGTTTGTAGTTTTGAAATGTAATTCTAAATTTGAAGATCATGGTGATCTTGTAAATTGCGTTACATTTTTTATTGCTCGAAATATGCGTCGCAACCACCGAGGTGCGACACCCGTCAGCACATGATTTATTGAGCTTTATTAGCCCTGGTTTTATTCAGGTTGTCAGCTGACCGCACGCTGCAGTACACACGATAAAAGGATGACGGCACACGGAAGCAGGCAGGATTTTTGGTTTTCTGCAGGTGAAGCTCTGCTTTTTATTTCATAAGTACGAGGAGGACTTAAATTGACATAAAGTATTTTGTTTGAAAGAAACCTTCAATCCAGCATCCTTTTTTTCCATAGTTTGACGTGTTTTTGTTGCATGCAGACGTAAGATTTTGTTTTCTCTGTAGCAGTTTATTGATTTCATAAATGCAACACACTATAGTTTTTTTTAGACATAGCATAAAGGAAGAAAAACGATATACTGTACAGTATACAGTGTTATCTTCATTTTAGATGTCAAAAGGGTTTTGTGGCTCCTGGTGTTTTCTTTTCTGTGGTAAGCAGTCCAAATGGCTCTTTAAGTATTTATACACCCCTGAATACACAAACGTAGTGAAGTACAAAGTACAGATATTCATTGAAGAATATAGTGCAGTAAAAAAAGAATCCACTAATAAAACTACTCGTTGATTACATGTACATGACGTATGTACAGTACTAAAGCACAGTAACAAAGCAAATGGACTTAGTTATCTCCCTCCTCTGCTGGCAACCCAGCAACGCATAAGCAGCATAGATGATGGATGCATGGATGTCTTAAATTCATCTTTCATAGGAAAACAACAAAACAATTCCTTCAAACAAATTAGTTTCATTTTTGTCCATATGGATTTTTTAAATGCTTCAAACAAAAACACAGTGATCACCTATTACAAAACCTTAAATGAATCTAAAGAGACAGAAAAGTACAAAATGTAATACACATAACTTATAATTGGTTAATTCTAATGAATACAGTAAAGTGTTTTATTCCACTTATGTCTCATACAATTTCTAATCATTTCTCATTTCAATGTATTACAAAATAAGTTGTGATGTTTTAAAATAATTTATATTAGCATAATGAATATTAAATATTAATAAACATAAAATATAGTTGCAGAAGAGGTTTGAAGGCTCTCCTGTCATTGGACACCATAAAAAATAAACCTTGAAAAAGACTTGCAGTATGACAAAATTTCGGGGTTGAATCCTAAATAGAAACTAGTGTCCTATGTAGTCTGTACCATCCCTTGATCAAGGTTATTGAGGAATTTGATATTCAGTCTTGTGCAATTACCTTTTAAAGTAACTAATTACATTACAAAATTACTGTCTTTAAAAAGTAATCAGTTACATTACAGCGTTACTTTCTGATTAAAGTAACTAGTTCGAGTACTTTTCCATTGTAGAAAATGAAAACTCCTTTGTGATTCCTCATCCATGTTGTTTTAGTCAAGACCTTTATAATTACTCTACCATCATCACTCAGAGAAGTTTGGCCCATAATCTGTTAACTACTAACAGAAGGAATAACAGAGGGGTGCGGGGGCGGGGCTTGTAGGACGATTTTCACACACACTTACGGAATCACTGCTGTCTGAATAACGGATTACATTTTTGAAAATATAATTAAATAACTGAGTACTTAAATGGCAGACCTAGCGCATTAGATTACTCATTACATCAAAAAGTAATCCAAGTACTCTAACGCGTTACACCCAACACTGGTCTTGTGTTAGAAGTTAGTTTTTAGCTTACGTTTGCCTTGAACGGAACAAGATGGACAGTTCAGAGGCAATTTAGTGCTACTTAGACGAAGTAACTAAGGATACAAAGTGTTGTAAGATTGATTGATCGGATGTATTTTCTTGCTAAAAGTGCTTTAGATTCCAATCAGATTTCTCAGTCTGAACAATCTGTTGTATACTGTACCTCCATACAAGTGTTTCATGTACTATATATACATTTGTCTCTTAATTACAGCTGACACTCCTGCCCATGCCATGCTATTATAGATCAATTAATGCTCCTAATTTTCAGGAAAATTACTGAATTTTTTGAAAAAAATTATTAAAATAGAATAGATTGTGCTATAAAATGATCAATAATTGTTGCTGTCTTACCCCATTTGTATTGCTATGTTGTGTAGTGCAGCTTCGCTTCTGAATAAATTTAAAAAGGGGGAGAAACTTCTCAAGACTTCTCAAGCGTATTACATTATCATGTCAAGCGAATGCCTAACCTTCCACAAACCTCATTTTCTGCCATGGATGATGCCTGAAAATAACCTGATGAAACATCATAGGATACTTTTTGAGTATTTGGATCATACGCAAGCTCATATATATTTTTATGAGTGTAAATAGAAAACCAGATTTTTTATTTTGTAAGATTTGACCTTTTCACACCTCCGTTAACTGAAACCCGATACACTGCCACCTAACTCTTGACACCTTGCGTGCTCATGCTGCATATTTTCTCTTCACCTAAACTGCTGATGTAGGTGTTATATTCAGTATATACAGTGGGTACAGAAAGTATTCAGACCCCCTTAAATTTTTCACTCTGTGTCATATTGCAGCCATTTGCTAAAATCATTTAAGTTCATTTTTTTCCTCATTAATGTACACACAGCACCCCATATTGACA
>JAQMYG010000012.1:30147408-30170460 GCA_030014215.1 Clariallabes teugelsi
GCGACACCTGAGCTGCTGAGATTCCCCCCAATCGCGCCAAAATAAATTAGGTTTAAAAAAAAAAAAAAACAAAAAAAAAAAAAAACTTCACACAAGAAAATCCTCTTCATCTTCGTCTTAGCCTTGCTGAAAAGAACAGCCTGACCAGGAAAAAGAAAAAACCTACAGAAAAGCTCTTGTTTTGTTTGAAAACGATAAAATTGTAACTGTTTCAATTTTACATTTTATTTAATCAAGCATCACTTTTTTTTTTTCTTTTTATCTGAAATCCAGAGTTTAGTTCAAGCACGCACCACAGTGTCCTGGGGGGAAAAATTATATTAAAAACATCTGTCCCTAATGCGTGCAGAATGCGTGATCGCTGTTCAACCTGCTGTATTAAATACACTGTGAATAGCAATATAGTGAACTTAATTGTGAAATAACATATGTACCTGCTGTTGATGGGGGAAAAAAAGGTTGTAGAAATATTTAAAAGGTTAAAGCTAAAAATAATCTGATCGGCTTTAATACTATCAGTGATATTATTATTTCGGGTTGAAGCTCACGAATATGTCATTCTGTACGTCAGAACTCACTTTCTAACTTATTAATACAGAGAAATATTTGTAATTTTGTAAAGTTGAGTATCTTTACGCATTGTTAACTTGTATTTCTTTCATCATCAGCCAAATACACTCCCTGTTCGGTGATCGGAGAGAGAATCACAGATGAGAAATCGAAAAAGTAGATCAGATAAAGATTAAATTCTGTCTTCAGTGGATTAAAATTCACTTATTGTATACCACTTCAGCGCTGTTATTTCCACGGTCAAAATATGAGTTTAGCTTTTCTTATTAATATAAGAAATATAATATATATAATATATATTATTATATTATATATAATATAATATAAGTGCAGCTGTTTGTTTCTATTCAGCAAGTAGCTTATTTGTTTCAAGTAGTTTATTTTAAAGTAGATTATTAAATCCGACACATAATTGTTCATAACATCGCTTTTATTTAACAGTTTGACTTACATTTTGAATTTATGATGCAGATTTAACTTCAGGCAAATACTGAAGGACTGGCAAAGTTTCATTAAATTCTGTGCAGCCATTTTTGCGGGATGCTGTGACAAAATCTGGCTGGACAGACATACAGACAGACAGAATTTTTTTCTGAGACTGGTTTCTGGTCCTTCAAAGTATGAAATGTAAAGATATTACTGAAAGAGCGAGTTCTGACCAATGTACAGACAAAACCTTTCTTTTATTTATATAGATAAGTGCTTATGGGCTTGCAAGGAGAAATGATATTTTACCTGTGGAAGAAAAAGAAGACAAGGAGAACCAAAAGCATGGGCTAATTAATCATAGTGCAGAATGTGGTTTAGCTAAAACCCTTAAAAGCTCCATATTCAAGGCTCATCGCTCAGGATGAAAGCGTTACTTTTATCGTAGAAGGTTTGCTTAGTGCTTAGCCGGTGGAGGTTATCAGGTCATTTTAGCAGGGGTATAGAGCGATGTAGGGGTATAGAGCAATGTATTGCATTGTCCAATATGAGGCTCTTGATACGGTGATGAGATTACAAGCCGATCTAGACAGGCAAAAGCAGCCCTGGCAACGTTCAGCAGCAAGCAGGAGTTTCACATTAATATTTAATGTTTATGTTTGGTGTATAAAGCATTTCAGCTTGTGCAATAAGAGCTGAGCAGAGCTGGACTCCAGAGTCTGGTTGCATGAAAGCACTGCTGCCAACGGGAAGTTCATAACTGCAGATGAGAGCAGGTGAGAACACAGGATTCAGAAATGTATAGATGTGTCTGCAAAGAGCTACATGACTGACGGCGCGGCTACAGTCGTGGGAAGAACGAGTACACATGACAAGATATGTACTTTATATTTCCTCAGAGCAGTAAACAGTCTGGGATGGATTTACTGGGACGCCCACTCATGGGTCGACAACAGTGTTGAAGGCTCTCTATTTGTAGACACTACTGTAGTTCTCAGCAATGTGTCTAAATTGGGGAATTTTGGAGATGCAGTCCCAGACTGAACGGTCACTTTGATGACGACGTGGCTGACGTGCGTTCATCATGTCATGATGATTTCTTCTTGACCAAAACCTCCACATGTTCAGCTTTTCTAGAAGCAGGGTAGTTAATTATTTGTAGAAAGTGTGTCCCTTAATTTTAATTTATTACATCTTAATGCACAGTTGGTTTATTTGTACATGTTGCTGAGACTTTGAGTAGATCATTCACTATGATGTCATTAAGTTTCCGCAATTGTATAAGAAACGGAAAGTTAAGAAACATTCAGATGACGTTCATTATGCTGTTTGGAAACGCCATCGCATTGTTACACCACTATGATTTAGGATTTAAGCTACGTTTTGAGTTAGCTTCTGGAGGGAATTCTGTATTAGATCAATTTAATTCAAAATAATAATAATAATATCATAATAATATTAATTGTATATATTTTTTGTATTTTGCATGTTTGTAAGAAATATGTGTTAAACGCAAACAGATCATAAGATTTTTTAAATGTCAGATACTTTATGTTAAAGGTCCCATGTGCGAACAGGTATTGGAGCTCCCCCAGAGTGTGTATGTGTGTGTACAGTATGTGTTAGGCCACTTTTACATGTGGACGCATCTGTCCTCTGAAACGACATGCGTGCACACATCGTAGCACCTTTGCTCATGTTATGTGGATAAAAAAAAATAAAAAAAAGTCACATTAGTCCAAGGACTCAACAAAAATAGTCCTGTTTTTTTTTTTTTTTTTTTCCCTCTGGAGAACGGCATGAAGTTAGTCGGTTGTATTTGTTGAGATCCCAAATCTGGGATTTGAGCTCACACACACTCGGGGTAGTTAACAGCTGTGTGTAATGATGATAATTACTGCGTTGAAGTCAAATCAACCAGTCAGAACAACAGTTATTATTTTTTATTCTTTATTCACTGATTAAAGAGAATCACACAGACGCGGCGTGAGGGTCGGTCTGGACCGGATAAGTCAACACAAGACATCTGAAGCCAAGGCTATCTATCACCGCTGGTCAACTCTGGTCATGCGTGTGTGTGTGTGTGTGTGTGTGTGTGTGCGCGTGCGAGGGCTCAGACAGTAAAGCACCATGCAGCTGCCTGGGGGGGCTCACGTGTCCTGGGTACAGTACAATTAACAACCACTAAGGGAAAGGAAAGATAAATAGATGACACGTACCACTGAAAGACAAACACACGCTTGGCACGTGGGTCACGTTTTCAATTAGAACCGTGTCCTGTAACGAGCATTAGAGCGGGTCAGGCTTATGTGATTACTCGCACGTCAGACTGTGTCAGAGAGAGAGAGAGGGAGAGGGAGAGAGAGAGAGATGGATGGATGGACAAATTAAAGAGTGGTTGGAAAGAGGGATTGGTAAAAAGGAGAAGAGGAGAAGTGAAATAAGAAACCTGAGAATAAGAGAACCTGAAAGGAGATGAGAACAGGGAAAGAAAGGTGGATTAATGGAAAGGAGAGGAAAGAGGAAAAAAGTGAACAGGAATAAAGATGATTAGGAATGATGAGAGGAGAATGCGAGGAGAGGACCGTAATGAAAAGATGGATGGATTAAAAGAAGATGGGGAAAAGTGAGATGAGAGAAATGGAGGGAAGAAACGTAAGAGACAAAGAAAAGGACAAAACTTGACAGGAACAGCGAGAGGAAAATTGACAATACGTGTCACGATATCATCATCCCTGGTTTCTCAGTCTGCAGTCGTTTATTCAGTCATTATCATTTTATCTTTAATTCATTGCTAGTTATGTTATTAGAGATACTACTGTAAGAAGATGTGTGTGTTCACTAGATGTGTGTGTGTGTGTTCACGTTTCTCAGATCCACTTGCGCAGGACAGAGAGGGCGGTGCTGAAGGTGGCGAGGGCGGGGTGGGCCCCGCGGTGGGCGAGCAGTAAGGTGCCGGCCTGGGCGTGGTGTCCGGCCTGCTGGAGCTGGCGTGCGGCGGCGTCCACGTCCCACGAGCCCTGAGACAGCATGTGTGAGACGAGCAGCGGATAGAGAGCCGAGTTCACACACTGCACCAACACGCCGGCGTCCAGCAACAGGGTCAACAGCTCCGAGTCACAACACTCCTCACTCACCTGGGGAAGAGGACAGAGAGACAGAGAGACAGGGGGACAGAGGAGGAGGGGGGGGGGGTAGAATGAAGAAGAAAGGAACAGATGAGCAAATGAAGGGGACGAAATTAAAAGATGCACCATTTGGAAAGAATGGTGAAGTAGCAGCAGGGACAGACAGAAAGGAGGTAATGAGGACGAGAAGGAGGAAATCAAATATGAGGAAATAAGGAAGAAAGCAGAGTGACAGGAAAAAATTCAGGGGAGAAAAATATAGAGAGAAATATGGAGAGAAAAAAGAGACAGGAGAAATGAACACATGCAGGAAGCAGAGATAAAGAAAGTAAAATGAAAGGAGAAAATAAAATGCAGTGCGAGAGTGCAGGGAGTGATGGATAAGCAAATGAAAAGATGCAGAAATCGACAGTAGGGTGAAAAAGAGGATGAAAAGGAAGAAAAAAAAAAACATTTGACAAACATGGAGGAAAAAAGGCAAGTAGGAAGTAAAAAAGAGGAGCGCGAGGAAATGAAGAACGTTGCAAGAGCCAGAGAGAGAAAGATAGCATGGAGGACAAGAAGACACGAAGGAAGAGTAAAGCAGAGAGAGGAAGTGAGATCGAATAAGTAGAAATAATTAGAAGTGTTCAGGAGAAAGAACGAGGTAGTAAGACAGAGGAAAGGAAAAGAGAGAACAGAGACAAAAGGGGAGAGATGAAAAGTATAGAAAATGAAGGAAGGAAGAAAACAGGATAAAAAGTAGGGGAAGGTGAGAGAGAAAGAGAGAGAGAGAGAGAGAGAGAGAGTGTGCGTGTGAAAGAGGGAGGAGAGACACAGAGGAGACAGAAGACAGAAATTAACAAAGGCCAAAAAAAAAAAAAAAATCAATTTCAATATCCACTTAGGTGCCGCCAGTCCTCTCAGCCCCTGTGTGTGTGTGTGTGTGTGTGTGTGTGTGTGTGTGTGTGTGTGTGTGGTTATTACAGCAGACTGGCGTCTGACACGTGTTCAGCAGGATGTGCGAGTGTTCTGATGGCTGTGATAGTGTGTTGTTTGCATTTTCATAAAGCTGCCAATCAATAGCAGCAAAGCATGCACACACACACACACACACACACACACACACACACACACCCTTACTGCTTATTTTATGCAATCAATGTGATAAAAAAATGATAATATTTGTTGCAATGATTTAAACATTTTAAGATAATATACACTATATTGTGTGAATACTTTTGGCAATATAGTGTATCTCTATTCTTATTGGTCAGGAGTTGTTGATTGGCCATCTAACGCAGCTGGTCTGACCATTGATCCAGCGGTTTCTGCTAATTACACTACCTGTGTTCACTCGAATATGTTATTGTTTCTATGGCAACGACTTCCTAACACATCAAATGGACAAATAAATGGATAAAAACGATGAAGCTTTGTGGTGTAAGAGGAATAAAACACCTCAGGATCGACCATGGACAACAGTTTCAAAGCAAACAGGAGTTTCAGAGGTGCTGCTGTGCAACCTATTTTGAAGAAGCCCACAGAAACAGGCGGTGTTCAAGACCGTTGAGGACGCGGTGGTCGGCCAAGGAAACTTAATGCAGCGGATGAAAGACACATCATGCTTACTTCCCTTCAACCATCAGCAAAGAACTGGCGGAAACAAGCGAGTCCCAGGTACACCCAAGTACTGACTGCAGAAGTCTGGCCAGAAGTGGTCTTCATGGAAAACAACAACAACAACAAAAAAAACGGATCTCCGACATGGAAACAAGGCTGATGAGACTGATCAGTCAAAATATCAGTTGAAATATTTGGGTGTAGCTTCAGGCAGGTTGGATGCTGAAGGGCTTAAACAGATATAGTATCCGCAGGCCACAGTGAAGCATGGAGGAGGTTTGGGGTTTGGGGCCGCATTTCTGCAAATGGAATTGGACATTTCGTCAGGAGTAATGGTGTAACCCAATGCTGAGATATACAGGCAGATACTTATGATAATCCATCATGCAATACCATAAGGGATGTGTCTGAGTGGGCTCAAATGTTTTCTGCAGCAGGTCAATGACTGTGTGTGTGTATGTGTGTGTGCCCTGCGATGGATTGGCACCCTGTCCAGGGTGTACCCTGCCTCGTGCCCTAAGCCTCCTGGGATAGGCTCCAGGTCCCCGCGACCCTGGATACAGGATAAAGCGGTATAGAAGATACCTAGATGCTGTTTTGCAGGCAGTGGCTGATCACATCAAAAACTGATTTTATTTGGATTTCGCTTCTGCTCATTTAAGATTCATTATGTTTATGGATAAAAATATACTTTTAACACTTGTTTTTGAAAGATTTCTTACTTTACAGTGTTTTCCCCACCCCAACACCTGTTGAAAACCTCGGCACAGGGCCACATACACACCACAGTACAGTACAGTACCAGTCTAAAGTCTGCACACAAGAAGGCAAGAAATGTCAAAAATGTACTTCTTTCCAGGTGACTACACAAAGCTAAGTGGACAATCTAAAAATCTAAAACATATTCTGGGTTGTTTAATACGTTTTTGTTTATTACATACTCCCATGCGTGTTCTTTCATAGTTCATGTGTCTTTAGTATTAATGTACAATGTTGAAAAATAATAAATATACAGAAAAACCACCGAAGGAGAATGTATGTCAAAATTATTGACTGGTATTGTTTTACAATGTAGAAAGAAATAAAAAATCAGGAAAGAGCAGGGAATTACAAGGCCAGACCTTTGACTGGTAGTGTATATCTAAAATGTTATTGTTACCATGGCAACTATACACATCAAATCTGGGGTAAATAAAACATTAATGAAGCCAACCCTCCTCACACAATGTCCGTGTGTGTGTGTATTGTATGTTTGTATGTATGTATGTATGTATGTATGTGTGTGTGTGTGTGTGTGTGTGTGTGTGTGTGTGTGTGTGTATTGTATGTATGTGTGTGTGTGTGTGTGTTTGTTTTCCTGCATGAAGATGGTCATGTGCAACACAAATGACCCTGCCTGAACCTCTGCTGATGAGGTCATGACCCTGATCTATTCACGAGAGACCTTGTCTGTTTCTTTACACACACACACACACACACACACACACACACACACACACACACACACACACACACACACACACACACACACACACACACACACACACACACACACACACACACACACACCGTTATAAATAATGCAGAGCAGCGCAGCAGCAGAGCCAGTGGAGAGGGCAGCATGCCGCAAAATAAACGACCTGCTGCATTTGATTAAAGTCTCGCACTTGCACGCGCCAGCAGGTAGTGTATGACGGCCGTCAGAAGCGCGTGCATACTCCTGGATTAAAACCTGGCACGGAAATGAACATCGGCACTCATCAGCACCTGATTACGATCCGTAACCGTCGTCGTAAATAATTCATTACGAGCTCAGATAATCAAAGGATGTAAATAATCCATGGAACAAGTTTTTAGGTTTTCATGTTGTTGTGATATTTCTTTCCCCGACATGCTGCTGCAGAATGAAATTTAAAACCAGGAGGGGAAAAAAAAAAAAAAAAAAAACAGGGAACACGAGAGAGAAAGACAAAATATGAGGGAGAGAAAGAAACGAGTGAAAGAGAGTAAGATAGACAGAGCGAGCCTTGTGAAAATCTTCTTGTTCTACTATATTTGGCACGAAACACATTTTGTCCAACATTTTGTCCTTAGTTGCGTTCGTTCTCCAAAAAATAAGGAGCGATGTACAAATTTTGAGGCCCTTAGTGCCTGCCAGGGGAACTGCAATTCCACAAACAAACAAACAAACAAACAAACAAACAAGCCTTATCATCACAAACATCATAAATTCTACTGTATAACATATGACTAGACATTGTTTCTTTGTTATGATCGTATGATTTAATATATTGTCTAGTAAAAGGCTTACAGAAACACCTTCAAAGGCACTGTTTACTTTAGTCATTTAGATGAGTCTCTTGTTTGTCTGGGGATTAAACAAGCCAATAACAGTTTCCCACTAATGTGACCTCATACAAGAAGAGCCCCTCCCTAACTTCTTGTTCAGCTATGCTATTCCATAGTGGGGCGTGGCTCAGCAGTAGACACTGAAAGAACGCTTTTAGGGTCTGAGGTATAATTACGTTGTCTGAAGGGGTTCAGCTGTAGCACTAACACACACACACTTTACTGAAGCTCTGAGGCCTGCGTTAACTTTCTAAAGGAACAGCGACATACGGAACCTTTAACAGAGCTTGCGGTTTGATTAGTGTCTTTAGAGCAGCAGGGATTCACCGGAGAACAAATTGTGGGGTCTGATCAAGACCTTCAGCGGACGAAACCTGAACTCTAGGACTTCTGCTCAACGTTCGTTTAACTGATTTAAACAGAAATGCTGGACACCTCCATGGAGACATCAATGTTGGTGAGCCCAGATGAATTGTAGTAACAGTTTCCTGTTGTGAGCTGATCGGAGCGGCACCCGGTGTTGGTCTGCCGCTGCTGTAGCCCAGCTGCCTCAAGGTTCAATGTGCTGTGCGTTCAGAGATGCTCTTCAGTGTACATCGATTGCAAAATTGCTTTGTTATTTGAGTTCCTGTTGACTTTATATAAGCTCAAGCCAGTCTGGCCATTCTACTCTTCTAACAAGACATTTTCACCCAGTAAACTGCTGGTCACTGGATTTTTTTCCTCCTTTTTAGACCATTCTCTGTAAACCCTAGAGATGGTTGTGGGTGTGAAAATCCCAGTAAATCAGCAGTTTTGGAAATACTCGAACTAGCCCGTCTGGCACCAAACATGCCACGTTCAAAGTAACATAAATGACCTTTCGTCTCCATTCTGATGCTCGGTTTGAGCTTCTGCAGATCGTCTTGATCGTGTCTACATTCCTAAATACATTGAGCTGCTTCCATGTGATTGGCAGATTAAATATATGCGCTCACAAGCAGTTGAACAGGTGTAAATAATTAAGCGGCCAGTGATTATATGTTCCCTGAAAACAGCAAAGCTGGAAAAAAAAAGTACAAAAAAGTGTGTTATTTTTGTAAAATAAACTCGAGTGGAATAAACCGTAAAGAGCTCTTTCAAACAAGTCAGGGAAAACAATAAAAAACAAACTAACTCTGCACTCAAGTGAGCAATGAGAGATGCTTCTGAGCACTTTAAAACACTTGTGCATCAAACACTTATATAAATACATAAACACTGTGTAAGAAACAGTCTCAGAAAGATGGTATAAAGTGTCGTTTTGTGAGAACGTCCATTTTCTTGCAGACGAGCTCAGAGGAATTCATATTCTCTCATTGATATGCGAGATGATTCACACCATAATAGCCGCTCCCATCACACTAGTCCCACCTGGTGAACTTTTCCACTCGGCTTCTGCACCATCTGTATGTTCCGCATAATCATTTTCAAAACAAACAAGCAGGAAATTAACATATGCATAATAAATTATAGGCAAAAACAAGGTGGACAAAAAAACTAAACAAAACAAAAACCCAGCAAGCCTTATATGTATAATTGGTCATTATTATCACAACTTGTTTATAGCAACAAAAATAATAATAATAAAAAAGCATCTGCACATAACACGTTGTCATGTTATATATACGTTTATCGCACATCGGTTCATATTGTAATTTGTTTAGACCTGGAAAAAACAAACACCTTACTGTAATCTTATACTGTGTGCACTGAATAAGCAATTATAAGCTATTATATTTTTCAGACTTACAGTCTGGTCCATAAATGCTCGACGGTTTTTGTGCCTCGCTACACCACCTCAGTGGATAGAAATCATAATAAGACAGTATAATGGGGTATAATAATAAAATAATTAAAAAAAAAAAAAAAAAAAGGCATGAACTGTTTTTTTCCCCCCTTCTTCCATTTTTACAGGCTCAAACAGAATGACATTCTGCTGTTGCCTGTTTTAGTGACTTCATGACAAGCTAAGGAGCTCTGGTGTCTCTCCGTGGCAACTCCTAATATGCGCTCCAAAGTGGTGCTGATGCAAGTCATGGATATCATCATCATTAGGCTAAAAAAAAACAAACAAACACACCTATCAGAGAATCAACACCAGAGGTGTGGGAAGACCACAGAAAACAAATCAAGTAGATTATTGCAGAATTCTTTCCTTGAAAAACCCCTTGGGGAACATTGAGCCAAGGCACAAACTCTTTGGAGGAGGTGCATCATTGTCAAAGTCTACAATCAGGAGATGCCTACATGAGAGTAAATACAAAGGGTTTAGCTCAAAAACACTCAGAAACAAAAAGAGACAGATCACTGTAGATTACAAAATTCTTTGAATGGATTAACCAGAATGATTGAAAGCGAAGAGTATGGAGAAGGAGAGGAAAGGCTCAGGTTCCAAAATATCCCATATCATCAGTTTAACATGATGAGAGCAGTGGAACTGGGTTTATTGATTACGTGAATGCAGATAGAAGTAGAAGGATGGACTCTGAAGTGGACTAGTGCTCTACTTTTATGCTCATATTCCGTCAAATTCCGTCAAAAACTCAAAGCATACAGTGGGGCAAATAAGTATACTAAACTGCAAATTTTTCAAGTTTTCCCACTTACAAAGAATGGAGAGACCTGTAATTTTCATCGTAGGTACACCTCAACTGTGAGAGACGGAATCTAAAAAATATAAATATCCAGAAAATCACAGTGTATGATTTTTAAATAATTAATTTCCATTTTATTGCATGAAATTGCACGGTTTAATTAGTAGCATGCTGCACCTCCTTATGTCTTTAGAGCAGCAGGAATTCACCGGAGAACAAATTATGGGGTCTGATCAAGACCTTCAACGGATGAACCTGAACTCCAAGACTTCTGCTCAACGTTCTTTTAACTGAAAATGATAGTAGTTCTTGACCAGGTTTGCACACACTGCAGCAGGGATTTTGGCCCACTCATAAATACTTATTTGCCCCACTGTAGCACCTTACAGTACAGATGGACAATGATACAGTACAACACGTAGCACCAAATCAACCCAAGGCAAGGAAATAGGATGCTCTTAAAGACCTCAACCCGACTGAGCTGCTCCTCTCCTACTGACGGCAGAAAGATGAAGCAGGTAGCAGGAAAGCAAAGTCGAAGCAGTTCAAGGGATTATTTATAACTGTTAGTTTGTCAAAGTAGCTTTAAACCTGTAAAAAAAATAAATAAAAAGACTGCAAAGTAATGCGACTGTCTGTGGCAGGCCCTTGAATTAAACCTCGAAGTCTATGCTTCGATCACACTCTGATTGCTCCGTATTAAATCCACCGTGGTGGTATACTGAGGCGGAAACAGGCAAAGTTAAAATGTGTTCCTGTCTATATATCTACGGAACGAACAGTACTTATAACAAAGTTGATCTTTTGACTTGAGCAATGAAGCGTTCAGAGTGATCGGGATCGTTCCCTATCACATGGTCAGATATCTGCAGTCCTGAAACATCTTCAGATTTCGTCAGCACCTTCAGCGCTTTCATCACAGTCAGAGAACCTTCTTCAGAGGGGAAGTGTGTTTCATTATCAAATCAGTTTTTTTTTCTCTTTTCATCTGAGCATGATTTTTTTTTCTGGGTCATTCCGTAAAATTACGGACATGATAGTTGTGAGGTAAATGTATGGGTATGATAGACAACGGAGACGTGTATATTAATATTGACCTGTAAGACGATATGATCAAATTGGACATTAATTGAGCACTCTGAAGGTAAGCCTTTAAAGTGAAAAAAAAAAAAAAAATAATAATAATATGCTGCATGAAAGGAGAACAGGTGTAGGCAGTGTGTATTTGCTCCAACGTCTTCTTTAAATGCTAAGCAACACATTATTAGTGACCGATAACTGACTGACCTGTACGTCTCAAGCTGTGATGTGTCCTACAGTACACTCGCTAATGTCTCTAGAACCGTTTGATCAACTATAGTCTGCAGTCAGAATGTTATTTTAAAGGTTGGTGTAACCGAGTTTCGCTGCTGTGCCAGTAGTCTGGCCTTTTTGTTTTTCACATTTTCCCACATACATTTTTTTTCCCTCCATGCTTTTAAAAATGATCTGTGTTTAATGCACACTGCTAGTAGCTAATTAATTTAGCAAACCATTATAGATTGGCAGCATTAGTCAATGTATTGTTTTAGAATATAAAAAAAAAGGGGGAAAAGGGAAGTGATGGATGGAGGTTGGGAAGAAACGTGGTAAAGAAAGAAAACAGTCGTGAAGAACATGAAGCGCCGGTCCTAAAAGGTCAATTACTGGACTGTGAAGAAAAAAGATCGGCAAAGCACACAACGCCACTTGGCTTGCGGTCAGAGATAGAGAGAAAGAAAGAGAGAGAGAGAGAGAGAGAGAGAGAGAGAGAGAGAGAGAGAGAGATGAGTGGAATATATAGCCATTACACTACTAAAATGAATGGTGATAATAAAAAGATGTGTCTCGCTTGACCGATTATTTCCATTTCTCAAAGTGATATTTCTGCTCCGTCACCTTTATTCCAGAAAGAGATGAGAGACGGGAACATCATTCCCGCCAGTGAGCCCTGCTCAAGCCACATTATCAGGCTTCCTGCCTAATTTACATGTGAGAGAAATGCTAGCTGAGACATGGTGAGAATCAATATGCCCCCACACACACACACACACACACACACACACACACACACACACACACACACACACACACAGTAACAATCAACGCAGCTTTATCAGACAGTGTTTTTCTGTGAGGCTGAAGCGCAGAGCTGTTACAATATGAAAGGCAGCAGAAAAATGAGAGATGAGTAGCGAGATGAGTGGGAGAGTGCAGGCTAGCAAGGCAGCCAGAGTGGAATGAGAATGAGAATGTGTATGTGTGTGTGTGTGTGAGTGTGTGTGTGTGTGTGTGCGCAAAAGAGAGCGAGAGGGGAGGGGGGTATAGAGAAAGGTGAAGAAAATGCATACAGAAAGCAGAACAACTTCTCTTCTCATCACTTTGCTACTCTCATGTAAGGAACGGAGAAGGGCACCAGAGGGAAAGAAGCAATGTGGTGAAATCTAATACACCCTTGAACCTCACCCTCAATTATGTAACCATCATCACCACCATCATCGTCACCACCAGAACTAGCACCATCATCCCCATGATCACTGTCGTCACCATTATCGTCATCATCACCGAGATTAGCGGTGTCACCATCATCTTCATCATGCCACAGTTGTCATTATCATGGTCATTTTACTATTGTCTTTTACAATCATCGTCATCATCTTCCTGTCACCACTGTTATCAGCACCATCATCATCACAATCAGTCATCATGGTCACTGTCATCATCACCGTCATTGCGATCACTCCGATTCATTCTCGTCACTATAATCATTGTGCTGCCACTGTCATCACCGTCATCATTGGCATCATCATCATGCTCATCACAAGGATCAATGTTGTCACCACCATAATCCTCATGTCACCAGTCATTACAGTCTTCACTGTAGTCATCGTAATTAACATTGTCAATATCACTGACATCATCGCTATTGTCACTCTCACCATTGATATCATTGTCATGCTATCACATTATGATCACAGGCATCAGGGCAATCAGTTCTATCACCATCATAGTCAGTGTCAAGGTCATCACTGACATCACAATGATCAAAATCCTCATCAGCATCCTCATGTCACCACCAGTCATTGCCAACATCCTTATTATCATCATTACAATCATCAATGTCGTCACCATCATGTCACCACCGTCACTGTTGTCATCACCATCATGACAGAAATCACTGTGATCATTGTGACAGTTATCATATTCATTGCATCATCATGACACCATTGACATCAGTCATCGCCGTCATCAGCAGCTTGACTAGTTGTAAACTGATTCCACTGCTTTGACTCCAAAACCCAAACTGGTTTTGCCACTAAAGCCTTTAGAAACATCTCAAATCATTAAGTCATCAAATCATTAAATCATTACTTAGTTTTCTCTGAAATTGTGGAAGCTGCTAAAGAGCTCCCCTTACATGAGTTCTTCGTTTGTGTTCACATTAACTAAAATAACAAACGTGACACAAGCTATGTGGTGGTTATGAAGTTACACATGACAAAAACAGTAAATATGGAAGATGTAAGAAAATTCCAGGTGAGAAATTAAGTTCAGCCTGGATTAATCAACCGCATTCAACACATTCCACCTGGACGGATCAAAAGGACTATGACCCCATCATACCATTCCACATTTCTGGGAAGGCTTTCTCCTAGATTTGGAGCATGGCTGTGAGGATTTGCATTCCTCCGGTTCAGCTACAGCAGCATTACTGAGCTCAGGCACTGATGTCGGGAGGTCGAGGCAGATCCAGTTCATCCCAAAGTCAGGATTGAGGTTGAATTCAGTCAGGGCTCTGTGGAGGACACAAGTTCTTCACTCCAACCTTAACACACCATGGGTCTGGCTTTGGGGCAATGAACACGTTTGGGTTTACTTAGTTCTAGTGAAGGGAAACTGTAAGGATACAGTGTCCAGAGACAATTTTGTCCATTGTGACCATCAGAGCCAATGATCTAACAATCCTGACGTCGCCTAATAATGGATGGAGATGGTTCTACAGGTAGTGACGGGACACTTGGAACATACCAACATTGTGAGGATATGTTTTAAATCCAGACCGTCATTATTTCACATCCTCTTTATCATCTGGCTGATGCACCAGAGATGATGATCAGTACTACCTGAAATGTAGGTGCCATGAAATACCAAGGTTTTTATAACCATCTTACGTTTCTAATCTTTACTTTAAATAACAAATACATAGTACCACCAATACTATTGTACGGCCTCGATTCCATACCGTGTACACCCTGCAGAACCGAGCGCCTAAACCCAAGCTGGGGGATTTGACCTTGCCTAAGACGAACAACTCTGATAAGGACATTTTTTAAACTTTCCCATTTGCAGGATTTTGCAGTCTTTGCGTTGCGTACTGTGCTCGGTTGGAGGTAATCTGTCTCCTGCTTTCACAGTCTGCCACTCTGGTTGATAAGGCAAGATAAAGTTTGTGTGTGAATGTCTGAGCTGATTCATCATCCTTCAGAGTTTGACGAGGGCCTGCGTGATGCACATCACAAAGCCCACAAATGCAGAAGTTTGGACAGCTGTGACTATTGAGGAGCAGCGGTGGAACTGATCTGAGCGCCGAGAAAAGGGTTTTTAATGCTGCTTAGCTTATATCGCGTTCCCTTTCTCGTTCATTCAGCAAACTTTATCCGTTCAAATTACGCATTAATATAAAAATGCAGGATTTATGATCCCAGTGTAAAAGCTATTTCATACATCAGGAAGTCATTTTAGAAAAGGGGAATGCACTGATCCAGAGTAAGATGCTTCAGATCTCGTGGGGCGATGGGACGGGGAAACGTGTTTGCGCACAAGTGTGAACGCGTCCAGCCAAGTGCATCAGTAGGCTTGAATGCATATAAGCACGCAGAGGGTGAGCTTACAAATATCTAGTTTTCCGGTCACACACCCCCACACCGACAAAACAGCTGGCCTCATCACTGTAGCCTATTTACAAACACGTATAATGATCTCTAATATCTGCTCATATATACACACACACACACACACACACACACACACACACACACACACACACACACACGTGTGTTTGTGTGTCTATGTGTGTGCGTGTAATGCGGGAATAGGCCCATTAAAAATGCATCAGATGTAGCAACTGTTCCAGCGTGAGGCGGATTTGCAACGACAGAGCGTTTGGTGACTCATAAATGATGTATGCACGCCTTTCTTTTATCATTTAAATCATAAAGCTCTTTCGGCCCGGCACCGGTCTGTGATTTCATTAATGCAAACAACTGCAGCAGAGCAACAGGAAAAGACAGAGCGAGAAAGAGAGGGGAACTGAGCGAAATACAGAAAGATAGACAGACAGAGAGAAAGAGAGAGAGGGGAGGAGCAAAATGATAAATACATGCATGAACATTGTTATACATGCACACAGAGAAATGACGAAGGACAAATCATGATCAAAACAGGCAGAGACGGACACAGAGTGCGAGAAACAGGGAAGCTGACAGATACAAAGCGAGAGGAACATAGAGAGAGAGAGAGAGAGTGACAGGGAGACAGAAAGAGACTGACGCTGACAAAGATTACAGCGATAGTAAAGAAGGAAAAAGACACAGATGAAAAGACTCTTAAGTCCTGATTTGTGTGTTTTGAGTGAACGTTCCTGCATAGATCATCATGATGTCTGTTGTGTTCTCATCTATCATGATGAAAAGCTTTCAGTACTGAGATGCGTATTTAACATTTAAGTCTCAGAGGTGACCTGACTCAGAGTTTAGCACCGTCACCTCGCACCTCTACGGTTCAGGATTCAAATCTCATGTTTGTGCTTAATAGGTTTCCTACCACAGTCCAAAGTCATGAGTTGTAGGCCGATTGGCGATTCCAAACTGTCCGTAGCGTATGAGTGGGTGTGTGTGTGTGCACGTGTAGTTCGAGAGGCTGCAGGCCCCCGTGACCCTACACAAGATAAGTGGTGTTACAGTAAGTAATGGCCTGATCACTGGATAGATGGAAGCCTGGACGGGATCTGAGATCGGCGCTTTGTAATAACTAAAGGTAAAACTGGTCCTGATAAAGATGTCAGGTCTATTAAACAGAAGTGTTTTATAATAATTGATTTAAAAAGGGGTAAATTAAAAATGTCATTTTCTAGTAAATTAAAGCATATGTAATTGTTGGTACTGTATATTTCTGTGGTATAAGAGAAATAAAAAACTTCATGGTATGTGCTTAGAAGAAGAGAATCAATTTTGAGTGGGTCACAAAGCATCACACCACTAAGTCACAAAGCATCACACCACTCTCCTCCACGGTGGATTTTTATTTTTGAAAAAGTCATTAAAAATACATTCTGGTGCGGATAATTTTTGACTCACCCTTATACAGTACATCTAAAAAGTGGCTCAAGTAGAAGACTTGCATGGAGTTCCTTTACCAGTTCCCACTGAATGCCACCTCCTTCATTTAGACTGGCTAGTTCACACTCGAATTACGATGCTACTGTAGCTCGTGGAGGATGAAGATGGTTATCCAACATACACCAATCAGACATAACTGCAATGCCACGGGCAAGTCAACAACAACTCTACACCTGCAAACTGGTGACAAGACCATGGGCACCCAAGGCTCATTGTCTGAGAGTCATTGTGACCCAAGGCCTGTCAGATCCCTAAAGCCGATGTAGCACAAATCATTACAGTAGAAAAGTCAATACTAAACATGACGGAAAAGCATCAGAACACCAAGTCCAAACCAGTTAGCTGCGCACAGGGCCCCAGCGGGCAAAGACCTTAAGGATGAGGATGCGTCCTCCAGAATCACCAGATCCCAATCCAACTGAGCATGCATGGGATGTGCCGGACCATCAAATCAGACCCATGGCGGCCCCGTCCCATAACCCACAGCACCCAAAGGAACTGCTGCAGAAATCCTGGCTCCGGACACCACAGCACTCCCCAGGGGTCTTGTGCAGTCATGCCCCGAGGGGGCCAGAGCCACCCCAGTGGTATAAGAGGAACACCAACATACAATAGGTGGTTTTAATGATATTGTGTACAGTAAAGACTGGGAAAGAAATGAAACGCATCAATTCTAGGTCAAATCTAGGTTTCTGTATATTTTCTACAGTGAGGCAAATGTTCTAAATGTATGGTAGACTGTAATTAGACTTTAAGAGACTAACTTTGTAGGATGGCGTTCTTAAATATAGACGTCTAAAAAACCTTAAATTAAGGCTAAACACTATCCTTCTGCTATCAACTGCTCATGTTTACATTTCGCCTAAAAACGTACACCACATTTCCCACAATCCCCTCCCAGCCAGCGAACTACAAGCAGCACTCCATGACCGATCACAACCCTCACAAACAGCATATCCCCAGGCACTTGTTCCCAATCTCACACACACTCTCCTTAAATAACCCAAACACTAACCTCATCTTCACAAAGTCTCGTTTTGCCAGTGACATTGCTAATCTTGTCGTTTCCGCCTGCGCCTAGTCCCAGCCTGCCCCTCCGCCTGCCTTCTGCTTTTAATAATTGCTTTGGCCTTTTGCTTGGTCTGCCCCGGTTTGTTCAATAAACTGAACCCTGCATTTGCCTCCAAGCCTGCTCGTCTTTGACAGATGGTTCCTGTAGGACTAAAGACACCGGGCTTGTTCTGTCTTCACACAGATGCCCAAGAGAGAGAGAGAGAGAGAAAGGGAAAAGCAATAAAAAAAAGAAAGTGTGAGAGAGAGAGCAAGCAAGTGAGCGAGAGAGCCACAATGCCTCACAAGTGACACACGATTATTTAAACCACTGAAAAGTTTAAGTATGAATACGGCCCGCCAATGGACACAGAGGAATAAGAAAAGAAACAGAAGTGAGGAGAAACATTTTCATGGAATACACTTCAGAAGAAAGATAATCAACCCCGTCAGCTTCACAATTCTGACAGGAAGACGGGACAGTCTGGCGGGACAACAGACAGGACAGTGCAATGAAGCACGACACGTTCACCCATACAAACTTTTGACGCACAGTATGAGCTGTGTAAGGAGTTGTTATGGCCTGGACTGGCTTCGTCTCCTCTGTTTCTTGGGGTCCTATAGGGTTTCTGTGACCACAATTTGTCCAAAAGGTAGTTAACTGGATGGTTCCCCAGTTCTCCTCTTTTTGCCTTCTGGTGTCCAGGTCTGAACGGACCAAACGTTGTATGGCAGCCGCAAAAGTAATTTCAGTGTGGTCCGTTCAGTGCTTTTACTGTAAGGTGAGGAGCCCACTGCAGTTATTTCCATGAATATCCTTGAAAATCGTCAGATAACTTGTTGCCAACTTGCGGAGGAGACGCATCTGTCTGTGGGAACTGTACACACCATCATTCATAAACATCACTTGCACATTCCAGGAACTCGGCTGGGAGTAATTGACACATCCCTGTACAGTCCTGATCCTGCTCCAATCCATTTCTACATGCTTGGGCCATGACAGGAGTTCCTGGGAGGCCAGCGTTTCAGACGTCAAACAAGCTGTTCTATGGTGGCTCCAGCGTACTGAGAAAACTTTCTGATGGTATCCAAGCATTAGTGAAACACTGGGATAAATGCATTAGTGTAGCAGGGGATTATAGAGAGAAATAAAGGTTGTTTTTACTCTCATAGCAGTGAGAGCTCTGTTATTCTGCACAATCAAAAGTCCCAGTTTGACTTGAACACCCCTAGTGTATACATACTGTGCTGTATACGGCATTTCTTATAATCTAGTAAGAGTTTGGCATGTCAGTGATGTTCTGGCACACCAGTGGCAACTAAATATGGTCATGCCAGTGAAGCTGTGATGAGGAGAGAGAGAGAGAGAGAGAGAGAGAGGGAGGGAGAGAGAGAGGGGCCTGGTACAAACAGATGAGGCCTGTCATCTTTAGACAGACCTATCCCTGGAAAAATGAGAGAATGTGTGTTAGAGAGAGAGAGGAAGAGAGAGAGAGAGAGACAGGACAGACATCTTCACCGCAGAAAGGAAATGTGGTTGACATACGAGGGTGTTCCTGGCTGCCGCAGCGTTCATCGTTAACCCTCAGCTTCATCTCATCTCATGGGATGATACACACGCGTGCTCATGCACACATACATATCAGCGCAAACCACTGACTGCTCGACTCGTTCTCACATGACTCATTAATCACTTTGACATGAGCTAATTTGCTTTTTATGAGCGTCCTGTCCCATCAAATCAGGGCATTTCTAATTCCGAGCCATACGTTAGGGCTCTTCATGTGTACGGCTTCAATGTGCACATATGAACAACCCTCAGCAACGAAAAACATTACTATTGTACTTGAGATGAGCTGAAATGTGACGACACCCTTTTCATAATTATTAAGGATTACTAGTGATAATTGTAATGAAAAACAAGCTTATCAGGGAAAACAATGCAGCGTGTTTATTGAGATTTTTCCATTCAATAGGACACAGGTTCATTAGGAGCAGCTCTGGAAGAGCGAACATCAGATACTCGGTGAAGCCCCGGTGCAGACACATTGCTGATCTTGCTTTTCAGAGTGCCAAGCATCCAATCATGTGAACTAATATGTCTGTTTTGATAGAACGGGTACCGAGCCGCTGCTTTTTCCACCTGATATCACACACGAAGAATTTCGAACACGTTGACACGTTAACGTCGCTCGCCTGTGCCTTAAACACTCGCGAGTCCCGTATGTATTTGCTATCGTGACATCCTGTTGAATTTTTTTGATAGTCAGCGACTCTGACTGACTGACTCTGCACTGAAGAAATAGAAATGTGCCAGAGAGAGTCATGTCGGGCTTTTTTGGACATCTTTCATACAGTATGAACAACACTGACTGATGGATATTTTCCTCTTCCCAACAGCGAGCTATTGCACTATATACAGCAACATCAGCGTTACTGAGTTAACAAGCAATCAGACAACAAGTTGGTGCCGACAGAGTAATCTGATTGGATGAGAGGCATTCCGCATGTGGTTCCGCATGATGTCGTTCCCTAATGCCTCTTTATTTACTGTAGGGCTACAAAGCTAGCTTCTAACACAAGGCTGAATCCCAAATTTCTCTCCAACACTACTGGAACAAATGATGGTACACCCGTGTCGTGTCGGTTGCTAACTTTTGGTGATCAGCTCCGCCAGTCGCTGTTGGTTAGTTTCGCCAGTCGCGGAAGGAAATGTGTTGGCAAGGCAAAATATCTTGTTAACACACAGTATGACTGCAGATCAATACCTGCTGTCCGTTGTCACCCAAATGAGGATGGGTTCCCCGTTGAGTCTGGTTCCTCTCAAGGTTTCTTCCTATTGCCATATCTGGGACTTTTTCCTTTCCACCGTCGCCCATGTCTTGCTCATCAGGGACAATCTGATCATTTTAATTTATACAATTTTCTCATATTTCATACTCATTTCCATAATTTTATTTTTAATTCTGTGAAGCTGCTTGGCGAGAATGACCATTCCTAAAAGCACTATATAAATAAAACTGAATTGAATTGTATATAAAGATGGATTTCCCTCTTTGGATAACACTACGTCCAAACACACGTGGTGTGTTCCAACATTGTAAATGCATTTGAATGTCAATTAATTTTATTAGATCGCTGATCTGTTCAACGCTGTTATGACTGTTCTAATTATTATCCCGTCTTCTGGGTTTGATTGATGCTTCCATGCAGCTGTAAATGAATGTTAATTTCAACTGGATTACACGAATATTATTTCTCTTTACTTGGAGATAAAAAAAGTGGTTGGAGCTTCGTGCTGGTGAGCTTTAGTGGCATTACATCTGTGTATTGATGGCTTTAGGGAACAATCTAGTGGTTCGACTTTAAAATGAAAGCTGGTGATAGCTGACTTGTCAAAAGGAGGTTGGAGCTCAATGATTTTGCTTCTTTCTTCCTTAGACAAATGCTTTGAATATGAACGCATGAGAAATGGGAAATGTAGCGTGAGTGTGTGTGAAGATGAGTGACTGCGTGAGTCTCATGCTCAATGCGTGAAAGATGGCAGCTCTGCTATAATGCACACAATCGAGCACTCACCAGGTCCAATCCGCCGGAACCACATTATTAATAAGTCGAATCAAATGGCACTATGCCCTTAACAGGGGCTTAACACGTGTTTACTATGTTGTCATTGAACCCGGCAAGTTGGCGTGAGGTAAGAACCTTGGTGATAGTGTGAGGTAAGAACTAGAAGAACATAAGATGAACTTACAGCGGTCTTCTACAATGTGGCATGGACCTACCATAATAAGAGCACAGCACAAGCCTGAAAAGGGTGTAGTAAGAACTCCATTGACGCAGTGACATCCTAATGATAACTCAGTCAGAACGTCGTCATGCTTATAGTACGTCAATGAAGTTGCTAAGAGGTGTTAGTGCTTAGTTAGTAGAGGTGTTTTATGGCATACGTAGAAATTGTTGTTTTAAATATGACATTTATTTTTAATACCACAATGCTGTTGAATTCTTGAATCTGATTTGTTTTCCATAAACTTCTATTAATGTGCTTGTTCACACACTACTGTATAGCAAGAGCTCATTTTCTCTTTACATGCTTCCTCTGGGCAACATAATTCGTAAGCATGGTATTAGTTTTATTTGTTATGCTGATGACACACAGTTCTATGTCTCAGCAAAACCTGATGAGAAAAACCAGTGTCACGGTGTGCGCCTGTGAGGAAAAGGCCGCTAGGAGGTACACGTCACGGCCCCTGTTCCCAGCTGGGGAAAGCCCTCCAGCTGCCGGACGTCACAAAGGACTCCCGTCTGAGGCTGCACCCACAGGGAGAGCTGGTTCCCCATGGTTCCCTTTTTTCCTTCCTCCCTTTTTAACCCTTTCCTTCCTTATTTTCCTAAAATAAATTGCCCTTTTTCCCCGCAAGACCTCGCCGTGTGTCCGTGCTTTGTGGTGCCGTCTGTGCAAAAAAAGTACCAAACCCATTACACCAGCCTAATAAAGTTGAGCAATGTGTGAAGGACATAAGAGACTGGATGTTAATTAACTTCCTTCTGCTTAATCCTGACCAGAAGTTTTAGTCATAGGACCACATGCAGTTAGAAGCAAGCTTTTTGATCACACTGTAACTTTAGATGGCCTTTTTGTTGCATCAAGTGCAACAGTAAAAAACCTCAGTTTAATTATAGATTCCAGTCTTTCATTTGAAGGTAATGTTGAGAATATTACCGGGATAGCATACTTTCACCTCAGAAATATTGCCAAGATAAGGAATATATTGCCACTAAACGATGCAGAAAAATGAGTTCATGCTTTTGGACTATTGTAACACCTTACTGTCTGGTGGTTCAACAAGCTTCAGTTAGTCTATAAAGTGAATAGTTAATAAAGCATAAAAT
>JAQMYG010000012.1:30200251-30229732 GCA_030014215.1 Clariallabes teugelsi
TGTGTGTGTGTGTGTGTGTGTGTGTGTGTGTGTGTGTGAGTGTGTGTGTGTGTGCTCAATAAAGGATCTCCACTGCCTCGTTCTCTGATACACACATTAAACAAACTGCACGCGAAAACAGGTGACTGAACACAATCTCAGGTTCGCTAGGAAGCTGTTAAATCAAGGACACACAGCACAATAACACAATGACAATGAAGACTGCAACCAGGAGCAATCAGCTGTTCTGTTATCACTGAGCAGTCAAGCAGTCAAGCAGTGAGCACACACACACACACACACACACACACACACACACACACACACACACACACACTGTGTAAAGACATAAACGATACCTCGCTAAGTGGCCATATTAAAGCCGGAGTCCAACGGGGGAACAGGGGACTTTGTTTTAATGACCATATTAGCTGCAGTCATCGAGCTTCGTCTGTGGTTAAACACACACACACACACACACATAGACACACACACAGCATGGTGTTTACACCCTGACAGCTTCCGAAAATGACAAACGGGCTCAGATTATGAAGTTAGGCGACCATGGCAACTGCAATACTTGGTGTCTAATCCCAACACACACACACACACACACACACACACACACACACACACACACACACACACACACCACTTAATCACTGTTTATACCAGCAACACCTTCAGTGAATAAGTCCGGGAAAAGCACCAGTGACGGCCAAATTGCCATTTTCCACTCAGATAGACAGGAAGTCCCTCGTTTGTCCAGTAAAGTCGGAGACAGCGTGGCATCTCGACAGCGTGGCATCTCGACAGCGTGGCATCTCGACATAGTGATGCTCAAGACAAATGAACAACCTTAAGCTACAAAAACTCCACTGAAAAGGCCAGGCTTTAAATGCCATTTGCACTTGCGCGCATGAGAGTGCTGCGTGCCTGCTGGAGTGTTAAAGGTAGAGGCCAAGGTGGTTGAAGTTGTGCCAGGAAAGTGTTTATGTGTGAGAGAATATAAGCTTTTGTACACAGTTAAATCAATAGCTGACCTTCTTATAGAGATCTGACTGAGCTATCAGAAACGGCATCGGTGCTTGGATTAAGTGTCCGATACAGGTGACCGGTCGAACAAAACAGTTGTTCACAAGGTGTTTAAAAAAAGAAAAAAGAAAAAAAGAAAAAAAAACAGGACAGCAGATAGCAACTAGCTGCTAATGGCCAACCTTTTTACATCCATGATGTTAAAACTTTAAATGATTTATCCCAATATTGTGTAGGGTCCCCTTGAGCCATGAAGAGCCTCTGTCCCTGACTTCACAACAACTCTGGAGGTCTACTGTTGTGTCTAGGACTTAGATGACGCATCCTTCTTCCCGGTGCTGTGGGTTTGGGGATGGGCTTCCATGAATCGGCTTGTCCCATGGATGCTTAATCGGATTGAGATCTGGGAAATCTGGAGACCGAATCAACAACATTGAACTCTTTGTTAAGCCCCATGCACGACAGGCTGTGATGCACTGAGTGTTCTAATACCTTTCCAAAGTGCCCAGCGTTGACCACTTAATTCCTGCTACATTGGCTTTCCTGTGGCATCTGACCAGACAGACTAACCTTTTGGTCCCCACAGGCATAGATGAATCTTGCATGCCCATGATCCTGTCATCTGTTTACTGCTTTATAATTGGTAATAAATGTTAATTAACTCGACAGTGTTAGTGTCAAGGCTGATCGCTAGTGTCAATGGAGGATCCTGGGTTTTGCATAAAAATACAAAGGAACAAGTGCGACAAAGCTGCCAGAAGGACTCTCATTCTCCAGCACGCTCAGTAAAACCTAACAGCTGTTTTACTTATAGTACTGGGCAAAAGTCTTGGGAACATACAAAAAAATATATATATAAATAAATAAAATGCCATATGCAAAGATTTATATGTAAAAAGAAACTTCTATAAAGAGTAATAAAATAAACACTTAATTAGTCAATATTTGGTGTAAAATCTCTTTGCTTGAAAATAATCATTAGTGTTGTATACAGATTTGTGCAGTTTTATAAACAAAACAGCAGTTAGGTTTTATTGAGTGTGCTGGAGAATATGCTAGAGGTCTACAGTGATAAATATTAAGGTCATGAATGGCATTAGAAATTAACAGCTCTTACAGATAGTTTTCCCTTTATTTTTCTTTTGTTCGTCAGAAATGCAAATGGGGAAAGCCTGAAAAAGGTAGAGAACCTATTTAAAGGATGCCGTTTCCACTCACTGCGTTCTGATTGGCTAGTGAAATGCAGTTGTTTTCTACATACAGCGTGTTTAAAAAAGAAAAGGAGTGAAACAGAAAGAAAATCAAGCAGCCGGAATCTGAATCGGCAGGATCCGAGTCTTATTTCAGCAGGAACATCAACACACGATTAGTAGAGATCTTTGTCTTGCGTAAACTGGTTTCAAAAGGAGGATAATCCGATAATACAATTGGTTGATTGTTGACTTTTGAACGTTTTCTCGGTCGATGATTGAGGATGTTTCCGTTCCATACTCTGCTGTTTACTCTCAGGCTTGTAGTGATGAATCCGTGTCTCGTCACCAGTAATGATTCTCTTTAAGAAACTAAGGCACCAGGTACACCCTCAGACCACATAAACTATTCACTGCATGCTGCTCTTCGTTCGTGCAAATCACAAGTGGAGTGTCCATTTTCGCTCGCCCCGCAGTTACAAATGAACTGATGTAACACGTTCACACCTGCACAGCAGTGACTGAGGACGGACTCTTCCTCGTGTGTGACTTTTATGAGTTTATGAGTATAAACTTTAGCAGTGATACTAACAATACATTGTTGATGCAGAGATTTTATTATGAAACTCTGGGTGTGTATTTAATTTGAGCATGTCTGCCTCACTGATGCATATATTATTGACAGGAAAATGAAGATAAAATCTGATGTAATTGGTTTATTACTTTTTGTGTTGTGTTTTAGGGGATAACTACCGTGCCTTTGAGACAGGCAGGGTAATTAATCATGCATTATTTATCCATGGAATAAACTTCATGATTTAGGAAAAAAAGAAAGCTTTATTTCTATTTCAGAAAAAAAAAGTTTTTTTTTTTTTTATAGCCTAATTTATCACCACAATATTTTCTCCTCCTGATCGATGAGAGTGAGATAGTTCTGCCTGTGTATTAGAGCTCAGACTAATGTGTCGACTATTAACACCATCTGTGTCGGGAATAAACAGATCCCACAGTGATGAGAATTAATATCATCACACCTTCACCAGCATTCTGTGGCACATAGGAATCACAGTCGTGTGTGTAAAGACCAGAGAGTCGCCAATGGGAGAAGAGCAAAGCCGTATTGGAGCTGAGAAATGAAAGAGATTCTCTAAGCACAAGCACTGAGCAGAACTAATCGAACAATCTGGATTGAAGGAACAAACTGCCGTTCCATTACTTTTGGAGCCAGGAGTATATATAAGTTCCAAACTTTAAAAAAAAAAAAAAAATTTTAATACCCCTTGCTGTTTTTGGATCCATGTTACAGAAAAGAAAGTGTGTGTATTTTAAACCCAGCAGACTGCTATAGCTCCTGATAGGAACCGAGTGTGTAGCGGAGTGAGACTGCGGGACTCCTGCGTGTACGAGCCAGAGCCAAATCCACTCTGTGGCTCGAGACAGACAAACTCTCGATTAGTCTACAGGAAAGGGAAACGCCACGAACACACACACACACACACACACACACACACACACACACACACACACACACACAGTCTGCCAAAAAGAATTATACACACTACAGGAAAAGAAAAATAGTATAATATATATAATATTCATATATTATTATTAATTTTATCATATTGTTATCACAATATTATCATATCTATCAATATATAATTTGTATCGAAATATTTATACAAGTTTTTCTTTTCCTGATGTGTGTATACATTTTTTGGCTGACTGTGTATATGTAAAAATCCGAACACAGCGACACACACGCACACACACCCACCAACACACACACACACCCACCAACACACACACACACACACACACACACACACCAACACACACACACACACACCAACACACACCAACACACACACCAACACACACACACACCAACACACACACACACCAACACACACACACACCAACACACACACCCACACCCACACCCACACACACACACACACACACACCAACACACACACGCTAACGTACGCACATACAACTGTGCAGTATATTTTTCTTTCTTTTTTTTATGAACAGATCTCTTTCTCTCTCTCTCTCTCTCTCTCTCTCTCTCTCTTTTCCTCCTTCTTTTCTTCTTCTGTTCCTCAAGATTTATGTGACAGCGGCAGGTTAATCGACACCAACGTTAACGTTCTTTCTTTTTCCGACTCTTCTTTTTGTTCTCCATATACCTCGATCTTCTCCTCTCTCCCTCTCTCTCTCTTTCAGTGTAGTTCAGTTCAGCAGTGCTATACTGGCATTAGTGTTAATTTTTTTTTTTTTTGCCAAAGCAATTCCAGAAGGTTGATTACATAACATTACATATTCTCTCTCTCTCTCTGAATATCTTTACACTAATCTAAAGGTCCACCAATCTAAACTGACATACTAAAAGTTTTATTTTTTCTTTCTTTTAACTTCTTCGATTTCTTTGTCTGTCATTTTCACTCTTCTCTTTCCTTCTCCATGTATTTTCTGTCTGCAGAGTTCAGCTTCTCTCCTCTGTGTGTGCGCACATATGTCTGGAGGTCCTTTCCTCTGTGTGTATGTGCATTTGAGAGTGTGTGGGAGTGTGTATGTCTGAGTGTGTAAATGGCCTGGAGCTGGCGGGTGTGTGATTGCTGTGTAATTAACGATGTGCCATCTTTAAACTCTACTCATACGTCTGCTGTACAACGCCACTCCTTCCAAAGAGTCTCGTGTTTCATTGTGGCATCTTTTTTTTACAAGATTAGCTCTTAAAATATCCAGTAAAAGTATCTGAGCAGTGTGTGTGTGTGTGTGTGTGTGTGTGTGTGTGTGTGTGTGTGTGTGAGAGAGAGAGAGAGATGGAGTGTGTGCGCATGCGTATGCGAGAGCAAGTGCATGTGTTTGTAAACCTCATGTTGGTGTGTGTGTGTGTGTGTGTGTGTGTGTGTGTGTGTGTGTGTGTGCTTTTGTACCTCTCGGCTAGGCCAGCAGGCTTTGAGCACGGCCCGGCTCCTGAACAGCACCAGCAGACGGACGTCCTGCTCGCTCAGGCTGAACGACTGTTCCAGAATCTGAAGCACCTCGATCCTCACTCGCACTGGCCTCGAGTCCTCCCCGCAGAACGGCCGTAACCATGCCAACAGGTCCTCCGATGTCACAGCATGTCCCCTGGGACACACACACACAGGACACGCTTATACACAGTGCTTTCCTTGAAGCAGACATTCATTTTTTATAAAACCTGAACCAAAAAAAACATAAGAAACACATTCAGGAAACCCACGGAGACTAAATGTTTCTTTTTTTGTTTGTTTTTTTTTGTCGTGATCTGAAGGAAACATAAATATTTAAGCTTATTTCAGTTCAAGACAGACTGAAGATAATTACAAATCGTGTTTTGTCCTGCAGGTTAAACTATAGCTCGGAGGTTCTCAAGAGTTTCAAAGCATTTTGCTGAAGACAGAATAAAAAGCTCATTTCAAGGCAATTAAACATGAACAATAAAAATAAAAAACAAAAATCGTGCAGGTGAATTTAGTCTGGTAATTATCAGGAGTGTAAATAGTTCTCAGGTTCCAGCCCAGTGATAGCCCGTTTGTTCCAGTGTTTCAAACTAACTCCGATCGTCTCCATGGTCCACGTATAATATTTTTTATATTATATTCTGTTTTTATTTTCTATACTTAAACTTTTTCTATATTTTATCCCATAATTTAATACATAATTCTATTGATAATCTTTATTTTAAGGTCACGGGCAGTCGTATAAGCATTTCACTGCATACTGCTCCAGCAGTAAGCTCGCGGCTGTCCCCATCGCGGCGATCAAAGGCGTACTTGCCTCTTTGAAGTCCCTGGGGCACGTTCCATTGCCCCGCTTGCATGCCGCTCTTCCGCGTTCTGCACGCGCGTCTCACTCACACCGCGTAGTAAAGTCCACAGCAACCCAACAGACCATGAGCTACACTCCCCGCTGTGTTTTATAGCGCGGGGAGATGCCCCGGACAATTAGCGGCGATGCCTCACCAGCCGTGCCCAATTCCGTACCCCCACCCCGCCCCCCCTCCTTCCCACACCTGCAGATAGGGGAGGCCGCCAATCTTGTGAGCTTCGGAGTGAGCGAGGAGCAATAGTGATTTGGACACATGCCCACCACAAGCGCACGCCGTAACACTGCCCCTCCGTTTAGCTCCGAGCTCACGGTCGCCGCTGGCACTGCAGAGTAAGACCCCGGTCTCGTTTGGGATTAAATTTAAGGTCCGTGTCAGGTTCCCCGTTGCCCGCATTCTCCACCTGTGTAAACGTGTTCGACCCATGTTTGCACGGGCGGCACCATAAAGCACGGAGCTTATGGGAGAGCCTATCTAGTGAGCTTCGGAGAGAGCGATGAGCAATATTGCAGTGATATTGCCCATCACAGGCGCACGCCGTGACACCTGTTGCATGACACAATTCCAACCAAGCTTTAAGCTGTTGGACAGATGCCCTCATATTTGCCTTTAGAATACTCTGGTACTGTATACAGAAGAGTTCATGGTCGACTCAACGACTACAAAGTGCCCAGATCCTGTGGCTGCAACACAAGCCCAAATCATCACCCCTCCACCACTGCGCTTGTCAGTGGGTATCAGGTGTTTCTGCTGAAATGCTATTTGGCCTTCCCCAAACATTGTGCTGGGCATTAAAGCCAAGGAACTCCACTTTGGTCTCGTCTGTCCATAGGACATGCTTCCATTTTTTTTTTTTTTTTTTTAGACAAAAGAGATTTTCTCTGGGCAACCCTTCCAAACAAACCATAAAATTTAAATTATTTAAAATCATTTAAATTTATCATTTAACATGCTTAGTAAGGCCTGCTGGATCTGAGATGTAGCTCTTTTTTGCCTTTCTCTGAGCATTGCTTGGTCTGACCTCGAAGTGAATGTGCTTGAACACTTTCTACTTGTGAATGATCTTTCTGACTGTACAAAGACTCCAACTTGTTTGAAAATGTTTTTTTTTAACCTTTTCTAGATTAATGTGCTGCAACAATTGCTTCTCTAAAACTACTGCTTTCTGCTTACCTCTCGACATTGTGTTGACACACACCTGAATGCTCCAGATCAGCAAACTGCCAAAACTTCTGCTTTTATAAAGGTCTGCACACCTGCTGCTAAATATGCTGCTAAATATGGCTCTGTCTAACCCAGGATTAAAAGGAAGAGATGTTAAATGTCTTTCTTTTAAATGTAATTGCTTTAACAACCATATTAAACACAGTAAAAGTATGCATTATTCTGATGAATCTTCTTTAGCCCACATGATTTTATTTTTTTAATATTAATACAAGAAACCCATCTGAAACCAGTAGACCACACTAAACTGAGGTGTCAGGGTCAAGTCCATATTCCATAGAGGTTTAGTGATGTTACACAAATCCATTCCCTTTGTCCAATCTGATGTTGTTACAGATCCAAATGGAAGATTTATTTTTAGTTTATTATAGGAAATTTATTATACATAGATTCATATTACTCGAAAATCTTTCTGCCCAGAATTGTGGTGAAAAACAAAACAAAACAGGTGCAGAAGTTAAACCTTATGAAGAACTGTGGTTCTGCAGGATGCTCAGTAAGACTTACAAGCTAATTTCCTTATAAAACTGCACAAATTGTACCTGAGACTAGAGGGTCCTCCGAGCGTTGTAACACCAAGTACTGGCTTGTTATTGTTTACTGGGTTTTATAGTTAGTTATGGATTTATTTTTTAAGGCATCCTTGCTCTATAGCATTTATTTGCATGTGCCTGAGACTTCTGCACAGTTCTGTACATCATACATAAACCACTCTCTAATGAGGACTTTGTAAGCTTTATGCGTGTCTGCTTTTATATTATGGCAACCACTGAAGTCTTACATCAGTGGATTTATCAAATTATTGCATATGAAAGTTATGAGAAAGGAAAAAAAAACTGTGGAAGGACAAATTAGCATCTTTAACAAGGCTCACGGTACATGACAGGATCTACGCCACTTCTCAAACTGCTGATGTCTATAAGGAATGCCTAACAGCACAGGCAGAGCATGACATTCTGTTATCTCGTCATACAGCTGAACTCCTTTAGCAAACAAGGTCTCAACATTATGATCATAGTGATAAAGCTAGCAAATTAACGGCATGTCAACTGTGACAATACTTTATCTCATCAAATTTTTCAGATTCAAACAGAACCTGGATACACTACAGATCCACGAGGAATTAATAACATTTTTTTATTATTTAACATCTTTCTTCATTCATCTGGCCACATTTTAAGCTTGATAGTTTTTTAGGCACGTCGTCATTCTCTCACTGGCACAAACTGCAGTGAACAATTTAGATGAAAATATTGCTATTTTTGAAATTACTGTGGCTGTGTCTGCAAACTGGTAAACGTCCTGGGCCTGATGGAAGTCCATCAGTTTTACAACAAATTCTGGCCTCAGCTTTCTCCCTTACTATTGGGCATGTTCAATGAAGTCTTTCATTTTGGCTGCCTTCCTGAAACTTGCACCCAGCCTAGTATTTCTCTTATTTAAAGAGGGAAGGATCGTAAATCCTGCGCCTCTTTTCGTTCTATAAGTTTATTACGTATGGATTTTAAAATTTTATCCTAAGTGTTGGCTCTTCACCTGGAGTCAGTTCTTCAATCCATTGTTCATGAAAATCAGACTGGGTTTATTCATAAAAGCCACTCTTTTCTTAAGAGTGCAACAAGTTTTTAAAAGTATTTAAAGGCCTGTCTCGCAATCTCCGCTCTAACTAATCCCAAAGGTGTTCTATAGAGTTGAAGGCAGGACTCGGAAACCCATTCCATGAAGCTCTTTACTCACTGTTCTTGAGCTAATCTGAAGACCACATGAAATTTGGAGCTATTGACTCTGCAGGACGTTGGTGACTTGTAGTTGTCATTCCCAATCGCTTCCACTTTATTATGATAGCACTAACAGTTAACTGTGGAATATTTAGTAGCGAGGAAATTTCACAACTAGACTTATTGCACAGGTGGCGTCCTTTCACTACGCTGGAATTCACTGAGCTTCTGAGAGCGACCCATTCTTTAACAAATGTATGCAGAAGTGGTCTGCATGCCTAGGTGCTTGATTTTATACACCTGTAACCATGGACGTGATTGGACATAATTCAATGATTTAGATGGGTGAATGAATACTTTTGGCAATATAGTGTGTGTGTGTGTGTACATATATACATAGGATGTATATACGTCTAGATATCTCAGAGGTTCGGTCATCTCTTTATGACTGGAAAGGATAATCTGCTCTATTTCTTACAAAAGAATCAGGCTTGGAAGATAGTTTTCTATCTTGGATTAGACTATATTCCTCCCTTCGAGCATCTTTTAGGACAAATGACATCCAATCAAATTAATTCCATCCTTCAGACTACACTTGACAGGGTTGTCCTTTAAGTCCCTCGCTATTTGCCATAGGTAGTGAACCTCTTGCTATTGTCAAGAGGTCTTGCTATTGCTTCAGTCGAACCATTCTCAGTCTCTGGTATTGATAGGAATGATGTGGATGTTAAGGTTGCACTATGTTTCGGTTCCATCTCCCCTCTTTACTGTTCAGTCAGCTGGCCAAATATTCAGATACAAATATAACTTGACCAAAATAAGATATTTCTCATGTATGTAGAGAAAGGATGCCTTCCAAAACAACTATAAAGCCCAGTAAACAGTAATTAATGAAAAAGCCATTTTTTGGTGTGCCAAATTCTGTGGACCGTGGTCTTGGGTACGATTTGTGCAGTTTCCTAAGGTAATTAGTTACAAGCATCCTACAAAACACCCACAGATCTTCTGAGGACTTTGACTGTTCCACCTGCCTTTTTTTTTTTTGCATGCAAACTGCACCAGCTTCCTTTATGTTTGGCTGAAAAGTGGACGCTTATATAATATGCTTCTTTTTTCTGGCACACAAATATTGTTTTTTTTATTTTAAATTTTTTTTGTGATGCAATACTGATGATTAAAACTCAGAAACCCAGTCATAAAATAATATACGAGGTGGTATTCAAAAAAAGTTGAGAGACTAGGTTTGTAACACCACATGGCTGTACACACAGAGAACAGAGATCTTCATAAGTCAGTGTGCCAAAAGACATCGTCCTGTGTACATCGGGAGCGGTGCGACTCTTCTGACCATATGCGTTACCAGGTATGCTTTTTCATCATGGACAGGAAGTAAGAACAAAAAAGTTAAGATCAAACAGCCAATGTGAAAAACTGGGCAAATCTGACAAAAATGTTTGACATGATTCGGCAAATTTACAGCGATGGCGAGAAATCAGGAAGACCTTCAATAAGCTCAACCTCGGAAAATGTTGGCAAAGTGTAAGTGATAATTGTTGGAGAACAATCCACTACAATTGCTGGCATTGTCATGTACGTCAAGCGGAAAAGGCCAGGCAATTCGCACGTGTGATTTGAACATGTGCCGTGTCGTTGGACGTCTGCCTAGAACTACGTCAGGGTGTCTAAGACTTTTTGAATAGTACTGTCCATTTGTAAAAAACAAACAAAAAATGTTTATTACAAACAAAAAAAAAAAGAAATGTTTAATACAGCGATAGCTACATCCAAAATGCATTCTTTTACATATCCAGTTTACGTACAGTATGTAATGTGTACAGTGTACAGTGTGTGTGTATGCATGTTTGAGTGATATTCTGGTGTTCTCTGTAGCAATGCGTGAAGTCTGATAGTCACTTACCCGCCTTGCACATCATCCTGCACTGCCTTCACGATGCCTTCCAGAACATTCAGTGGCTCTGCGTAATCTTTCAGGATTGCCTCGTCACCACTACACATACAGAGTTATAATGTCATTCACTCACTTGGCCTTTGAGCGAGCATGCACATGGTATATAATACAGATGAGACATTTTTACATTCAGATCTCTGACACCGTGAAACCGCTCAGCTGTCTGCAATCTCTCCACGGCTGGGTTTGGGATTAGTGCTTTAGATCGTCATGCTGTTGTACTTATACGACGTAATTCTCTCATTACATCCCTCTGCATTTACTGTATAAATATAGTTAAAGGCATTTCAGGTTGTGTTAGCGAATTCTGCTAAAATTTCATCAGCATTCCAACCTTCGTCTCCTCTTAACACCTTCATATCTCATAGGATGGCGTTAACTCTGAGAAAGGATGGCATTAAGAGGTTTAACTTCAACAGAGACGTCATTCTACCCTGAACCTGATGACGTCTTGAAACACAAAAGAACAACAGCTATGTGTAAGAATCCCATCAGACCACAAGCTAGTTTAATCCAGTACTTAATACACTACGTATAAAGTATACAGTGGATCTCCAGGGTTTGGGGTTTAAATCGGTGTGCGTGTGGATTTTGCATGTTCTTCCCATGCTTGGTATGTTTCTCCGGATTCTCCGGTTTCCCAGAGTCCAAAGACATGCACTGTAGGCTGACTGGTATTTATAGGATGTGTGAGTACTGTATGTCTTGTAATGGGTTGTCACCTCATTCATGGTGTTCCCCTCCTCATGCCCTAAAGCCCCCTGACGCCCTTCCCACGATAACCTTATGAGAAGACACGAGTGTGAGGATAACGCCCGCCCTGCAGTGCTCGATGTTCTCCTCTGCACCATAAACTCTCTGAGTGACATACATTTAGCCTTAATGCACTTTTAATCCACCAGTTTACACTTCATTATCACGTACAAACATTAACGATTCACCGCAGCTCGTCTAAAGGTCAAGGCGCTACGGGAAACAGGACCAGAGCGCCTGACGAGCTCTGCCTTCAGATACCGCAATTAGGTCATTGTTTGGTTTGTAAGATCGCAATATCTTGATTTTATGCATGATCTTTATAAAGATGCCGGCTGCACTGAACGAGCAGCGTTATCCGTGCCAACGTTCCCTGGTGCTTCGTCTAGCTTCCCGACACGGCAAGATGAAAAAATAAATAAATAAGCAAATAAAGAAATAAATAAACAAACTCGAAAAACAAATTCGCATTCGATGCGGCTCCATTAGGACCCAGCCGATCTAATGTGCAGTTCTCTCTGCTGTGACCAATCAGCACTTAAGCTGAGACAACAAAGAGGAACATCTGTATTAGTCTGCTGCAATTATTCTGGTCATTAATCTAGTTCAGAGGGAAAGGAAAGAAGAAGGGAAAGAAAGAAAAGCAGAGTGGGAGAGACTACAAATGAGAAGCATACATTTTTAAAAGCCTAATCAATCTTCTTTTTTTTTGGACTTTCTTCCTGCCTGATACTGAGTTTCTCCACACTAAGCTAGCTGTGAGTCTAGGACCTGAACTTAAAGCCATTATCTACACAAGAACTCGGAGAAGAAAACTAATTAGGAGGTTTAGAAGTTATCAGTTGTCCGTTGTCGTTGATGTCGCAAATTAATGCCCCGTGCACTGATTTTCTTCGTCGTCGCTTGTTTTCTGTCTGTTGTCATTTGCAGCACTGAGGCACCACACTGGGTATAAATCATGGTCATAAAAGCTTTTTGTTCAGCTCTGGTTAAGATGCTACAGTACCTAGCTAAAAGTATCCTGTGTTCACTTCGGCAGTTACACAAGAGTAAAATCAGCTAACCTACCTACACAATTTGGTGTTGTGTAAGGATTCAACAACAAAGGGTTCTAAACAAAGCTGTATTTTTGTCACATAAGTTAGCTAGCTACTGTATATCATGGGACAACTGAATAATTCTTGGTGTGTGCAAGTGATAGTTTGTCACCATTTAAAATATTCTGTATCATGAGATTTCTTTTTTTTTTTTTTTTTAACTACAGCTGGCTTAAACAAGTCATCACATTCTAGTGATCAATCTAGCCATCCATCTCTCCTATTATTCAGTTATTTTTATCGATTCATCCATCCATCCATCCCATTTAGTTAATCTAACCATCCATCCATCCCTTTACATTAGTCCGTCTATTCATCCATCCATCCATCTCATTAAGTTAATCTATCCATCCATCAATTCATACCATTTAGTTAATCCATCTAGCTATCATCTATCCAACTTAAGTCAATATATCCATCCATCCCATTTAGTTAATCCATCCATCCAACCTTCCATCCATCCATCAAGTTAATCCATCCATCCATCCATCCAACCATCCAACCTTCCATCCATTCATTAAGTTAATCCATCCATCCATCAATTCATCCCATTAAGTCAATCCATCCATCCATCCATCCATCAAGTTAATCCATCCATCAAGTTAATCCATCCATCCATCCATCCATCCCATTAAGTCAATCATCCATCTCATTAAGTTAATTCCATTTGCCCATCAATTCAACCATCCTCCAGTCATCTTTCCCTCTATCTATCTTTCCCTCTATCTATCTATCTATCTATCTATCTATCTATCTATCTATCTATCTATCTAACTAACTAACTAACTAACTAACTATGCATCTCTCTCATTAAGTTGAATCCATCCATATCTTGCATTATTCAGTTACTTCCATCCATCCATCTATTCATCCATCCATCTCATTATTCAGCTAGCTTCATACATCTCTCACATTCTTCAGTTCTTTCTTTCTTACATTCTTCAGTTAGTTCCCTCTATCTATTCATCTCTCCCAATATTCAGTTGTATGTCCATCCATCCATCCATCCATCCATCCATCCATCCATCCATCCATCCATCTAATCTATATTAGAAACTTACCAGCTAGCTAGCACTCGACGCAGTACATATTTCTGCTCCAAATATTCTAATATTCACCATAACTCTTGTAGTCTTTGAAGTTTTACATCCACCTCTGGGATATGCAATCTAGGAAGAAGGACTAAGGCATGATTAAGTACGCTTGCAACAGATGAATCAATGGTTAGATTTCTTTTTTTTTTTTTTTTTACATTTTGGCCAGAGTGTGCAATGTGCAGACACCATTAACACTCTAATGATATTTCTGCCTTCAGGAATGAAGAGTGAATAAAGAAATAATTCAAGTCTCCATAATAATGACTCGGATTCATGAAAAAAAGAAACTCAAGCATCCCGGGAGAAAGAAAGAGATGTTGGGTTTGGGTGGAAAACAAGTCAATAAAAGACGTGCGAGACACAAGTGAAGCAGAACAATGAAGCAGTCGAATGACCCCCAGGAGGTGGAGCGGCTGTGCCTCCTCCTGTGACACCACGGAACAGAAAGAAGATGCATTGCAGGAGAGAAAGACATGCTGATTAGATTAGTATCTCTGCACACCTGATCTTAGAGCACACAGTACTGTAACGCATTGCACTGTCGGCTCTAGGGATGTGACGAGTACGTGATTAGAATGGATTACACGATTATGAAAGAAATGACGCTTTAAAAGGTGACAATGATGTCATCAGAAGAATATAAAAACAATGGATTGTGATGGTCTTAATGAGCTCTACCAGGTCAAACTTCAGAGATGTTGTTTTGTGATTTTTTATTTATTTATTTATTTTTTAGGGTCACTGCAGCAATGATTAATGCAAGACAGGCACTATACTGTAGGTGGAACAGATAGGGCTACGCACACTGGGAGAGAATCACTGCACGCTACATGACGGATGGGATGTCCGGGATAGCTCTTCATCTAAAATGGATTGAGGTAAAGCAGCAGGATTCCATCAGAATGTCTCGGAGTACGCTGAAAGATTTTAGGCCAAGCAGAAGAAACATTCAGTCCACGAAATGCCATGCTTCAAAAAAGAAAAAGTTCCTCAGTACACAGAGTTCCACTATAACTTTTAAGAGGACTGTAGATCACAGCTTGTGTCGGCGCCATCCACAGGGGGATAAACAAAACTGCACTTTCTTTACCAGTGTACCAGTTCTTACCAATGTGACAAATTTAATATGTCTCGAAAATGAGCATCTACGATCCCAAAGGCTTCTTGTCATTCTTAGCGGCGAGTGCCTGGCCCCTTAATCGCTTGCTTAGTGCTTGTTTATCACCACAATAATGTGGTGGGGGGGGAAGCTACTTGTGTAAAGAGAAGTTACTCAGGATGCAGACTCATCTGGCAATATTATGTTCCAGACAGTTTAAACAAATAGTTATGCACAATTACGCATACAATACTACACGGAGAGTTTTAATTTAAACGAAACCTTCAGAAGCATCATTGAGCTCCATAATTAATCCATTCAAGTGAATGAACAAACAAAAGAACGTTTATTAGTCTTTTGGCTGCCACCGTCGAGGGGTCGCCTCAGTGGACCAGCGGATCCGCACACAACCTGGCCCTTCCTGGCGCAACCCTTTCATATTATCCGGGCTTGGGACCAGCACTGCATGGAGTGACTGAGGTTTGGGCATTGGATTGGAACTGAATCAGGGCCTTCCGCATGGCAGGAAAGAAACTTACCACTGAACCACCAATGCTTATAAACCAACAAACTGACATATTTTTTAGATCCTTTTAAGTTTCTCACATATTGTTAAGTTTTGTTATCTTCTTAAAATGGATTCAAATACATTTTTTGCTTCATTGATTATTGATGTGCATAATACTCCACAAGTACATGTGTTTGGAATGTTTTATTTATTTAATAAAAAATAAAGACTGAAAGATCCCACTTACATACAGTAAATATTCAGACCCCTTGTTAGGACCCTTGCAATTGAGCTCTGCTGCATTCTCCTGTGTCTAGTTGAGTTCATTAGAAATAATTATACAAGGTCACATCATAAATGTTGAATGTCAGAGTGAGGTCGAGAGCTTTATCTGTAGACCTGTGAGACAGGATTGTTTCAGGACTGTGGAAGGTCTACAGATCTGGGGAAGGACACACAACTGCAGCATTGAAAGTTCCCAATAGCATCAGAGCTTCCATCATTCTCCAATGGAAAAGATTTGGAACAAGCAACAGTCTTCCCAGGTCTGGCTGCGCAACTTCAGGAATGAAGGTTGAAGGAATGAAGGTCAGAAGCCATTATTCACTAACAGGTACAAGACAGCTGGCTGGGAGTTTGCCAAAAACGCAACCGAAGGACTGAAGCCAAAGATTGGACTATTTGGAAACATGGTGGTGGTAGCACCATGCTGTGGTGGGGTTTCTCTGCAGCTGGGACTGGGAGATTAGTCAGTAGAAATGGAAAAATGGATACAGAAAAATAGAGAGCTATCCTGAGTGAAAACCTTCTCCAGAGTGCTCAGGATCTCATGCTGGGGTGAAAGTTTACATTTTAACAAACAGCGACCCAAAGCATAACTATTGATTGATTGATTGATGGATTGATTGATGGATGGATGCATAAAAAATATGCAAATGAATCACAAGAAAAATAATAAAACTGCAGAGATGGATAGATAAATAAATAGATACATAGACACAAGCAAAACAAATAAAATAAATTGCATTAATTAATAAATCACACACATAAATATAAAAAAATAAATAAACTGAGCGAATATATAAACCACATGCACACAAAATGCAGAGAATTATTCATAAAATCAGTCTATAAATATTACAAGGCCGTTCTCGTTTTTTTTGTGCATCATTCATTGGTTTTATCTCAGAAATGTGCTCGTATATTTATGCATTTGTTCATGTAGCACTTCCTGGTTTCCCTTTAATCATTTTACCGTGGCTGTTACGAGTGTTTACGAGCAACACTGGGCGATGAGATGTTTTGGGTAATGGGGCACTAAGCTGTGGCGCTTTCTATTTAAGAGACAAAAGGACCAGAGGCAAGGCGGCGCTACGATTCAGAGCTGAGTGTGTGTTTTACAGCTGCTTCCAAACAGAGCTGACAGCCGGAGAAAGAGGCCGAGACTCGTGGAAGGCGTGGGAGGTAAAGAGAAAAGGAAGAGAAAAGTCAGGGAAGGGAGAAAAAAAAAAAAGAGCGGGAAAGATCTCAGGAGGCCAAGGCAGAGGTCGAAGCTGTGTTTAACTCAATCAGGCTAAAACGGGTCCTCGCTGCCACAGGTTAATAGAAGGACAGGCTTTCAGGAGTACGCCATGAAAGAAAGAGAGATAGCCATAGAGAGAGAGAGAGAGAGACGGCACAGAAGGGGAAAAGAGCTTGGGGAAAAGCGAGGTGATGAGATAAAGACAGACAGTGCACCAGAGAGTTAGGAGAAAGAAAAAAAAAAGAGGAGTGGAAGCAATGTGCAAAAAAAAAATAATAATAAAGAGCTAAGTACAAAGTAACAGAGTGAAAGTGATGGAGTGAAAGAGGCACCTGAGTGCGGAGACGATCCGCACCACCGCGTCCTGCACCACGCCGTGCACCGACAGGCTCCTCCCAGTCCCGACGCCGACTCCCAGCAGCTTCTCGATCTGCTCCAGTGGCTGCCCGTCCAGCGCCATGGTAACAGCCAGCTCCTGAACTTTGACCTCCTCTGACCTGGAGAGGTCGAATGCTTTACTGTAGGCTTGCAGGCGTCCCTATAAGCGGGTGAGGACAGACGTGGACAAGAAGAGAAGAGCAATTCAGGGTGTGAAAGTGAAAGAGGAAATGTCTGTGCTGCATGTTTCAGATATTTATTGTGAGAGAAGAGGTTATGTAACAAACCAATAGTGTGTTCATCATTCTGTAGGAATAAGTATGTACAGTATAAATGATTGGGATTTAATGCTGTTAAAAGAGTTTACTTTGCATCTTCTATATGGTTTATTCTGTAAAGGGTCGCGGGACGCCTCGAGTCTATCCAAGGAGACGTCTACGCTAAGAGGGGTAACACCCTAGACACCCCACACACACACACACACTCACAGACTATGTGCAATTTGGGGACACCAATGAACCTAACCTGTACTGTACGTCTTTGGGCTGTTGGAAGGAAACCAGAGTACCAGGAGGAAACCCAGTTTTTTTTAACGTCTTATTTAAAACCTTTGAGTCAGGGCAACAATCCAAAATTCATGATGAACACACTGATATATTTATTTTCACGGTGTATAGCGGGGAAGAAAATAAAATACAATTCCCGCTACCTCAAACACACACACACACACAGTCTGAGCATTTCCTTAAAAACAGTTGTGTGTGTGTTTGTGTGCTGAGGGGAGCAGAGACAGTCCAACTGCTCTTCTTCCCTGCAGCTACATACCTGTCAATCATATCTAAATACCTTACACTAAGGACAGGGAGAGAGATTGTGGAAAAGAAGCATGAGTGTGCGAGAGAGAGAGAGAGAGAGAGAGAGAGAGAGAGAGAGAGAGAGAGAGATGGATGGCTGCATGTTATTTTGTGTGTTTGGATAGTAATTATTACAGTGACTTACCTCGTGGGATACATCCTACCTGTGTACTGTGTGTGTGTGTGTGTGTGTGTGTGTGTGTGTGTGTGTGTCAAGAGATACCTCCTGGCTGTTTCTGAGTGACAGTGGGAAAGGCTGCCCAAGACTCTCCAGATGGTTGAGAGATTGCTGCAGGTGAGAGAGGGCGTGGCTAAGATCAAAGGCGTGCTCATCACCATTGTCTCCGCCCCTTTTCTTGCTCTTTTCACTGATGCTCTTTAGTGCCTTTAGAGCCCGCCTGGTGATCTCTGTTCTGACTTCAACGGAGAGCTACACACACACACACACACACACACACACACACACACACACACACACACACATTTAATACCATTATTATGCTGAGATGAATCAATAAGTGCAGAGTTACAAATAAATAAGAAAATGAATTTAAAACTGGAAATTGATTAACAAACAGAGACCTCGACGATGGCTCCTACAGCATGCACTCACCTGATTGGTCGCTTCCAGGGAGAAGGTGATGGAATCCAGGAAGTGGACGGCATCTAAAGGCACGAGTCGGTCGAGGTACTTGGCGCAGGTGTCATAGGCGTGGAGGAAATCCTGATCTGAGCGAGGAGCCCTCTTGAGGATCTGAGCGTCGCCTTGCCAGAAGAGCTTGGGGAGCCACGCGGCGTGCACGGCGCTGGGCGTGACCGTACCGCCTCCCTTCTGAGGAATCCGAGACGCCAGTTTCGAGATAGACAGGACGTTCTGGCTGTTCAGTACTGGCTCGAGAGCTTCAAGGGGATCCGAGTCTTCCTCCGTCAACTTCTTATAATCCAGACCTGTCAGATATGACACCAGGTGTGTTTGCAGGAGATACGAGGTCAACTGAACGGCGTGACAGACGATTATATTACACGCCTGTCACACCCCGTATGTATTTCATGGAAATTGGAAAAATGAGAGTTTTAACACAAAAAAAAGACATCTGATTTGTAATGGGATTAAGTCAGATTTATTCGTTTCTGCATATTACTGCATGCATAACTACAAATCCATTATCCAGCTGAGTTTTATTTCAAATAAACAAAAAAATAAATAAAAAGCAGCTTCTGATTGCAACGCTGATGATAATATTACTCCGCATTCCTCTGGTAAATCATCAGCAGGTGAAATCACCATCACACAAGCCGACGCGCCACCATTAGCAATGTCGTTACAGCTGCCAGAGTTTTAAACAACATTGTAGAAAATTTCTCCACAGCCGCACTTCCAGCTCGCGGTAATATTTTACCTAGACCACTAAACGAACAATAATTTGTCAAAATGCTACGTCACCGTAGAAACCCTCGTCCTCGTGTATTAATGTACCCGCGTAGTGCAACGTTATAAAACCGCAATAAATCGCTTATTATTTTTTTAATGCAGGAAAAAAACTGGGATGGTGCGACACCCTTCGAGGCGGCACGACACGATTGAATTACGAGGCGTCTTGCGTTTGGTTTATTTCTTAATCACTTCTTGTTGTTTTTTTTGTTTGTTTCTCAAGAGTTCTATCTTTTATGATATTTTGTTCCATTATGGTTGCTGACTACAGCACTGCCAGCTATTTATTGTAGCAAAGCTGCCATCAAACCAGTACAGATAAAAATACGTTGATTAGCACTTTTCTTTAGTGAAATGTGTGTAAAGACTATACTGTATATATATGCTGAAGTGCTGCTTCGTCCACGAGCGATAACCTTGATAATGAGTAATGAAAGCTAGCGAGACTCAATTAGCAGCATCTCATTTCCATAATGCTAACTGCCCCCTAAAAGCTCCCATTCATCTTCTGCGCTATAAGCCTCTTTTCTTTATGAAGAGAAACTCCTACCTGTGCAAATCGAGCAGTAGTTTCACTTGTAGCGAGTAAAGAGAGCAATCTTTTCTCCTGCAAGTGCTTATGTATTTACAGCAACCACAACCCAGTCTCTAAACGCAGCTTATTTTTATTTCACAGGTTGATACTGTACTTAGCCGCGTATGGCATAGTTTCAAAAGTTCATTTCTTCAACATAACCATCTTACAACCAACCATCCATCCATCTATACCATCTTATTCTATACAAGGTGATGGGGCCTGGAGCCTATCCCGGGGAGCTCAGGGCACAAGCCCACGTACACCCAGGATTTGGTTGGACATTTTACGAGGGGCATTCAAATCAAACCGGGATTGAGCAGAATAATAGAGCACATGTATGAAAGTCAAAACTCTCATACGCTTTATTTCTCTGTACAAGCCCCAGCCACACTTATGCACTTATCCCAGTGTTTCACTAGTGCCTGGATACCATCAAGGTAGAACGTTCTCTCTCGTAGCCGCGCTTCACGTTTGAAACTCTGGCCTCCCAGGAACTCATTTAATGCTCTAAACATGTTGAAATCATTTGAAGCGAAGTCAAGACTGTACAAGTGCCATGCCAATAACTCGCACCCGAGTTCCTGTGGGGTTCATGAATGACTGTGTGTACCATCCTCATAGACGGATGCGTCTCTGGCACAAGCTGGCGACAATCATGCGTTGATTTTCAAGGATCAGGCACTGAATGTTCACGGGAATCAACGCAATAGGCTCCAAGCCACAAGAATGGTTCACTGCGGCTAAATGTCTCATCACTTCACCGTGACGTAAATGTCAATCGGTTTCACGCCTTCATTCATGAGTAGTTTCAGCACAAGTCCTGGTTTAATCTCACACAGGATCAAAGCCGTGACTTTTTTTTAAAAATTTTTTTAAGTTTCCCAGACAGTTAACAAATTCATGTATTTATTTGGAAATATTATCATTGTTTACTGCGAGTCATTGAAGAATCATCTAAAAATCCAATATCTGGCTAAGCTTTCCGCCACCAAACATTTACATTTTACGCATTTGGCAAACACCCTCATCCAGAGTGACTTACTTTAAAAAAAAAAAAAAATATATATATATATATATATATATATATATACACATCTGAGCAGTTTTAAGTTTAAGGTCTTGCTCAAGGTCCCAACAGTGGCAACTTGGTGGTTGTGGGATTTGAACCTGGGACCTTCCAAACCATAGTCCAATGCTTCAACCACTGAGTTAACCAAACAGTTAACCTTGACCAAACAGTTCCTAACTGCATGCTGATAATACTATTAGCCCCGCCCATACTCCTAAAAGTCAAATTATTTGTGATTTTTGTAAATGTTAAATATTTGGCCAAATTTGAGAACTTGTTTCAGTACCATGAGTAGCATAACGCGTAGCTCAACTTCATTAGAAACACAAATAGACTGTGCAAAGTACACTACACTAGACTACACATTTTGGTCTTTTTTTTTTTTTTTTTACTAAAAGCTGCTGTTGAAGTGAACATTTTTGAGAAAACGACGTTTGCAGCAATATTTATACCATGAAATGAGACATGGGTACGTATGCTGTTATTGTTGCAGGAACAGTGCGCCTGGTGCCATTCAGACACACAGATTGAGGGCCCTTTTCCTCCAGTTCCACTTCTACAGTGGCTGCGATTAACATCCGAGAGTACCACCTCACTCGAGAGCCGGAGAATGCAGCTAATTAGATCACTTAGTTCTTATCTGTACGCCCGCGTTCAATTTCCGCCGTTTCATTTTCGCTTCTGCAGGCGCCGGAAAAGAACAACAAACACGCGTTTGCGGAGCAATTAAGCTTCCTTTATTATTGTTTTTAATCCCTCGTAAAATCAGCGCTGGCGAAAAGAAGGCTGTAATTATGAGTCACGGCTTCCGTTTACGTCTTTGTTTTCGCAGGTAGTGAATAAGGTGATGTTCATCTAGGACGCATTGTTCTTTCCTTTGCTGCAGTTTTACACTGCAAACAAATTGATTTACAATCGGAATAAACGGGCGAGTCAGACAAACGGTCAGAGATGTAGGTTTAAAAACGGAAGGAAAGTTTCAGGAAAGGTTGCTGATGCCCCCCAAAGTGATGTTCATCTGGAACTTATTGTTTTGTTCCATTTTCTTTTCTTCAGCTATGGAGAGATGGAGTTATGAAAAATGTTCTGCATTTGCATATGAAAAGAACAAACAGTTAGAGGTGTTAGGAGAGGAGACAAAGCATATGCGCTTCCACTAGAGAACTCTGGCACTGACATGAGAAAAGCAAAGATACCTAATGTAGACTTCGCATTAATATCAGCAAGAAGGTAGTAAGAATATTTAATGTAGGGCTAAAAAAATTTATTTTTACCCTAAACTACAGTGCCGACAAAAGTTAATTGCCCCTTTTCCTTAAAATTTTTTTTTTTTTTTTTTATAAATGACTGCGATCATCAAGCAACTTATAATACAAAGACATCCCAAGTAAATATACAGTAGAATGCATTAGTTAAATGATGACTTCATTTATATTAAGGGAAAAAAAGCTGTCTGAACCTACTGTACCTGACCCTATGTGGAAAAGTAATAACCCCATAAAACTAATAACAATAACAAGTGCAATCAAGCATTTGCGATAACCGGTAATGAGTCTTTCAGATCCACGGCGGTGGAGGAATTTTGTCCCATTCTTCTATGCAGAATAATTGAATTCAGTCACATTGGAGGGTTTAACCTGTTTAAGGTCATGCCAAAGCATCTCGATCGGATTTAACTCCAGACTCTGACTACACCACTCCAAAACCTCACTTTTTTTTTTAGAGCGATTCAGTGGTGGTCTTGCTGGGGGCAAATACTTTTTCTCGGCATTGTATATAGCATTTCCAGAGATTTTCACAAACAAAACAGCCCCTCTTTAAAATGACTTGTTTATTTTTGCATGAGTCATTTTCCTGTTCACCATTTTCACTTAACTTTCCCTCAAGCTGAGTTAATACTACAGCAGCATCACTAACAGCTGAACACTCAAGGAGGATTCAAATGAGCGCAACGCTTTCCCTTCAATTTCATGGCTGTTCTCGGTAATTCCTGATAAATTGAATTTGTCACCGAGTAATTTAGGGTTTTGCGTTCGAGTTTGTCCGAAGCGGAGCCATTTGCACTCTGCAGCGAGGCGGTTAACAACATCCAGCAGTCAGAGAAAGTCAACCAGAATGTCAAACTCACCGCTGGCCACAGCCTTCAACTTCTTCAGCAGTTTGATGTGTGTATCAGGCGTCATGGCGGATGAAGGAAGGTAGTCGGCGCACGAGCAGCTCTCCAGTAGTGTGTAGTAGTAGAGCAGACGCTGCAGGTCGACGCCCGCGATGCCTGGGTACACGTATTTGCTCATGTGTGAATAGAAGGACTGCGGGTCAGTCTTCAGGGTCTGGAAAAGGCCCAACGACTCGCTGCGGGTCTCGATCTCCTTCGTGGAGAGACTGAGAGGGAGGACAGAGAGACACGGGGTCTAATTATAACACATGGGATCATTGGATTCATGTGGTAAATCATAATATGTACAGTGTTATCTGTCTCTCTGTCTGTCTTTCTCTCTAGCAGTTTTTCTCTAACAGTCTTTTCCTGGCAATGTCTAGTCTGTCTCTGTAGTCTCTACCTCTCTCTCTTCATCTCTAACAGGCTCTCCCTATATTCGTCTCACTCAGCCTAATTACAAATAATTACAAATAGGTTTCAGTTTGTAAACCAGAATATGTGTAGTCCTGTCTCTCGCTGTCAGTCAGTCTGTCTCTCCATCTCCCTCTAGCAGTCTCTGTCTATCATTCTAGCAAAATGTCCAGCAGTCTTTGTCGGTCTCCAGCAGACTTTGTGAGTCTCCGTCAGTCTCCCTCTAGCGGTCTCCGTCAGTCTCCCACTAGCGGTCTCCGTCAGTCTCACTTTAGCGGTCTCCGTCAGTCTCCCTCTAGCGGTCTCCGTCAGTCTCCCTCTAGCGGTCTCCGTCAGTCTCCCTCTAGCGGTCTCTGTCAGTCTCTCTCTGGTGGTCTCCGTCAGTCTCCCTCTGGCGGTCTCCGTCAGTCTCCCTCTGGCGGTCTCTGTCAGTCTCTCTCTGGCGGTCTCCGTCAGTCTCCCTCTAGCGATCTTTGTGAGTCTCTGACAGTCTCTCTCTAGCAGTCTCTCTCTAGCAATCTTTGCCAGCATCGGACAGTTTCTCGCTTGCAGTCTTTGTCATTCTCTAGCAGTCTCTCTGTAGAAGTTTCTGTTTAGCAATCTTCCTTTAGCAGTCTCTCTAGTCTTTATCAGTCTTTGTCTGTCTTTAGCGGTCATCAGCAGTCTCTCTCTAGCAGTCTATCTCTAGCAATCTTGGTCAGTCTCTCTTTCTCTCTCTCAAGCAGTTTCTCAGACTTTTCAGTGGCTAGCAGTCTCTCTTTAACGGTCTCTCTCTCCCTTTCGCCCTCTAGCATTCGCTCTCCAGCAGTCTCTTTCACTCTGCCACTGGCAATCTCCCTCTGGCAATCTACTTCTAACTAGTCTCTTTTCAGACTCTAGCGGTCTCTGTCTCTCTCAGTCACTCTCCAACAGTCTCTGTCAATCTCTTTTTTAGCAGTCTCAGTCAGTCTCTCTTAGTTCAGTCTCCCTCTAGTGCATTCTGTCAATCTCTCACACAGTCTCTGTCCCTCAATGGTCTCTCTCATTTCTTTTCTAGCAGGCTGTCTGTGAAACTCTCTATTTTTTCATTTATCAATCGTGTCCATCTCCGTTTATGTCTGTAACTCTGCACTTTTCTGTCTGTGTCTGTCAGTGACCGTCTTTGTCAGTCTGCCTCTATTTGTCTCTGTCGTTCAGGAATGTCGACTGCAATATGCTGCAGTAGATCTTGCTGTACTGTATGTGTGTTTCTGAGTCAGTTGAGTCTTTCGTTCTACATTAATGTCTGTATACCTGGTTTATGTTTCCCTGTGTTACTGTCTCTCTCTCTCTCTGTCAGTATTTCTCCCTGCCAGTCTGTCTCTGTGTCAGCATGCTCAAACTGGTGCCTTCTTCAATTAATGCCAAATAAAATCATCCATCAGAAACATGTGATTAGAAAACGAATCAACACCTTTTACCCAAAGAGAAAGGAGTACTCAACAGCAATGTGACATCATATGTAATAATATTAAGCTATTATCTAACATCTGGTAGCTCCTCCGTAGCGCGACTAATACAGAATGTTCTACTTGTGTTGACGTAAACTCTGTAGACGATCCAGTCATCTTGCACGGCTTGTTCTCCACTGCTCATTTCAGCTCGTCATTAATCTTTCACATATTCCGAGGGTGTCGTGTTTTATTTCGGCTGGGGATTGATTCCCATAGTTTATTTGCACGGTTCTGGGAGAATCCATTTCGAGTGTCTGTGCGTTTTTTTTTTTTTTTGTTCCCGAAATTGAAAACCTTTATCGGTCAAAGATGAACAGCTTTCGATAGCGGCTTTCCAATTCTGACGTGTGGCGATGTTTTTATAGGGTCGCGCTATCAATAAATTACAATACTAACCTGCACAGGCTGCCAAGTGCACTCCCTTGGTAAATGTGTATCTGTGTGTGTGTATGGGGAGAAAAGAGGGACATACGGAGAGACAGAGAGAGAGAGAGAGAGAGAGAGAGAGAGAGAGAGAGAGAGAGAGAGAGAGAGAGGACCCAACTGTTATGTCTGCAATGTGCAGAACAACAATGATGGCGAGTATGAAAATGAAAAGTCACCATAGTGGGTGTGAGCCGCGCGCGCTAATCACACACAAGACGTCGAAATGCTGCAACGGCAAGCTTTCTGGGAACATTTAGAATCTAAAAAGCTCACAGTTGCAACCACTGTAGGCTTCTGTTCATGTTTAATGGATGGCACTACTTCACTCGCTGCAGGCACACTGCCCTCGGGCCAGAGAGAGAGCGACAGAAGAGAGACAGACAGACAGGTAGACAGATAGAGAGAGAGAAAGAAAGAAAGGGAGAGGCTGAGAGACAGCTATATTACAGAGGAGTATCGAAAAGTGTAGCAGTAGGGAATGAAAGAACAAAGGGATCTAGAGGGGAGAAGAAAAAAAAATACAGCAAAGAGAATAAAGAAAGAGTGCGAGAGTGAGAGTGTTGGACTGTTGAATGCGAGAGAAGGAGATACTAAGGGCAATGAGATTATTAATACAGACTTTTAAAAAGAGAAACAGCTCCATCATTTAGCCAGCCTGCACTCTCTCTTTCTCTCTCCAACATTGAAGAAGTTAACCGATGGAGCTTGTGTAGCATTAATCAAACCACACCTTCAAAAAAAACTAATAATAAACCTGTACCTGAAATAACTCTTGCAGAGTGTACGGTATGTCTATATGTTTATCTGAATACAGCTCACAGGGGTGAGCCCTGAAATGTCAGAGTTTCTGACAGTCAGTCATCGCTCCACAACGAAAACAGAGGCCTGGCTCTGATCTTTAGGAGTCCAAAATGGCTTCCTACACAAGCTACACCAGTTGCTTCTACATACTAGGAGTTAAACAGGCTTCATCCCAAAGCAAGAAATCTTTCAGTTTAGAGCATTAGTCAGTGTTTGAGCTGCAGCATACTGTATACAGTAGAACTTACACACTGTGCATACAGTACAGTACTCTAACTCTGGCTGCAGCTCAGAGATACGCCTGGATGCAGAAATATAGTAGTACTTTGTACTATAATGTTTTTTAACATTAATTCAGAATCAGCTTTCTGAATCATCACTTTCTGCTACTGGGTGTCAGAATCGTGAACCACAGTATGTAATCTCAGCTAAGCTGTGACTCGTCACGTCACTGATTTAGCTTTTGTATTGTCTGGGGCTTAAACAAAGTCAGTTAGATTTTCTTCTTCTTCCTTGTTGGAATCCAGTAAGTTGCATTTCCGCCAACTGTAGGTCTCATCCTCCCTCCTCTTCCCGGCCTGCTGAAGCGGATTTTCCAGTCCAGTTAAAAAACGATAAATGCGTCCTTCCCTGATCTTGTCTTGTCCGGCTCTGAAGGCTTTTTATCCGGCACTTCTGCACACTTTATTTTCTCCTCATGTTCCCTCTTAGTACTTCTCTGCTTCCTGCAAGTTGCATTACCGCCAACAATAGGTCTCACTTCCTGGTGCTTCCTTCCCTGATTAGTGACGCCCCATTCTACAAGACTTTTAACATTCATTTCTACTATCGTAGCTGTTGAAGCTGTGACATCATGCATATTTTTTCTGCACGAGAGGAGTACAGTACATACTCGACACCTTCTACACTTTCATGGCATACCTCACCAATTACGATCCTACCTCACTCAGATTTTATTGAGACATCGTAGACCATGACCCACCTGGCTCAATGCTCAGCTCTACCCTGTTCTCTGGGCACCATGTTTAAGTGCTACAGTGAGTAGGGCTAGGCTAGAGGTTAGCGACTTATGGTTAACCCAGCTTTCTTCAGCTGATAGAAGTGTTTAAACTTTGATATTATGAAATATTGAGGATGTCATCATGAATTAATGCTCTTACATATACTGTAGTTCCCCCCTTATTTTGTTTGTCAGAAATGCGAATGGGAAAACCTATTGGGAAATGCGTAATGCAGCCTGAACCTTGGCGTTTCCATTAACACATCCATCATTTTCTTTTGATGGTGTAAAGCTGCTTTGTAACAACGACAATTGTTAAAAGTGCTATACTGTTCAAATAAAATTGAGTTAAATTCTGATTGGCTATGAAAATACACTTCCAAGGGGTGTTTTGGGGCAGTGGCCATGATCTTGTTACTAGTTTACTGGTACTGTATATAACTGTTATAATGTTATTCAATTCACCTGGTGCCAGTGTTAGTGTTCTGGCTGATCCGTTTAACTCTTAAGAAGTGAGTTTTAACTTTTATATCGATAAATATTAAGGATGTCACCAGGAATGAACAGCTTTTACAAATAGTTTTCCCCTTTATTTTATTGACTTTTTTTTGTTCATCAGAAATGAAGCCTGAAAACGCGTGACAAATGCTTATTAATATTAGTTCCCGTTTCCAGTCCCTGCGTTCTGATTGGCTAAGAAAAAGCACTTCCACAAAGTGGTGTTTAGATCATTTAAAGCTTTAAAGCTACAGAAACTAAAACAGCATGCTTGGAAAAGGAATGAAATGGAAAGAAAGTCAAGCAGCCAGAATCTGAATAAGCATCTGAATCTTAAACATCTTAAGCTGGACTATTAACACACACATTTCGGATTGCTCTATGTCTTACGTGAACTGTTTAAAAAGAAGTATAAAATACTTGACCTTTAAACTTATCTCCAACCCAAGTGCTTATTTAAGATGTGTACATGCTGTACAGACCAGACCACTGATCAGTATATCAGATCAGTAATGTAACCAACATCACAGGACGATAATGTGCAATGAAAACTAGAACCAGCTTTGAAAAGATTTTTTTGTTTTAGTTTTTATAATATTATAAGTCAAATAAGAAGGATCCACATCTAGGACGTAAGACGCTGAAACCGGATGAAGCCAGATCAATCCCTGACAATACAACAATGACAAAAATTGAATGGAAAATGAAAAATAAATAAACGTTGCTCACGTCTCAGCAATTGTTTAATCTCGCGCTGCGAATATGAATAACAAATAAAGCGTGACACGCAGCCTTGATTTTCATTCCGCTGTTTCCGACAAACAGCACATCTAATTATTATCGTGCTCATCGGTGTACATGAACGCAGCACGGCAAATATTTACGTCCGCGTCTCCTCGGTCGTAACCGGGCTATTTCCTGTTGATCAAACACGACAACAAAAGTTTCGGACTAATTGCGAAAGTTTGCGAACAGGCCCCGCGGCGAAACTCAGGGCTGCAGATATAAACTGTATAGGTTAATTGAAGGGAGATTATGAAAAGCGTTTCCTTGTTTCATGTTGTAGGGAGAGAAAGAGGGGAAAACAAACGCTCCTGCATGCTGATGAGCACGGTGCGGGCCTCATAGGGAGGGAAAGAGGGAGGCGGAGGCAAGAAATATCACAGGCGGCAAATCGCTTTCACGGGCTTAATCTGCTCTACATAGGAACCTGTGCGGAGCGGAGTGTTGATACAGAGAGAATAAGGAGAAGAGAATTAGTCACATACACATAAACAAGGCAAAACAAGTGTGTGTGTGTGTGTGTGTGTGTGTGTGTGTGTGTGTGTGTGTGTGTGTGTGTGTGTGTGTGTGTGTGT
>JAQMYG010000012.1:30310625-30322661 GCA_030014215.1 Clariallabes teugelsi
GGCTGAATGGCTAGTGACTCCGGAAATCCACTAGCCACATTGGCCAGTGAGCAAAAAAGTTAATGTCAAGCCCTGTTGTACTGGGTCTTCAGCACCAATGTCCCTGTTGCTGGTTGACGGGTTTTCCTTTCTTGGAACACTTTTGCCACATCCTGAACACTATGTACAAGAAACACTCCTGGCTTTGGCAAAGCTCTGACCCAGTCATCACTGCGTGGTCTTCAGGAGTTTGGTCTGACTCAGATCGTTATGCTCGCCCATTGTTTCCGCGTCCATCACATCAACTGAGACCTGACTGTTTAGTTGCTGTCTTACAGGTAACAAGACAATCAGTGTTAAACACTTCACCTGTCAGTGGCTGATCAGTGTATAATCCCTGCTTTTCAGTTATGCTTTATAGATTTACACTACAATGCTATAAATCCCATATTGAACGATTAAATAATGCAAAACTGGACACAAACACAAAATGCTCTTATTAAATCAGCACTTTTTTCAGGTTTTATCAAGTTTGCACACAAAAGTCTTAAATAAATCAGGGACCATTTAACAGACAGCACATGTTAAGACACCATACACATGCACACAGACTTAACAGCAGTGGAATTGGATGGCTGCTGGGACCGAGCTGTAATTAAGTGGATGCAGTTCATAAGGCTGTGTGAGGCGAGACGTTGGGGAGCGTGTTACGCGTCTGGAGCACTTTATGGGCTGAAAAATCGTACAAGCATCCCGGTGTGTAAACAAGCCTGCTCTGATTAGTAGTGTTTACCGTGTTAGCTTTTCCTCTTCCACTCTCTGTGCATGTGTGATTTGTTCAAGGTTTTTTTCTTTTTTTTTTTCTTCCTGTTGTTCCTTTCTTTCAGGCTTTAGGCTCGGTGTATAAATTAAGTCATGCAGATTAGAAGCAAATATAAAAGGACTTTAATTTCACCCTCCACCTCTCTCCTGCTTTAGGACCTCCTCTCCATCTCTTTTTACTCGCTATCATGGAAGGGCATTACTGTGCCTCACCAAATGTGTGTTCAGGTGTATTAAACAAAACTCACTTGCTGAAGTCTACTTTCTTAAGAAGCTCTTGTCTTTTCTTCGCCTCCCTCTCTCTTTTTCGCTCCATCTCCTTCTCCATCGACTGGAAATCTTCATATGGAGCGTCATCGACGTCCATGTCGCCCGGTAAGATGAACCTAAGCCGAAGTGGAAGAAAGGAACATTCACGGTGTTCATCAGTCAGCCTCCTTTACATCAGCTTTTATACAATGTCTGAATAACAACAACAGAAATGCTAAAAGTCATTAAATATTTGCTCATTTTCCAATATCAGCATGTCCATATGCGTTTTACTCCTTTTCTATACCATTAACAATTTGTGAAAACTAACCCTCTTGTTTTGTATACAGTTCTACACTTTTTAATAGGTTACAGTAGTGGCCTAACGGATGAGGGTTTATTCACATGGAACACTCTCTCGGGTTGAGCATGTGCGTGACTCGTGGATTAATTGCGAAATAAAATGTTCCTGTCACTGTACGGTGTTATATTCTGGCCCATTACTGAGCGAAAAAACTCTGTTATGCTCCGTGCATTAATGAATTGCATTTACATTCTCTCCAGGACCTGCTTTTTTTCTTTGGGTTGCCAGATCACACTGACAAATTTTCATTCAATTAATTATAAAAAATAGCCTGTGTCCACAAAAAGTAATGCTTCATATAGTGCTTTAATTTAACAACCGAGTATTAAATATTTTAAGAATTTGTTTAAAACACTACATCTTTTGTTGACTGTTGTTTTTATAGGGACAATAGGAAAGAGTTTCTTACTTTAAGTGTTCTTTCAAAGTTCTATGAGTAACAAGTGGCATGCAAAATAATTCAGGTAGTCCTTTACTTATGAACGAGTTTCGTTCTTGGAGCATGTTTGTAAGTCCGATTTGTTCTTAATTGAAACTGGTGAACACTCTCCCCCACCCCCACAGACATACAATATACCAGACTAGACATTTTATATGGTTACTTTCACACTGAAAATATTGTATATAATTGAAAAAATTGGTGTTTGATGCACTGCAGTGTCTACTGTTTGCACAATACACATGAACTAGTAGAACTGCGGTCCGTTCATTCATAACCCGAATGTTTGTAAGTCGGGACTACCTGTATTTGTCTGTTGTTGGTTTTGTAATCCAAAAAATTATGCATGACCAAAAACTGTGATACGATCAACCACGATAAGTGAGTTTTATTCCCTTTGTTATAGTGGAAAACCTCAGACTGTTAGAATATTCAATTCAATTTTATTTATATAGCGCTTTTAACAATGTTCATGGTCACTAAACAGCTTTACAAAATTAAAAGAAAAATGAGTATGAAATGTGTAAGAAAATGTGTACATATAATATGTACAATATCAACAATACATTTTTATTTAATCAGATTGTGTGGAGCGCCAAACGTGCAAGTACTGTACACATGTATATTGCTGTTATGGAAACATATTAAAAGGAAGTGGCGCAGTAATATATTTTACGCCTTACAGCCGGCACTACTCTCCTGAGCCGTGCTGCTGTTACAGAAACCTTCTGACCAGCTTTCTGTCTAATCAGATTCGAGAATGAAAAAAGGGAAAGAAATAGATGATCTATACTGTAATTACACCCTGGCTTAAAACTGAATCTGAAATGATGTTTAAGAAAAAGAAATGAAATCAATATCTTTGTTTTTGTTTACAATCCTGATGTCATGTTTAAAGCATCTTTAGTTACTTTTTTTTTTTTTTTTACATCAGATGAAATTAAATATCCAAAATCAACAAGGGAATGAAGACCGAAGATGAAGTGAGTATATTTATATGCCCCATTATTAAAGACGGAGCATCGTGGGTTTATTAGGACCATGTTAGGGATGGACTGCACATGCTCTAATGTTTTAATTATACAACAAAAATATACTAATTGGACTGTGTATGTGTGTATATGCAAGAAGTACACACACCTGCCTCCATCCTCTCCGTTGCCAATAGCGATAAGGGCCTCTAGGTCGGTCCCTTTCAGACCGTACTGCAACAGCTCCTTGGCAGCATCCACGTTCTCCGGAACCCTCTCGACACACTCGTGCAGCACCCAGGAACGCTTCTTTATCTTACTCTAAACACACACACGAAAATAAATAAATAAATAAATAAATAAAAACAGTAAACACTCAACCCTTTCATGCACCTTCAGCGTAGTTCGTGTAAGATACTGGTAAGATGGAGATGTACTGTAAATGAATGCAAACTTTTGCCGCTCTCTAAACTAAACTGTGTCATGTAAAGTATCTTGTTTCTACATGCAGGAAATTAAAGTGACCAAATGGCTTCGAAATGTTCTGAAACTTGGAAGATTAATTTATTTACTCATTCGTTTATCCATAAAACGATATGAGAGAATGAATGAATATTTAGGAAAAAAATTATCATTTTTGATGTTTACCAAAAAAAAAAGAGAAGAAATACATACAATTTTTTTTTTAACTTGATGTGCGTAAATTATTTTTATGTACGCATTAAAGCAGTAAGAGGAACTCGAAATCACACATCATGTCATAAGAACAAAAACTGATTTATTTTTATATAATTTAATAAATGTGTAACTTTTAATGTCACGGCTCAGTGAAGTATCTATTAGACCTGTTTTTATGAGTTTTGCAAAGAATACACCACTTGTGTACGCGCACCTTGTTACAGCAAAATAATCATCAGGGTTGTGTGATGAAGCGGACTTGCTGGTGTGATTATTTACTCATAACAGTGTCTTCTTAATTCCTCTTATACTACAGCAATCTGGCAAAACTGAGCATTTTCGCAGCGACTCGTCATGCTTCTTAATGTTGTGGAACGTACATGAGAACGTACATGAGTACATGAGTGTGTGAGCTTGTCATACTGGATATAAAAAAAACACATCATCATCAAGACAAGCCCATGTGATGTGATGTGAGAATTCGGCAGTGCTGCGGTGGTGTTTTGAGCAGCACTGAACCAACCTGGACGCTCCTTGCACCTTGTTACGTACCAGATAGTCCTGTATAGAGGCGATGCTGACAGACGACTTCCTCCACTGCCTCTGATAGACCAGATCCGAGTCCAGTCCATAGACACGAGCCAAAGACAGAGCTTCACCATACTCCTCGTTATCAATCTGCGCACGCACACACACACACACACACACACACACACACACACACACACACACCAAAGGGGAGAAAGGGAGAGTGAGAAAGAGAGAGAGAGAGAGAGAGAGAGGTAGAGAGAAGCAGGTTAATGTCTCAGCCTAGCTCCCATGGCTCCTCATTAAGTCTCCGTGTCGTAAACAAAGGATTATCACCTCGGTTAGTCCAGCCACAATAAAAGCTTCTGCACTCACAAATCACTGTGGGGACCAAAACCACAGAGGCTTTCAATATTCACAGGACACTCGACATCCTGTTAGACTCTGAGGCTGTCCTATAGTGTGTTAATGAGGCAGCATGTGTTCTGATAGGCTTCCATGAGCTATGCTGCACTCGTTCTGCTGACAGGACTACTAACAACGTCCAGTTCTGTCCGTTTTTACCCAAATAATCAGTTTTTCGCTTAACCTGAAGGGAAACGCCTAACACGAACAAATTTTTAAAAAATGAATGAATGAATGACATTTTAGTAATGATGCAATCATCTGTAGTCCAAACCCAGGCTGACCAGATCGGTGACAAACACCTGACCTTCCTGATCCCGCCCACCTCACCTTCCTCTGGTAGAGCTCCTCGGGCGTGGTAGACCTCAAGCTGAGCAGTCTGTAGTTTTTGTGGACGGTCCGCGGTCTCTTCCTCGGGGGAGCGAAGCGCTCCATCTCGGTCACGTAGTACAGGCCTCGCTTCACGTACCCGAAGTAACGTGCCTTGGCGGACGACTCCTCGTCCGAGTCCGAGTCTTCCTCTGCGTCGTCATCCTCACCGGAGGCGCTACTCTCCAGGCGTGAACGCTTCGGAGCCAGTTTAATCTCGCACTGAGAGACAGAGATAGAGTCTTTGTAATAAATGCAAATAAATAAACACACGCAAAAAATAAAATAAAATAAAAAAACTCGCATTTTTACAAATCTCACCTACTCTGCATTTTACTACTCAGTGCTCTCTCTTCAATCGTTAAAAAAATCCCTCCAGCTAAACATGCATCAGCAATAAAAACACTGTGTCACACACTCCCACACAACATTTTTTCTTCTCCACTCTCCATCACTCATTCTTCCCCTCAAGCTCTCAAAGTCTTTTTTTTTTTTCCATCCTGCACAAAAATCAGGCCATAAAAGGCCAACAGGCAGAAAGATACTCGTAAAATAATAAAAGAAGCATGTGATAAGAGAGGAGGCATTTTTAAGAGGATGCAGGGCTGTGAAGCGGCTTTATGAAGATGGCCTGGAGATAAAAGCGGGATATCAGAGCCGCATCACTTCCTTTACGAGAGGTGTGATGAAGGGGGGGGGGGGACGAAAAAAAAAGTACCTGCCGAAGGGGAGAACACGTTTTAACTACGCACACACAAACGCGCACATCTCCGTACTCCATCTGTCCATTTCGGTCTCTCTTCCCCAACAGAACAGGTGTGCACAGCATCCAGCGAGCAGTAGTCATCCCACACGCCTGCGGGTTTTAATCCAAATTTACGCAGGCCTGTCAAAAGTCTGTGGACATCTCGCCGCTTATTTACATCTCCCGAGCAGGATTTGGTTTTCAACGGCGTTAGGGACGGCTCCAAGCTGTAGGGATGACACGTTAACCCGGAGAGGAAGAACCCGACGCCGTCTGTAATGGAATGGCCTTGCCAGTCGACCGACCTTAACCAAATCAAGCTACTCTCAGTGGACTTGGATCAAATGCTCCTTTGTAGCAGGATCGTTTGTCAGCAGTTATCACTGCACAGGGAGGGTTTCTTTTTTTTTTTTTTTTTTTTCATATCTCGTCGGCTTTTTTTCTGTCACAGATATTTACAAGTGTAATATTATCTTTCTCTCAAAAGTTAGTGTTTCAATAAAATGATCTTTTATTAGGAATATCTGACGTCCCCCGGCCTGCACAGGTGAAGATTTATAAGAAATTCAGGTCAACACAAATGAGTTCCTTAAAGAAGGAGTGTGTATTTGCAGGTGTGTATGTGAATGCATGTACTGTATAGTCCCAAGGTATCTATACAGTGTGAGTATTGTATCGGCTTCACCAGCTTCAATCCAGGAGCACGACGATAAAAAAAATTAAAAAACACTGTCCTGTGAGTGATGAATAATCCATTTGTGATGTATCCGCAAAGTGACATACTGTAGGATAGGATTCACAGAATTGCAACGCTGGAAAAAAAAAAATGGCGACTGGTTATGCGCATACAAACAACAATGGAGCGTTGGCCCCTCTGCATATTCGTGGCTTCTTTTTAAACATGACTAATAAAGCTGGTGAAGCCGATACAATACTCACACTGTATAGATAACTTACACACCTGCAAATAAACACTCCTTCATTAAGGGGCTCATTTGTGTTGACCTGAATTCCTTTAAACATGGTCAGATGACCTCCTTGGGGCACTGGGATTCCCCTTATGATTTGGAGAGAAAGTCTCGCGAGAGTAAAAACGTGGTAGGCAAAATCATATAAAAAAAATAATAATAAAAAACAATCTACAGCTTTATAAAAACCCATCATGTGGGTCCGCTACACGGTATCAAGAAGAAAACAGAGCCACTTCCAGTTTCATTTTTTTATGCAGCCTTTGCCATCTATTTCATATTTTACTTCATTTACATGTCTTTTCTTAATGTTTTAATTATTTTTATATGCAAGAATATAATTATAGTGTTGGAAATTGGTAATATTGGTAATATTTTTGGGTGGCTAAAACGAATTATCTGCATTTACATTATTTCCTATGGGAAAATGTGTTTCACTAAACGAAATTTCGCCTCAAGAACTCGTCTACGAAATGGATTCAATTTGTATGCCGGGGTACCACTGTAAAAAGAATATTTTTAAAAAATGTTTTATAATTAATTTTTTAAAAATATATGTATTATGTTCGCATTAGAGGTGTTAAACGTTGCAGTTTCTCTATGAGCCTGTAGGTGGTGCGCTTCACAGTGTTCTGTATGATAGGAGCAAATTATTTGCCAAGTTTGTTTAGAACTGCAATGAAATCTGGAGAAAAGTAATATAGAATTGGGATATTTATAAAATCATGATACTTCCAGAATTGCAATACAAATCAAAATCGGCACATAAATTAAGCTTAAGTGAGGTTTAGTGTCTATTTACTTCATATTTTATTCGATTTACATGTCTTTTTAAAATGCTTTGATTGTTTTACATGCTCAAATACGACACTATACAGTGACATCAACATTTTATTTGCATTATGATGGTTTAGCTTTGCTACAGTCCTGTGTCACCACTGTCTATACTGTTAAGTTTCACAGCAGTGGCAGTACTCGTTAGGTTAGGAGTGCAGTCAGGGGCAAGTTCTACTCATATGCAATAGTAGTAAAGTAATCGTAGCATTAGTAGAAGTACTGCAGCTGTATAACAGCAGAAGTAGTAGAAGTAATGGCAAGTGTAGTAGTAACGACTTCTTTGCAGATCCCAGCATGTTGTGGTCAGAGCAGTAACCCCAATCAGTACCTCAGAGCCTTAAAACTCTGAGCTGCCACTCCCCCCTATAGTAGTAGTAGTAGTAGTAGTAGTAATACTCAGTTGTGTAGCGATCCAGCACATGATGTCACAGCTCCAGAATGTGTTTTTTCTTTGGATCGCTATTCTGGTGGTTTCACATTCAGGGGTAAATTGTAAAGTGATAACAATAATGTTTTCTTTACAATGCCCGAACACATGTATGGAAGTCGAATGTCACAGTCATATAGGAACAAAAGGATGGCAAAGTGCGGGATAATCGGAGAAGGGAACTGTCTTTAGTCTTTAACTGATCTGATGGACAAATGAGGAATCCCAATGGCAGATCTTGGCATCTTGGCCTTGTAGTGATCTATCAATTACCTATAAGAAGCAAACCCTGTTGAGTTGTACTTCTAAGACACTTTAAAAAAAAAAATGCATATCATAAAACATGACAAAGGTAACTGATGAGTCTTATTTGATTTTGAAGATTCGACTACAACTTGGCAGTCAGGTTATCACTGCTCAGCGTGAGCCACGTCTATAGGAAACCGTCTCCCATGTGGACGCATTCGACTGGTTCTGCGGTTCTAGAACTGGAATTCAGATTTTTGCATCTTCGACTTCAGAGTTCTCGGTTCGACAAGGTATAAAGTGCAGCTCAGAATGTAAGGCAAAATATTGAAAGATACAAATTACGCCTCCTTGCATGCAAATGTTGTTCACTGAAAGCTGATGGAATTTTTTTTTTTTTATTAAAGTCTGGCACAGTCTTTTCACTTTATTGGCAGTTGTAAATAGCACAGTTGGGGCCAAGAGAAGAACATTTCATCACATAACTAATAATGTGAGATCAGTCTAGGTCATGTGACTCTATACTGTAGGAAGGAACGGTTCCAGCGCTATAGCAGTATAACAGCATGACCAGCAGCAGCAGCGTGAGAGGTACATTTTACATTTACATTAGACCTCATCTACATTTTTATTGCAACTGAGCAGTTGAGGGTTAAGGGCCTTGATCAAGGGCCCAGCAGTGACAGCTCACCCGTGCTGGGAAATAAACTCATGAGTTCTGATTAGTAGTTCAATGCCTTAATCACTGAGCGACCGCTGCACTTGTGGTAATACAGTATCAGCAGTGTAGTGACAGCAGCAACGGCAGGAGGTGCAAAGGGTAGAAGTAGCCATAGTAATATAGTAATAATACACCAGGGATACTGATAGTACTAATGAAACAAGTTCAACTGATGGAACAGTAATAGTACGAGGGTGAATCAAAAATTATCCGCACTCTGGTTAGACTAAAACTTCCGTTCGCCGCATTCCCTCATCAGCACTTTCTGTTCCAGGCTACCGTCTCCCCAGTCACACACCGCTGTGCAGGTGTGAACATGTTATATCGGTTCATTTTTAACTACGATACGCGAAAAAATGGATGGACCACTTGTGGTTTGGTGTACCTGGGGCCAAAACAACTGAACATCCTTAATCACCAACTGAGAAAAAGTCAGCTGGAAAATTTGATGCTTACAGTTTTCTGGGATTCTCAAGGACCAGTTTTGAAACATCATCAGGAAAAAGGTTCGACAATCAACAGTGCTCGTTACAGTGAGACGCTTATTGAAGACCCGAAGCCTAAACTTTGGGTTAAACGAAGAGGACCACTATACAAGGACGTTGTGATCTTGCACAACAGTGCATGTCAACACTCTGCAAAAACTTTGTTTTGATGTGTTAAAGCATCCTCCCCGCTACAGTCCTGATCTTGCTCCAATGGACTTCTACCCGTTTGTTCCCTGAAAGCAGCCCTGTGAGGATGAATATTCACTTCTGATGTATTTGTCTTTTTAAAATTAAGGATGCTGAATAAGTTAAATAAAAAACAAAAAATGTCCTTTTTCTGACTACTGAACGACCATCAATGTTCAGAGTTTAAATTATTAGCTTTTTTTTATTATTAGGACATACATACTGTATACACACCTCCAGACTGAGAAACCCGCCATCATGAGCCGATGTGACTCGAGGTGACGGCTCAAACCATTCACACGATTTTCCCAGGAGATTGTTGAGAGCTCGGACGGAGGAGACGGTGAGAGCACCGGAACAGCGGGCCAGAATCAGAGCCTGATCGCTCCACCAACCCACATCCATCAGAGACTGATACTGCTCTTTATCTACACAAAGAGAGAGAGAGAGAGAGAGAGAGAGAGAGAGAGAGATGCAAGTTTGTAAATGTAGTTCCGAACTGTAAACGTACAGTAAGAACTGACAGTCGTACCAGGCATGAACAATCCTCCATTATTACAAAATACATTTCCATTAATCCGAGCCAAAGGTTTCATTATCAAAAGTACCTAGGACTGGGATTGGTCCTTTATTCTAAACCCATCTACTTCCTCATTCTTCACCTCTCACATTAATTAAGGTTACTCAGCTGTGATCGTATAAAAAGTGCTCCTTTGTATAAAGAATGAAAAACATGAGAGAGATTGTTAAAGAAAGATGCAGAGAACTAAGAAAAAAAAAAAAGAAATGACAAAAAGAAAAAACAAAAGCGGTAAATGGGATCATTATGAAAAATCAGCTCACATTTCTAATAAAGCTTTCAAACAGGTCGAAAGCTTTAAAACGGAGCACGAGATGGAATGAGACGTGAGATGAATGAACTTTTGACTTTATAACCAGCAGTTGCTAAAATATTGCCGTTATTTAGAGTGAAAAATGCACCATTTTTACACTAACTACTGCTTTTTTCTTTTACTATTATTTAAAGTGAAATGTGCTTAGTGAAGGGAGAGTTTTATTAAATGCATAACTCAGTCAAGGTGGAAAAGGGGGGAAAAAAACAAGCCTTTTATATAGATATATATAGATATATAGATATATAGATATAGAGATATATATATACACACACACACACACACACACACCTGATAACTAACCTGTACTTTGCTTTCAATCTCACGCTTTGTTCTCACATAAATACTGAAGATTTATTACCCAAGAACTGCTGCTGTAATCAAACTCTATGACCACACATTCTTAGAACAAGCTTCCTACTCGTTATACCCGTCTGACATTACAGGGTTGAGAACCTGGGTATTTAGTATCAAATTGTTGTCTTGTGTGGATGTGTATACTTTTGTCTTGATTTTAGGTCCAAGGCACATCACAGCTGTCTGGTCTGAACAGCAAAAAAATATTTTTTGCTTGACGTCTGCCTGAATACAAAGCGCATGCTGGAAAGCAAGGGCTTCATAACGCATGCTAATCGACGAAGGTTTTTATACCAGATGCACAAAGTAGTGGTTTCTCTAAAGTCATTAGCAAACCACGAGCTGTATCTAGCAATCATATGCTGTAGAGCCGCCCGTGTTTAATTGCAAATAGTGCATCTAATCACACACAGCAATCAAAACGTACCTTTACTGCTAAAAAACATTTTATTTGAGGTATAAGAGCAAAAATGGCTGAGCAAACTGTGAAAAAGGCATCACATACTCCACTATTAAAAAATGTATACATAAATAAAATACATTGATTAAATGATGTAAAGTTGTTCTTTTTCCAAAGCTAAAGAATGTAATTATTCTATAGTACTGACATTTTTCCAAATATGGTTGATATCTAAAATGAATTTACACATAATATTAGCTGATCAAGTGCAGTCCTTCACATAACTTCACGTCACACGTGTGTGCCAACAAAAATATAAGTGGAAAAAAAAGAAAGAAAAAAAAAGGAAATATCACACTTCTGAAATAAAATATTGAACATCTACTGGGGTGTGCTATTGAAATGTGTCTAGCTTGTGAATAAATTTAAAAGATGGATGCAGTCATTTATAAAAGATTCATATCATGCACATTATTTACAGATTACGAGCCTACAGTAGGTAATAGTAATGACTTATTGCTCACACGTAAACCTATAAATATTATATGTATGCTATATGTATGTACTATATCTATGTATACGTGTACGAAACTGCGAAGTCTTAAGCACCCTGTTTTTTTTTTGTTTTTTTTTGTATAAACATTTGTATTCCAGCAAAGAAAGTTTAATCTCACAGGAATATATCTGAGACCAGAAACAAAAGCAGCATATTATGCAAAAAAAAAAAAAAAAAGACAAATAAAATAAGTGGCTTCTGGGTTTTGAAATACTGTAGGTTGAAATAAAACTAAACAAACCGTACCTGGGACTATATTTTACTATATAGACTATATTACTATTTTACTATATGGGACTATATATATTTGTTTGTTTGTTTGTTTTTTTTGGGGGGGGGGTAAAAAAAATAAACAAAATAATGTGGTTGCATATGTGTGCACACCCTCATATAACTGGGAATGTGGCT
>JAQMYG010000012.1:30335162-30346468 GCA_030014215.1 Clariallabes teugelsi
CTCTCTCATCTTTTTAAGTGGGAGAACTTGCACAATTGGTGGCTGACTAAATACTTTTTTGCCCCACTGTATATAAAACAGTAAAACAGCTAGCTACATGGTCGATGTACCTAATAAACTGGCAGCCGAGTGTGTAAGATCAAAAGACAAATAGGAAAAGCGACTAATTTTGAATAACGTGAACTTTACATCCAGGTTGTACCTTGAGTCCAGAGGGAATTAGAAAAACGAAGAAACTAATTGATTTCTACATCTATCAGAGTGTTATTGTACACACACAATCATGCACGCGCGCACACACACGCACATGCGCGCACACACACACACACACACACACACACACACACACACACACACACACACACACACACACACACATCCTTCAGGCCTTCAGTGTAATTTTATGAACAGGCAACTTGGAATGGAAAGTTAATGTTTTATTACCTGAGTGGAAGTGCAGGGCATAAATGTGTGAACACATTGTGATTTAAAAGTTTTCACTTTTCGGTAGTACAACTCCACTTCTGAAAGAAACTTTCCTGAATAAAGATTTATGAGGAACTATAAAGTGGTGTAGACGTGTCAGTCTAAAGTCTGCTCACCTGTGACCTGGGTGATAGATGGCCGCCGTGACACCGTTGCAGTAGTGGGTGGAGAAGCTGAAGGTGTGACTTTCCTGGAAGCCCTGGTTGGTCCCGGTACTAAAAGCCGAACAGGAAGATTGTTAGCCAGACGCAAGACGGGTGAGTGAGATACAAGTGAGGTGGGACACCGGAATGGATCAGGCAGGTCTAAAAAGCAGAAGTGGCTCCAACAACCCATCCCTGAGTATTTTTAAGCAATCCATGGCTTAATATTCTTGGTGCTTCTGTTCAACCTAGAGATTTCATCATCTTGCAACGTATTCTGTTTGTTTTCCCATCAGAAACATTTGTAGACACCCGAACACATATGTCTACCTGCATCCTTTAAGATCCTGAAGCTCAAGGACGGAAAAGGTTAGAAATGATATTTCCTGGGTGGAGCACCTCATCCTGGCTTGACTTAGTCCTTCACCATTAATAATAATATAATAACAGTTTAATTGTGTTTGTTATTATAATGTGTGACTGAAAAAAAGGTCACCATTTCAGAAGGGTCACATCATTGTGCTGCATCAAGCAAAGACAACAACTAAGGAGATTTTAAATCACTGGAACCAGGTTCCAGTATTCCAGGTTCCTTATTAAATGCATTATCATAACATGGAAGGATGGTGATGAACCATCAAACATTGTGGAAGAAACGTGATCAGGAAAAGAGAGAGAGAGAGAGAGAGAGAGAGAGAGTGGATCTGGGAGAATGAGGGATTATTTTCACACATGATCTGGCCACCACATTGTGTGCTGTAATCAAAGCTGAATGTGTGATTTATTTTTTTTGTTTGGCTAAGCACTGTATTTTAACTGGGAAACACACACAGCTGTTTACGCAACATGTGAGAGATTGCATTGAAAATGTATATTTTTGTATAGACCACCCCTTTATACTGTATTATTTCTTTATTTTTTGGCTTGAGCACACAGTATCCACACAAGAATACGAACTTACTCAAGATCCACTCGTGCACTGTGACCAAGGTTGATTTAATTATTTATACTGTACATTCAAAGAAATACTTTGAATGGATGTAGATAGAACACATTTTATTTCAAAAATTAATTAATTAAGAAATGTTAAGATTCCTCCTTTTCTTTTGCTGATTCTGCTGATGCTGATCTGAGTGCTTAAGACGTTAAAAAAAAAAAAATGCTAATTTTGTCTCTTAAAATAAGTCCAGAGAAGAACCTGATAATTGCACTGAAAGCTCAGTTTGTTAGCATATCTTTGCCAGATATGATAAATAGAGAAATCCATGCTCAAGATGCTGAGCCGAGCTTCGTGTGCATCACTTTATTGTCTGTTTTCCGCATCAATTATTGTAGTGGCATGACTAGTGGCATTCCAGGTGACAAAACACGACTAACACGTCATGAAAGCAAATTGTCATCAACACAGATTGTGTTTTTAAGCATCATTTGATTCATGCTTTTCCCTTTACCACCAAAAAAAAAATAGCAAGATGCACAAATCAGATCTCATAGATCATTAAACGTATTTTTTAAATACATTTAAACCATTAACCTGTTACATTATTGTTAGATTAATGTAAATGATTGTTTAAATAATAAAATTGCTAAGCTGGAAAGAAAAACACATCCACATCTCTAAATGCATTCATCGACTGCCTTTAAAAAAATTAAAAAGACAATTTGCTTTTCCTGTCGGCTGTACAGAATTCTCAATCGGGAATTCAGATTTCAGTATTTTTAACGAGGAGAACAGAATTTCTAATCTTGAACTTAGATTTCAGAAGTTCTAAAGAGAACTTGAATTTCAGAAATCCTAAACAGGAATTCAGTTTTCAGAATCTTAAACTTAAATTTCAGAATTCCTAATTGGGAAGATATAATTCCTCAATGAAACACAGATTTCAGAATTTCTAATCAGAAACATATACTTTCTAATATCTTAAACTTAGAATTCAGAAATTCTAATCAGAAACTCAGAATTCCTTTTCAGGAACTGAAAATTCAGGAACAGTATTTCTAATCTTGAACTTAGATTTCATAATGTCTAAATCAGAACTCACATTTCAGAAATCCTCATCAAGAATTCCGAATTCCCATTTGGGAACTCACATTTTACAATTTCTAATCAAATTTCTAACACAGAATTTCTAAACAGGAACCAAAATTTCAGAAATCCTAATCATGAATTTAGGGAGAGTATTTACTAAGAATCTCAGAGTAGGAAATCACTCCTAAGTGGCCAAAAATTCTCAGAATGATGCCATTTTGGTCCTAGTTTCAGAAGCAGGAATTTAGAGCTATTTATCAAAATTCTTAGACTCCCATCTCCACCAAAATGTAGGAGAGCTCTGGAGATGTTCGAACTCAATGAAATCAATGAAATCAATGAAAAACAAGCTGCATTAATAGATTTGTGGGCATCATACATGGCACACATTCAAATAATCATATTTATAAATATATTTTATATACTTATAGTAAATTATTTGGGTGTACACAACTGTTTATTTGAGATTCTCCGTTATAAGCAGCGCTTCATTAACGCGGTGTATCCCGGTGTTTCACACTCCTCGGGGGGACGTGCTGCAAACTGACAGGTGGCCTTAATGCTTTCACAAATTGCCTCCACTCACTTTTTATCTTTAAAAGGTAAGAGTAGAGCAGAATTATACGTCAATTATTTCTTTACATTATACTCGCTCCTGTCAGTTTGCACCCCAGAGGAGTGTGAAACACGGGGATACACCATGTTAATGGAGTGATGTAGTGCTGCTTAAAACTGAGAATCTCAAATAAACAGTTGTGTATACCTAAATAATTTACTATAAGTATATAAAACGTATATATAAATATGATTATTTTAATGTGTGTGCCATGGATGATGCCCGCAACTCCATGAATGCAGCCTGTTTTTGTTGATTTCACGCTGCATGTTTGAAAATGTACGAATCTGCACATGATCTGTGGTGCTGTAAGAGCAGAGTTTGATTTATTATTTCCGACACTGTGGGCTGTGTCACTGTTTCAAAACTGCATCTCCACTGTTATTAAAAACTGTACAGTATCAGTCACCTGTGGAGACAACATACGACATGTCCGTTATTAGTCCAGTTACATACTGTACGCTATAAAAAAATTTAAGTTTTCCATTTTTGTCCAAACGTACCATACTCCTGAAAGTAGGACCAACATGGCGTCATTCTGAGAATTTTTGGCCACTAAAGAGCGATTTCCTACTCTGAGATGCCTTAGTAAAGACGGGCCTTGATTTCAGAATCTAAGATAAGGAACTTTGATTTCAGGATTTCTAAACCAGGAACACATAATTTCTAATATAATGTACTAAATTCTAATCAGGAACTCCTAATTCAGAATTCTTAACTGGGCAGATTTTAAAATTCCTCATCAAGAACACTATTTCTAATATTGAACTTAGATTTCAGTTTTTACATTTCCGAAATCCTATTCGGCAAATTAGGGCCCATATTTACTAAGCATCTCAGAGTAGGAAATCACTCCTAAGTGGAATTTCAGAAATCCTAAACAGGAATTCAGTTTTCAGAATATTAAACTTAAATTTCAGAATTCCTAATTGGGAATTAGGTGTATGAGTATTACTCATATAATTCCTCAATGAAACACAGATTTCAGAATTTCTAATCAGAAACATATACTTTCTAATATCTTAAACTTAGAATTCAGAAATTCTAATCAGAAACTCAGAATTCATTTTCAGGAACTGGAAATTCAGGAACAGTATTTCTAATCTTGAACTTAGATTTCATAATATCTAAATCGGAACTCACATTTCAGAAATCCTCATCAAGAATTCCGAATTCCCATTTGGGAACTCACATTTTACAATTTACAAAGAGTTAATTTCTAAACAGGAACTAAAATTTCAGAAATCCTAATCATGAATTTAGGGACAGTATTTACTAAGAATCTCAGAGTAGGAAATCACTCCTAAGTGGCCAAAAATTCTCAGAATGATGCCATTTTGCTCCTAGTTTCAGGAGATTTATCATGACTTATTAAAAAATCATCCATGGCACACACATTAAAATAATAATATTTATATATACGTTTTATATCCCAGTGTTTCAGTACCCTGCAGACTGACAGTTGTCCTTGATGCTTTCACAAATTGCCTCCACTCACTTTTTATCTTTAACGGTAATAGTTGGGCAGAATTTTACTTTAATAATTTCATTACATTTTACTCCCTCCGCAAGCAAAACACTCTCATCCTCTCTCCAGTTTCGCATTCTTTTCAAAATAATTTTGATCAGATTTCAAACATTTTTATCTTAGAATCCAGAAATCCTTAATCTTAAATCGGGATTCCAGCATTAATAACCGCGAACTCATGGCAGTCTCACTTTCACAATAAGGCTTATAAAGAAACTGTCGTCCCAATCAGATGCGTAAGCAGCTTTTATTTGACTGGGATCAAAATCATCGTTCTATTTCCTAATAAATAAAACTCTCTCAATAAAGACTTTTCACTTTTACCTGACCAGGTAGCTCTTAAGCTGACCACTGTAGGTGATCACGAGCAGCTCTGCAGACCACTGAGCACTAGCTTTGTACTCCAGGAAGATCAAGCCAGCGGCAGCATAGCTGAAATCTCCAGGAAAACTCATAGCCTGCGGGGAGAGAAAGAGAAGACGGACAGAAAGAGAGTGGCAAAGAGAAAGATGATCAATAAGCTGACTGTGATACGAGTGAGACATCAATGCAGCACTCTGCGTGCGGACACACCGTAGACGGTCAGAGAACTTCATTCCTGTGAGCATTGAGCACGAACGCGTTTCCTCTCCCAGGTGACCGCTTTTATGTAGACGGAAATCGCGGCTTCAGTCTGAAGTTTCATTAAAATGCAGCACTGAAACGTTTACCAAAGTATTGCTCATTAATCTTTAATATTTTAGAAAAATATCAAATATCTCACTATCTACCTCTTTAACCTCAAACTGGAGTCAATAAACAGCGCGGCCTGTGAGAAACTATCTTTTTAAAGATAGAGAGACAGAGAGAGAGAGAGAGAGAGAGATGGATTCAGAGGGAAAGAGAGAAATCTGAATAGCAGTGATGCAACCACAATGCAAAAGTGCTAGTCTGAAAAAAAAAATAATAATAATAATAATCTCCCGATGTGGAGTTTCTGCAGCTCTTTGTACAATTGCTTTCGACATGTAGACACATTACAACTAAAAAAAATTTTTTTAAAAGGAAGCTCAAAGACCGAGTGTATCTCAGAAAATCCATCACTGATCCAGCTTGACATGAAGGACAGAAAGAGAAATCGCCTACAATAATAATATGCTGAGATTAATAGGTCATTTATCCTGCCAGTTATTGAATAAGGGACAAAGGGAGGACTGAGTCCCACTGGGAGGTAGAATTGGCAGTGAGAGCTCACCCTTTGTGTCCAAAACGCCATCTAATTCTTACTCTACTTCCCATATCATTATGCTGCCCAGTCTGGTGACAGAAAAGCAAATCAACGTCATCAGACCAACCAGATCCAGGATTTTATCACTGCGTTTCTGAGGACTGTCTGTGACTATCTTTGACAACTGCGAAACATCCTGTCCTGGTTCGAATGATAATAATAGTGACGCAGTACGGCGTTATTGTGGCAGATCTGATGACAAATAATCCAGTTTATACTGTGTATACGTCTAGTTCCAGCACATAGCTACAGTACACAAATCTGTTCAGGGTCTGGCTTTGGTGACATCAAGGAGCGGCTGAGACTCTGCGGTATGTTCGACCTCATCATCTACACGCATCATTAAGTTCTTCTAATTATGACATGGCAATGATTAACGGTTCGTCATGTCGAGTCAAGTCAAGTCAAGTCAAATTTATTTATAGCACATTTAAAAACAACTGACCAAAGTGTTGTACAATGATGGGAATAAAACGACCAGAATTAAACACCATAAAATGAAAGCAGATAAAATTAAATTTAACATAATGTAAAAAGTAAATAAAAATTAGTTAGTCACAGTTAATGAAAACCATAATCAAATGAAATCATGCATAAATAATTAAATTTAAATAAGTAATTAATGAAAAAAACTAAAAAGTAAAATAAATAATTAAAAAGAATAAAGGGGATCAAATGTCACCAGACTGAAATAATTTTAAAAATTGCATTTTCATTACGAAAAGTCTGCAGCTGTTAGCACACAACCTTCTCTAATACTTTACAGAGAAATGGCAGTTTTGATATCGGTCTGAAATTTGTTAGATCTGTGGGGTCAAGATTGGGCTTTTTCACTAGAGGCTGGACAACGGCATGTTTAAAAGCATCAGGAACAATTCCAGTTTCGAGACTATGATAAATTAATGTTAAAACAATTGTATTATAGGTCTCTTTAATGAGTCGGGCTGGAACAATGTCTAGGGGCAATAAGTTGGTTTCAAATGAACGATGATATCATGCAAATAACAGAGAGAGAAACAGGTTTAAACTGGTTTAGGACGGTTAACCACATAATCATAAACGACTCGCTCGTTGCAATGGAAGGATTTAAGGGGAGCTTTGAGTGCAACATCAAATCCAAGTGGTAAAGGCGTGGTCACCTGAAGCCAGTCAGGTCTGTTCGGTTTGTCCGCTGATTATCTGTATCACGCTTTCTTTTGGACTAGATTTCTTTTCATTAAAGATTATGTCACAAGATGGAAAAATCATGTCGAGAATGGTAAGTCAGCCAGACTGTCATCACGTTTCGATAAGATTCTTAGAAATTGCGATTTTCGATTTGATTCAATTTAATATCTCTAATGCTTACTGTCTGATTTGTTTCATACGAAGTGTTAAAAAGTGTCTAGTAAACGTCATGTCTCATACAAAGAATAATCATCTGCTCCAAGCTCCAGTCCAGTAGGTGGTGGTATTGCACTCAAAAGAAGATAAATCTCACAAAAACAACGGTATTTTGCTGGTACTTTTGTGGAAAATGCAAGAGGTTTATATGTTCTGCAAGAGCTGTGGTATATTTTGATGGAAATGTGAACTTTAGATCGTTTAATCTTTTTGAGTTAGCTAAAAAAATAAATAATAAAAATGTATGTAAATTGACTCCCAATCGAAATCCGACCCATGGATTGGATGAACTGAACAGACCAGCAAAAGATCATCTAAACTTCCACTCGACCTGAGAAGAAACATATATACAGTATATAAATTCTTTTCCAACAATCTCTTGCAGTACGTTCATGTCGTTCCACAGACAAAACGGTTCTCGCAGCGATCCTTAGAGAGAAGCCGACAGGGACGAGGTGCTTACTGGCGGGATGACGAAGAGTTCGCTGCCCATCAGGTCAAAGACTCGCACGGTGCCAGTGCTGTCGGCGTACGCCAGCAGAGCGCAGTCATGACTCCACGCCACCTTCTTCCACTGCGGAGACGGGTCCTTCGGCACTACAATGCGAAAAAACAAACAAACAAAAAAACGTTAGTAGTGATGTATAAACAGTAGCATGACTTCGACATGTTAGAGTGAACACTCCGTGTTGTTCTTCCAATCCAAGAGGATTTCAACATTGTGACTGAACGTTGTGATGACGTTTAGTTGGAGAGCTCACTGGAAGTTAGTAAATAATGTACATAATGAACACAGATTGATTGATAATAATGATAACCATTTATCAGAACCAGTTTACCAGAAGTAGACAGATATTTTTCACCCCATATTAGCTAGCTAAACTTCAGCTAGTCAGCTTGAGTCGAACGCTACTGATACAGCTAGATGTGGACAGATTAATGAAGCTGATAACAAGCTCCTTCAGTTAAATGTGACTTAACAACAGATTTCGAAGTCGCCCGTCTTTCTCAAGACTCAACACAGGAGGGGGTAAAATGAATCATGCTGCCGGGGATAATGGAGTAATTGATTATTAATGTGAACATGTGGCTGTTAGAGCGCAGTATTATTCATTTTCAAAAGTTTTCTTGCCATATGGCGACTCCTGCTATTCAGAGAGAGGGAGAGAGAAGTAGGAGTCAAGAAGAAGAAGAAGATCCAATTGAGTGAGAACATCCGGAAGTGAGCAAGTACATAAGTTCAAAGAGTTAAACATTAAGTATAATCCGACAAGAATCATTGTACATAGCCAGGGTCAAATCCTGGACACAAGGACAATCCACAATCAAGCCAGGGAGACAGGTGAGGATCAAAACAGGTAGTGTTATTAGACAAGGACCAATGAAAAATAAAGTTTGGATTAAAAGAAAGACAGTAGATGATGGAGCAAGTGAGTGAGTGAGGGAATGAGGGAGTGTGGGAGTGAGCCAGTGACAGTAAGTGGGTGAGTGAGGGACTGGGTCGGTAAGAAAGTGAGTGAATGAGTCGGTGAGGGAGAAAGGGAGTGAGTCGATGAGGGTGGGAGTGAGTTGGTGAGGAAGTGAGTGAGTAAGTGAGTTGGTGAGGGAGTGATTCATTAAGAGAGTGAGTGAGTCTGTGAGGGAGGGAGGGAGTCGGTGAGGGAGTGTGTCGGTGAGGGAGGGAGTGAGTTGGTGAGGATGTGAGTGAGTAAGTAAGTGAGTTGGTGAGGGAGTGATTCATTAAGAGAGTGAGTGAGTCTGTGAGGGAGGGAGGGAGTCGGTGAGGGAGTGTGTCGGTGAGGGAGGGAGTGAGGGAATCAGTGAGGGAAGGAGTGAGTCGATGAGGGAGGGAGTGAGTAAGAAACAAGTAGAACTTGAACAATCTGACTCTTTTGGAGGAGGAGGTCTCTGGTCCACAGGGTCCCACTTGAGGAGCTCAGCAGTAATCACAGCCACTGTGTAATCAGTCAAACTCTGAGAAACTTTTCCCTGCACATTTCGCCAGTTAAGAAGTTTGCACGATCTCCAAAGGCAATCAATTATCGCTCAAGGTCATGAATATTTCATGGCGTGTTACACGACGCAACCTTTAAAAAATGATTGTTTTAGGGTTGTGTGACTTTAATATTCTCCATCCCGGCTAAAGATCCTGCAGCATTAATCACTAAAGCTTCCTCATTCACACGGGCTTCAGAGCTTAATAATACATCATCACACACACACACACACACACACACACACACACACACACACACACACCTGTTGACACAGAACCTTGCATTTCACGTTGGCGCTTTCTGTAACCTGATGTAATTTCAGTGCTTAGACAGGCTTGTAATCACTTTCTGGAAAGGCAGCGAATGAGATTCAGAAGTAAAAAGAAATGAACTTGTACATGTTCTAATATAAAGAAGAGAAATAATATTAAATTGCCAGACTGTTGGAGGGATACTGCAATCCACGTAGCTGGCAAAGCTGAAACTAAAACAATACTTCAACTTCGCAAAACAAATGGGAATGTTTCAGTATTCGGTATTTGTTATTGAGTGTTATTAAAGATGTGCAGCAGTCTGGAAAACCAATCAGTGTCAAAATCACTTATTTTCCTCCAAAAAGGGGACAAAAGTTTTTTTCTGCCTTGACACACTCCGAGACACAAAAATAAATGAATTTATCATAGGATGTGAGTAACATTTGTATCTATCTATCTACGTAGCTAGCTAACCTAGTGTACCAAACACAACTGTAATTATAGACAGTACCATATAATTTGTAATACGTAAAGAAGCCATGCTTAAGTTCTTCACAAAAGCGAACATTTTGTGTTGTTTTACGCAAAGATTTACACACAACTTTAGTAAAAGATTAATAAACAAGGCTCATTGCTATATACAATACCAGATAAAAGTTGGGACACAGGTTTTGTAATATTTATGTCTATTTAACTCTATGTCCATAAAACACCACCCTCACTGTGTTTCCTGATTCCTTACACATCCTATAGTCTGTATGCAGACGAGTAAACCTACAAATAGCTTGTGTCCATCGGAACCTTTTTGCCTAACCGGAAAGTGCTAATGTATTTCCTATCGTCTCCTGTCTGTCTCCGGGTCTCTCTATGACTTGTTAACGACTTTGTTTTTTCTGATGTACGTGATTCAAGGCACCAGGCCAAAAGCTTAAATATTCTCTCTTCGCTGATGATAATAAACAGAGAACTTCAGACACATCACGCGCATGTGTGTCTTAACACTTTGCGGCAGACACATCAATCAATAATAATCAATAAGTAACGGCTCTAATCTGAGGTACTGCTTGTTAATTGATGATTTCTGAGGCTGGTAACACTAAATGAACTTCTCCTCTGCAGCAGAGGTACGCATTGGGCTTGGTTTCCTGGGAAGGTCTTCATGGGAGACAATACTTGTCTTGCAAAAGCTAATCGGTCCAAATCAGTTGGCCTTCATGTCTTGAAATAACAACTGCCTGTTGTTTTTGTTACCTAATTACCTAATAGCATATGTGATATTTCACAGTTATGAAATATCCAGTATTATTCTAGAATGTAGAAAACACTGTATGTCCAAACGTTTGCCTGATACTGTACGCATCTCCTATTTATTATTCCTACAGTAAAACAGTAAAATTTTCTGCTTTTTTGGAGGCTAGCTCTCTAAGAAAAGCTTGCTAGCTAGCAAAAGCGCCTGATTTATAGTGCTTTAATAAATCTAGCAGAGGTGGAAAGTAACGAATTACATTTACTCACGTTAATGTAATTGTGTAGATTTTTTGTGTACTTCTACTTTTTAAAGTAGTTTTTAAAATCTGTAATTTTACTTTTACTTAAGTATGTT
>JAQMYG010000012.1:30350825-30365188 GCA_030014215.1 Clariallabes teugelsi
GGCTGAATGGCTAGTGACTCCGGAAATCCACTAGCCACATTGGCCAGTGAGCAAAAAAGTTAATGTCATGCCCTGATCTGCACCTGTTTCTCACTGGTTCACGTCTTAAGTTAAACGTTTTATTTAATATTTGAATGATCCATAGGTCACACTGTGTGGCTTAGCAAACAAAAGACGCTCCTCTGAAACTGCTCGGGTACAGGGACAGGACAGAAAATGAAGCCTGGAGAAGTATTCCTCAAGACTACAGTACATTGAAAAACACAAGAAGGTCTGTCTCTCTGAAAACAAACTACGAAGAAATAAGGATGGGTTAGGACTTTCGCACAGTGCTGAATAAAGAACTCGGGAGAATGTCTTTACACATAGGGAGTAACCAATGCTGGCCAGAAACTGCTGCAGTTCTTTTAATCTTGGCAGCCTCCCTGGCCAGTGTTCTCCTGGTCTTCTCATTAATTTTAGACACCACACTTTCCTTTGTTGATCATTGTACTTACAGCATTCCATGGTACATCCAATGCTTTGGAAATTTTTTTAAACTGTCTCCTGGTTGACAACCCGTACCTACTTTATAAGTCTTTGCACCCCACAGCTTTCATAGCTGGATTTTATCCAGGGACAACCGCTGGTTCTGAAAAATGAAGCTAAAACATGTAGTTCCTCGAATGTCCACTGGGGGAGGAGTCCATAAGTGAGACTATCCCCATAGACGCCCCTATGTTAAATTGAAATTAGATTTCACATTCCCATTCTAGATTTCCCAAATGTACAGAGTGTGAATTTCTTATGCAACTCAGTTTTGTCTTTTATATAGTACTTAGTTTTTGCTCATTTATGGTGTCAATTTGTTCTGTCTTAGATAGTCAGCTAATTAGCTGTCATAGCTAGCTAGATAGTTTCTGATCATTTATGTTTCATGTATGTAACACTTTGGTCCTGGATGAACGCCGTTTCGTTTCACTGTATATGGTTGAACTGACAATAAACGCCTACTTGACTTGACTTTAAATTATATTAAGCTATAAAATGATGCATAATTAAGAGTGTGACTGATCTGAATGACCGCTGCATTGCATTGTCAACTCACTATATGTGCTACTGCCTGTTATTCTAAAAAGGGTCCTCTGGATGTACTGTAAACTATCACAGTGTATGCCGTGTATAATCCTTTTTGTAGAAAATGTTAGTGATCTGAACCAGATCTTAAATAGAGATCATGAGGACAGGTGTGAACTGGATAAACCCCAACAGGTGAGAGCACTTCAGCTCAGCGAGCACTGAGCACCGACACACTTTTATTCACTTTGGTCTACAATGTGTCTGCGACTTAAGGTGTACCCTGGTCATGTCGGCTGCCTTCAATAGAGAGGCAGGCATGCAAAAAAGATGGTTCATCATTTCATTAATCAACGACTGGATAATAAAAAAGGAAATGTCATTCTTGGAAAAGTGCAATAAGAAAGAATGACAAATGATGAAAGGGCATCGCCGCACTGTACCTTGACATTTCCCGATGACGGATCCAAACTCGTCTCGCGCTGACCTGAAAAAGAAAAAAAAACACCATAACGAGTAACGGGTTACTGCTTGCATGTTCAATGAGGGCAATTATATTTGCTATTCTTTCATCAGATATGCGATACCACGAAATACACCTACATAACAGCTCAAAAATACATCTGATATCACACCAGGAAGACGATTTGCTTGTTACTGTTTTCATAGTAACAGGTTCTTCAGTGTTATTTACACACTAATGAAGCATATTTAAGTCTACACTCACTGACCAGTTCATTAGGTACACCTGTTCAACCGCATGTTAACCCAGATCTGTATGAAATCAGCCAATCATGATCAGGACAATCTGCTAAAGTTTAAACCGGGCATCAGAATGGGGCAGAAAGGTGATTTAAGTGACTTTGAACGTGGCATGATTGTTAGTGGTCTGAGTATTTCCGAAACTGCTGATCTACTGGGATTTTCACACACAACCTTCTCTAGGGCTTACAGAGCATGGTCTGAAAAAGAGAAAATATTTAGTGAGTAGCAGTTCTCTGGGTGAAAAAGCTTGGTGGATGCCAGAGGTCAGAGAAGAATGAACAGACTGGGTCGAGCTGATAGAAAAGCAACAGTAACTCAAATATCATCTCATTAACACAAGGGGAAAATGGCGACCAGCACATCAGACAACAAAACCTGTCAAACCTTGAAGCAGACGAGTTACAGCGGGAGAAGACCACATCTCCTGTTAGCTAAGAACAGGAAACCGAGACTACATTTAGCATACGCTCTCCAGATCTGACAAGAGGAAAACGGAAATACGTTGCTTGGTCAGAATTTGGCATACAAAACATGAAAGCATGGATCTATCCTGCCTTTGATACTGTACAGTATTAACGGTTCCAGCTGGTGATGTAGACCAAAATCTCTAAAGAATGTTTCTAGCACCTTGTTGAATCTATGCCAAGAGGTAAAAAAATAAAATAATTTTAAAAATGGGTCCAACCCAGTACTAACAAGGTGTACCTAATGAAGTAGCCAGTGAGTGCATTTGCTGTCCTGGGTCGCGTCTGGACCTAATCACTGTAACGGGTTTTCCACAGAACATTAAACACCCTTAAGTGAGCATAAACTTCTACTTTGCAAATGAACCATAAAATAGAAATACAGTCTTTATTCAGGCATCAGGGGAACACAAGCCTTTGCACTTAAACATGTACATAAATGTTTGAATTGAATTTGAGTGTCTGGGAAAAAAAAATGCTTGGAAAGCACTATATTTGTCCTATATTTGTTTACTCTAAACCATTTTATCTTCGCTCTTTATATTTGATTTATTCTGGTTCATGATATGGATAAGAAGAAAGTGCACTGCATCCTGTTTAAACACTTCAAGAGTGGACGGGCTCACGGTAAAAAAAAAAAAAACCTAACTGCATTAGAGCAGCAAGTGCTACAAGGCATTTGGAGAATTTTAAGCAATTTGAACCCCTACGCTAAGAAGAACTGTGTTTACACTTGTTTTAGCTGTCGATAATAAAGATAAATCACTTCTATACCTTCGCTCATACTTTTCCCATTCTGGTGATTTTGTTTTAATATACCACTGAGTAGAGAAGGGGGAAAAAACAAGCACACACATACACACACACATATAAAACAAAGCATCCGTGCTAAGCTATCTGTCTGATGTGCAGATCTGCTGAGCACAACACCTCTGACAACAGCAAGGTGAGAAACACACCAATTCCTGTAAGAGGGCAAAATGATCGATGAGAGAAATTACCTAATTTCCACACACTGGTCCTGAACCACAGCCAGGAGCTTTCCATTACTGCAGAGGAGTCACATAAAGAGGAAAGAACAAAAAAAAAGAAGAACGAATGAGAATACAGCTGAAGGGTTAGATAGCCAGGAACAAACTGATAACTTGCGTAAGGTTGCTTTCCATCTGCCAGCTGCAACACCGCAGATGCTTCGTCTTCCCTCGACTTATATAAAAGGACTAAAGACAAACAAGTTCTGTCCGAACTATCTGATTATATATATACAGTAATAAAGTATTCTACAAATTAAGTTTTCTACATATTTATATTTTTTCGATTGTCAATAATGTGATCATAGCACAAAGCAAGATAATAGTGCTGCAAGATAATGAACAAAATGTACACGATATACAATAAAACTGCAATAAACAATCAAATAAAAAAAACATACAGAAATGATTAAAATAAAATTCTTACAATGCAGAGAAAAAAATCTCGCATTCCATTAAGAGATTTTTCATTTTGCTTAAGCAGTCACTTAAAAATGTTGCCAAATAAATAAATATTACTTTTCGCCTTTGACAAGATTTGGCTTTGGATTCATTCATTCATTCATTCATTTATCTTCTATACAGTCTATTCTTGGTACAGGGTTTCGGGGCCTGGAGTCTATCCCAAGAGATCTGGGTGTGGCCATGGATGGAGAGGCGATTTTGAAATGGCTATTTCTTCATAATTTATGCGACCAAAGAGGTCCATCTGTAAGATGCACATGATAAACTGTATGACAGCTGACCACTTTTCTGCTGCTTTTAAACACTCATTGTTATGTTACGAATGGTCCTCTGTCCCACCCTTCTGCTAATGAACGCATCAAACATTTCAAGCCAGACATTTAGGACTCCCTTGCTCATTATAGCTGTAAGTCTACACAATCACACCAGCAGCCATGGCTAAACTCTACCACCCAGGCCATTAGAACAATGCAGACGGGCTGAACTCATAACGCTTCAATTGAAACCGCCCTTCCATCCTGGTGACTCAATCCCACTGAGACTATTAAAACAGGTGTTTAATGTTGTTGGACCTAGCCTTCTCTGATTTATTAATACCTCATCAGTTACTGGTTGTGTTCCAGATGTTCTTAAACAAGCTGTTGTGCAACCTGTTTTTTTTTTTGTTTTTTTTTCAATCAAAGTTACCTTAAGATTATGGAGTTAGTTTTCCAAACATGGATGGAAATTGGAAATTAGTTCTCCAATAAGCACAGTTATTAATGATATTTATTAAGTGTGCTGTAGATACAGGGAGTTTTCCCATGCTTGTGCTTTTAGATTTTACAGAAATCTTTGACACAGTGGACCAACCGATCCTCATCCACGGCTTAGAGCACTGTGTTGGCATTCAAGGGGCTGAACCTAAGTGCTCCAAATCATATCTGACAATAAGAAGCTTATCTGTTAGCATAAAAGAGTTTGTTTGTCCCTCTGCCCTGCTGACCTGTATAAATTAGGATAAAACTGATGTGGCCTTTTTTGGCTGCTATGTGTTGGCAATGTTGATTTTGGGTGTCTGGCTTTATTTTTAAGAATTGACAGCAAGATTTTGAATTTAATTTGAAACTCAGATTAATACACTATTAATAAGGAATAGTTTCTTACCAAGGTGAAGCCTTTCCTATCATTTACTGACTCTGACTCTGTAATGCTTTGTGTCATGGTCTCTCTCAATCACGCCTTAATGGATTGCACATATAGTTCAAAACGCTGCCGCTTGCCTCCTTATTAACACTCGCAAACGAGAGCATATTAAATAAATAAATAAATATTAGCCATGTAAACACTTGATCTGATCGTTTTTCTCGTGTTAGAATAATTAAATTCTGTCTATGAATGTTTGACCCACGTGGAAGTAACATTAGGTGACATGGGGGGAAATTTTTGCTTCTGTTCCTAATTGGTAAATTCTGAGAAAACAACTCTCTCCCACCTGTGTTTCTGTTCATTCACTGCATCTCTGTCTGAAGGAGCACTGATTGGGTCATCATTTCATACATAGTAAAACATCTATTCAAATTACATATGAGACTAAATTCTTGTAACCCATCATAATGCAGAAAGTGGGATTTACCTGAAAAGGTGGAAGGCCTATCATGACCTTAAAATTGGAGAAACAAAATTTATCTTGTGGTATGCCTCAAGGGTCCCTACTGGGTCCTCATTACTTGGTTCATTTCTGGCTTCACAGCGAGCAAAACCACTTTGCGCTTCTGATTAAATGCTTTGATCATGTAAACATACATCTTATCAGATTAGCAGCCATGTAACAGTTATGGAATCTCTGATCAGAGTGAATTTAATAAAATAAGAAAAATTGTCCATGTAAATGTAGCTACTGACTGAATTCTATTCTCTGTTGAACTGCATTTCACTATCAAAAGGAACAAAATATCACAGTTTTTAAATAGTTTTAGTTAAAAAAAATTTAATAAATAAATAAATAAATATATTTAGAAATAATAGTGAAAAGTGCATTTCTGTGTGACACGGTTGCAGTGCATTAATGAAGATGAAATGCACTGCAACAGCAAATTACATTCAAGCACTGAAAGAAGAAAAGTGTTCGCTTGAATGTCCAGGAATAGAGAAAATCTGTGCACATTTAGTCACACTATCTGAGTGGGAGGAGCCTAGTGTCTGTCTCCTGTCAATCAAAACAATACTAAAGCTCACAGCATCGAATAACTAATACAGTGCTGTGAACAAGTATTTCCTGATTTTGTTTTTACATATTTGTCACACTTAAATGATTCACATCATGAAATACATTTTAATATTACACCAAGATAACCCGAGTATATAAAAATGCAATTTAAAAAAAATTGTAACAATAAAAATTATTTATATATCAGGAAGGGGGCATATACTTTTTCACAGCATTGTGAAACACCAGGCTAAACTAAAAGGGAGCTTAGCAAGAGCAGCCCCATAAAGGTTTTACTTTTTAGTGTGTGACCTTTGCTGCATTAGAAAAGCATTAGGTAGTTTATTTTCAAGTTTTTTTTTTTTTTTTGGATGAATCCATGTCCGAAATCCATTTCTGTAGTGTAGTTACTGTCAGGAATGACCCTCTCACACACTGATTCAAAGCTGTTAGCATCACCTCGCTAGCACCAGCTGCCAGTTGATCTGCTTCGCTGCCAGGCGCACCAGTCCAGGAGGTAAAGAAGAACTTGAGGGGCTGGAAGACAAATCAGTTTTATTTATTTATGAGATATTCAAGCGGTAACACACATCATTTCTTAAACTTGTGACATTTATTGGTATTCACCACCCCTGTGTTGATACTTGATATAACCACCACTGGCAAGAATTACAGCTGCGAGTTTCCGGGTATATGTCGCAATCAGCTTTGCACATCTGGATGCTGATATTTTTGCACGTACCCCCACTGTGCTTCAGTGTGGAGTGAGAAGCTTCCGGAGACTTGACAGAGTCATGTCACCAATGAAAATGAAGCTTTATTACCTCATCGAGGTGTCAAAAAAAACCTTCGATATACAGTAATTCTATTTCATCTTTATTACGGACAAAATGCATAATAATGCGCTGAAAAAATAAATAAATATGGTGTCGATATTGAGACCTGAAACATTAGACATCATATATGATCTATTACTATGTAAACCGTATAAAGCAAACAGGTTACAAGCGATAAAACTAACACAAGACTATAGTAGTTCTGCTTTATTTATCAGAACTAAATATCATTTTATTTGGTGTACGAATGTTACTTGACACTGTAGACAGGTTTAGTGTCCAGCAGATGTCAGTACAGAGCCAGACGTCAAATTATTTTCACTTCAAAGTCATTTCCGTCTCAAAATCTTTGTTTTTGCATTTCGAGTGTTTTAAGTGCTGGGCTTCTGACAAATGAAAGGGCAAAATGTGACATTTTGAGCTCACTGGACCAGAGCAAGATTTTTCTGTGCTTGCTAATTTTTCAAAAATGTGGGGTGAAAAAACTTGATATTGTTTAAGTATGTTCCAAGGACATGTGATAAAATGTGACCGATTTAAACTTCCCAGCTAAAATCCATTATTTAAAAAGTGAAAGAGTACAACAGAACACAACATGTCCACCAAGTCATGGTGAGCTGATGAAGAAAGGATTAGTCAGAGAAACAACCATGGGACCAGGGGGCACTCCTACCATGATGCTTTACAGCTGGGAGTTCAGTTAAATCAGACGAGTTCGTTTCTCACCAGATTGGAAAAAAAACTTTAATTAGGTTGAAGATCAGGTTTTAATCATACAAAAATAAAATGCTGCAATACTGTTAAATGCCTAAATGTTAAAGGTCAGGGGGTGAATACAGTACTTACGCAAGGCACTGTGTGCTATGTTTTTACATTAATAACTTACCTGTACCAAAGGTAGTGCAGGAAAAAGCGAAACGGTCCTGGTAAAAAAAAATAATAATTAGACATATTGAAATAGTTGTAATGACAATAGCACTGATATTTATACACAGCTGTGGCCAAAACTTTTGAGAATGACACAAATAATCATTTTCACAAAGTCTGCTGCTTCAGTGTTTTTTTTTTTTTAGATTTTTTTGTCAGATGTTACTACGGTATACTAAAGTATAATTAAAAGCACGTCATATGTCTTAAAGGCTTGTATTGATAATTGCATTAAGTTTATGCAAAGAGTCAATATTTGCAGTGACCCTACTTTTTCAAGACCTCTGCAATTCGCCCTGGCAGTCTGTCAATCAACTTCTGAGCCACATCCTGACTGATGGCAGCCCGTTCTTGCATAATCAATCAGAATTTGTGGATTTTCGTTTATCGACTTGCCGCGTAAGGATTGTCCACAAGTTCTCAGTGGGATTTGGATCTCCCAAGTGCAATGGGAGTTTCCTGGGCATGGACCCAAAATTTAGATGTTTTGTTCCCCAAGTCAATTAGTTATCACTTTTGATGTATGGCAAGAAGCTCCATCATGCATGGTTGTGTTCTTAGGCAAAATTGTGAGTGAGCCGACTCCCTTGGCTGGGTTGCAGCCCCACACGAATGGTCTCAGTAATGCTTTACTGTAGGACTGATGGTTGCGCTCACCTTATCTTCTCCGGACAAGCCTTTTTCCGGATGTCGCAAACAATCACAAAGGGGGTTAATATAAAAATAAATAAATAAATAAAAAAGACTTTACCCTAGTCCAATCCCTATACCTTTTGCCGAATATTAGGCTTCTTTTCTGCCCTTCTTAGATTATATAAGGGTGAGCACAACCATCAGTCCAGTGAACCATCAGTTCTTCCACTTCAGAACCTTAAACACTGATACTGTGGTCTTCATATTGTTGTTACCTGTCACTGCCTTGGCAATAAGAGAGGAACTGTGCTCTTTCGCTCCTCGGGCCTGCAGATTAAACAACAACAATAAAACAAATTAAACAACAACAATAAAACAAATACATGTTAGCCAAGTTTATTTTAAGCTTCCACAACGACTTTCTAAAAACACAACGCTACAAATATTGCTTTATTAATACATAAACTTGAGCCGCGTCCCAAACGACTCTTTTATTTCAAACACAGTGCACTAGACACTAAGCTGACGCGGTTATCAGTAACGCCCGTGTAGTGCACTCGGGTAGGGCGTAGGCAAGCATTTAGGACGGAATCTTCCGAGTTCAACTACGTGGCTTTGACATCTTGGCGTCAAAATGAGTTCAGCGACGAGTCCATTACCTGTTACAGGCATGAGCAGGAAAGCGCACTGACCTGAGTGTCTGTCTCCGACGGCCATTCCGCGTTAATAAGTAAATCATACAAAATATTCTCTTCTTCATTTTGCAGTGTAGAATCAGCAGCCATGTTTGTACTGGAACGCGCCTGCGTCAAACTACGGTGGCTCGCGAGGCTGGGGAAGAAAAAAAAAAAAACCGGTGTAATCCTAACTTCTGATGTATATTAACATATATATATTTAATAATTATTAAAAAAATATATAGTGCAAAATAGACTTAAACAGTTATTATTATTAATAATAATAATAATAATAATAATAATAATAATAATAATAATACACTTTCAAAATGTGTTTGTGTGAAAGAGACAGTCGGAACTAAATTTCAGCGGCTGTGTGTTGAACACGAACACATATTTCCGGGCACCCTGTCAAACTTGAGTTGCGGCACACATCACTTCCGGTTGATTTCAGAAGTCGATCATGGCTGCGTTTGGTGGTAAAATAATGCTTTCTCATTGTTGTTATTACTATTATTTGAGTTAACGTGGCATTGTTATTGTTGTGCATTTGAACGTCATTTATCTCTTCACTTATTCCTACAGAAATGGGCGTGATGCCTGAAATCGCTCAGGCTGTTGAAGAGATGGACTGGCTGTGAGTTAAACCAGACTAACATCACTAACAACCTGCTACTGCACACACACACACACACACACACACACGCACGCGTCTCAAATGTCTGCCTGTATAACTGTAACTGCACGTGAAGGATGTAGTAATGTAGTGCAGTCCATGTGTATCTGGGCCTCAGTGGTGATCAGCTTACATTAGGACTGTTGCTCTGTGATATTATTATTGTTCTTCTTCTTATTATTATTATAATGATCCAGTGTGAAGGGATGAACTGATACGATATGATCACGATACCTAGGTGTCGATTTGATTTGTAATATCAGTGTTTCCCCACAGGTGTGAAATATACTTGGTAGCCAGCGGTCCGGGTCGGCATTTAGAAATAAAACAAGCCAGCACATATACGCTATACGCATCACTCAACAAAGCCAATTAACACGAGAGTTTACTGTCTATAGACAGAGTGTGTGGAAGAAACGCAAACGAAAGCCTGCCACGGCATGGCTTATTCCAAGCTCAGGAAAGTAGACTGAAACTTTCCAAGATGAATGTACAGTACAGATTGATGTACTAATGTTTATTCTTTCTGCGACACGTTTAAAACCAGTTTGTCTCGTATTTTCCCGAAACCGAGGCTATAACAAAAAGCAGAGATGTGAAGTCGTTTGAGCAAACATATCCACAGCAGTCCTATGTGAGGATGCGAGGAAATGTACAAAACCTTCAAACTGTCCACATGTTTAGCGTAGTTACTGAAATCTGACAAGAAGTATTATTGAAATGCTGGAAGGAAGTTGTATTGATCGGACCTTGTTCAATTTTGAATCAGTAGCCCTGGTTTAGAGTGTGCCACCTCTTGGATCATAAAGGAACTGCAACATTTTACTGCCTTAAGTGCAAACATATATTTAAATAAATAAATAAAGTATATAAAATAGTGCTGGGTCGATACAGCAAAAAAAAAATATCACGATATAATGTTTCATATCATCCGGTATCAGTAATTATTGAATATTTATAAATGAAGACCAGTAGAGAAAAAAAATTTATTTAACCACTTTATTTTAATTTACCAACGTTACTAAGGCAAATAATTGTAATGGTCAAAAACAAAAAACTGTGAACAAAAATATCATGCCTCTTATGTCTTATAATAAACTAAATGTAAGTGTTAAAGAGACTCTTAAACTTAATAAATAAAATGTTACAAAGTCTGTGGCAATTGTAAAGTGTAAACACTGAACACTAAAGCAAACTTTGCAGTAGATCAACATCTGTAAGATGTCAGTAATAACAATACACAGTAAACCTCAAACACTGTAAACAAAACAAATTTTAATAATCAGATATGAGCTTTCAAGTAGAGGAACCAACTATCATTATTCACATATACCTGTACAGTCGTGATCCACACTTGGTTGCTTTCATTCAGACCCCATGAGAGCAGCGCATCAGCTAGGTATTGCGCAATAAATTCACCCGTGGGGTTTCCTGAAAAATATGCGGTTTCCAAGCATTTACTCTTTAGATTTCAGTTGTCATTGAAATGTACACTTAAGCTGATGTGCGGGTCACACATGCGGCTTGTCCAGACGGCAGCTCGCTCTCCACTGCTTTCCTACACTCCCCATAAAGGGCTGGGATTTTAGTCTTTATAAAATACTAAGTTTTAGTATTACTTTGGTAATGTAGTATGCGATTGCGTGGGTTATATCATTGTAGCGCTTGGAGTACTGCTGCCATACATGAATTGCCACACAAAAATAATCACTATACATCACAGAATAATTTTTTTTTCCTCTAATCTCTGGTGTGAAAACTGGACAGTATTAATCCTAACCAGTTCAAATGCTTACAGTACAAGCTGGTGGAAGAAAATCGTATTATGGATTCGAAGTAAGAAACGAATCAGTGTTAATATACTGACGTTTTTTTTTTTTTCTTTCTTTCTCTCAGGCTTCCTACTGACATCCAAGCTGAGTCCATTCCCCTGATCCTCGGCGGAGGAGACGTTCTCATGGTGAGTCCTCTGACTTCCTGATGCTCTGTTATGATGTTAATATCACTTTTTTTTTTTCACCTCAACATGTTTTGATTGTTTTCCCACAGGCTGCTGAGACAGGAAGTGGCAAAACTGGGGTGGGTTCAAACACATACACTGCACTCTTAATCTGTGTTGTCTTTATTTTAACATCACCGGATTCATCTCACAGGCGCAAATAAATCATTTACTTTTTCCTTTGTAGGCTTTCAGCATCCCTGTGATCCAGATTGTGTACGAGACTCTGAAAGATCATCAGGAGGGGAAGAAAGGCCGTGCCGCCGTGAAGACTGGAGGAGCAGGTCCGAACACGTCTTTATTCCTGTTTGATCATCTAGTCCTCGTATTTGTTTTTCTTAACAAAGTTCAAGCACAAGCTAACGGTTTTAGCCTCATATGCTCATCAGCTGCACCATTATGCAACATTACTTAAATATCCATATATGAGGGTCAGTCAAAAATGATCCGCACTCAGGATGAAGAACTAATCGAAATAAAATGTTAGGAAAGACGAACACATCATTTTTCAACATAATCTCCTTGCTTTTCAATACACCAGCTTTTGTTCCAATACACATGATGTCTGTATGGCTTTACATAAACATAGACCAAAAGGAAAAACATAAATATGACAACCATTCATAAATGAAAAACATAAAAACACTGCAGCCGAACAGCTGATTTAATTTTATGGATGTGCTCGGCTGCTTTTACGTTTCTTTTCCTCCTTTTCTTTCACTCCTCATTTTGCGTGTACAGAGCAGAGGCTGTTTTTTTTTTTTGTTTTTTTTGGTCACTTTTAATTTTTCTGATGCATGTTGTTTGATGTTGGAGTAAATATTTCTTCTCTTTCTGCTCACCTTTACATTCCAGTGTTTAATAAATGGCAGATGAACCCCTACGACCGGAGCCCAGCATTTGGTGAGTCAGTAATTTAACCGTAAAGATCCCACTGATCAGCTGTGTTAATTCCAATCATTAAACCAATTACACACGGGTATCATGTGATATTACTAAAAGAATTACAGAGCTTTTAAATTCTGTGTGTGTAAAAGTAAAATTACGCATAAAAATAAGCTTTACAAGCTTTTTACATTTCAATCTGCTGCATTTTGACATTACAGTACAGTACAAGCTTGTTGAAAGTACACCATATTTCTCATGTATGCATTTTAATCAGGTTTTTTTATTTATTTATTTTTTAAACTTACTACTGCTTACTAAATATAACAAACTGACTTGAAAGGCAAAAGCTGATCTGATCTGTTGTTTCTCAGCTATCGGTCCTGACGGGGTTTGCTGCCAGAGCAGAGAGTTTAAGGAGTGGCACGGCTGTCGTTCCACCCGTGCCGTGACTAAAGGTCAGAGTTCACACTATAATGCGCTGTAAGGTGCACAGTGTAACAGTGGTGACGTGAGAGTCACTGACGTGAGCTTGAGTCTAACACCATGTCCCTTTAAGAATTAATGTACATTAGTGTGTTGACTGAGAAACAACAATCTTCCTCTTTCAGGAAAGTATTACTATGAAGTCAGCTGCCATGACCAGGGCTTGTGCAGGATCGGTTGGTCCACTAGCCAGGCAGCTCTGGACCTGGGTAAGAACACTGCTCTGTCCCTCTCTCTCTACAGCAGGGCGCACACACACACACACAGACACACACACATTGGTTAGAAGCCTATGTCACTATGTTATCTCTTATGTTGACATTTTACATAATACCATAGCATATACTTAGCAACATCTAGCAACGAACAGGAAACAGAACTCCCTTCTATCTTCGCTGCTACTTACAAGGACCTTAACTCATTACCTCATCACCACAAAGTACTGTACAATGTGTCATGTTGTCACTTTGTCGCTCTTGTTTGCACATTTGCACGTGCCCTTTATGTTGTCTCTTTTGTATAGGACTTTTGTTTTGTTTCTGTTTTGTTTTTGACTTTTGTTTTGTGTACTAAACTGTATATGGTTGAAATGACAATAAAAGCCTACTTGACTTGAATACCATAGCAACGTTTAGCAACATCTAGAAACCCACTCAAAAAGCATAGCATCCAACAGACAACAACTAGAAATCCCCAGTGATGGAGTAGCAACCACTTAGCAACGTCTAGCCACTAACAGAAATACCATAGCAACCACTTAGCAACATCTATCCACCAAAAGGAATACCCTAGCCATCTAGCAAACAACTGGAATACCATAGCAACCACTTAGCAATATTTAGCCACCAACTGGAATACTGTAGCAACCGCTTAGCAACATCTAGCCACTAACAGGAATACCAAGCAACCGCTTAGCAACATCTAGCCACTAACAGGAATACCAAGCAACCACTTGGCAACATCTAGTCACCAACAGGCATACCTTAGCAACATCTAGCAAACTAATAAAATACCATAGCAACCAACGAGAATACAAAAGCAACATCTTAGCAATATCTAACCACCAACTGGAATACCATAGCATCCCCCTAGCAACAGCCAGGAATCCCATAACAACCAGATATTAGCATCTTAAAACCTCTTTTAAAGAGTTGGCTCCCATTCTAGGTCCTATATTTTTAAATATTATAAATAGCACCTTGGGATCTGGGGTGGTACCCATACATTTTAAACATGCAGTTGTGCAGCCTTTGTTAAAAAAAACCTAATCTTGAT
>JAQMYG010000012.1:30430372-30448245 GCA_030014215.1 Clariallabes teugelsi
TATATGAATTAAGAAAATGTGAGACTAAATGAATTCCACTTTCCCAGCAGGTGAAACATGAACACATGAGCATAAATAAATAGTGATAACTCATGAAAAAATGTATAAAATAAAAAATGAGAAAAGTAATTTGCATTTAAATCATAAATCTCCCTGGCCAATAGTTGAAAAATAAACATGTAAGAATAAATAATCATCTGAAATTCATTCATTTCCACCACCGGCATGCGCTGCATCCAAAAAGCCAATTTTACATTACAAAAAAAAAACTAGCATGGATTATATAATAAATAATTTTGTCATGTAATACAGTAACTCACACAGGTGACTTTCCTCTAAGAGACAACCTTTCTCAAAAACACCTCACTTATTATTCAGTTATTCCTTTACATATCAGGTTAGAAACTAAACCTAACTAATTTCTAAAACTGATCACACACACATGCATGCTGTAAAAAAAAAAAAAAAAAAAAAGAAAAAGACTGAATCTGTCTGCTATGATATTCTGCAAGTGAGATCATGTTGTCAGATTACATTCTTACAAAATCTTCACAGAATTCTTTGCATGCAAACAGCAAACACATTTCCAAACACATAAACATACACACACACATACGCAGACCACTATCTGTCAGCCCAGGTGACATTAGAGATTCATTATCAGTGACCATGGACTGGTTGGAAGATTTTTTTTTGTGTTGCTTTTAAGGAGTAACAATAGGGCAGTTAAACTGCCCGAGCAAGGCCAAATTTACACACACACCGTTTACTTTTGCACTCTAAAGTTTTTCCGCCAGGACCTGTTAACACGGCTGCTTGTCAGCGGAGCCCTAACTCACTCTGTCACAGCAGACAAATGAACAAGGAGTTCTGATGTGACAGATATTTTTTTTTTACAAAGGCTTTGAGGTGTTTCGAAACGCAGGACTCAAAAAGGGTCGTGTGAGACAACAGGACTGAAAGGTTCTCACACTTTAAAACAAAATGTCTCACCATGCAAGCATTGTATATACAGTATATACACTAAAGTTTTTAAAGTCTTACTGATGTTTTACTTCTTTTTTAATAACAGAAAAGCCCTGCTTTAACCTGATGAGGTTTTGTAAGGAGTCTCCACTTTCACAGCTTTTCTCACATTTCCCAATTTGATCTCAAACTGCTACGATCTCAAGACTATAAAACAAGTGCAGGGAGATCGTCGGGAATTTGGCAGAGCTCGCTACAACTTATCATGGTTCAAGAGGAATCACAACCTTTCTAATATGCATGATAGGTGGTGCAAGTCTTTATTTCCTTCATTCTTTCCTATTAGACTGGTTAACTGTTCTAAATTGCTAAATTTCAAATCAACATATACTGTAGTGCACTACATAGGGTGGAAGAACATGTAATATCCACCAACTATGAAGTGTTGATGTAGTGATTCGAGGTTTTGTAGTACACTACTCACTTTGCTGAGCTGCTGAGATAGCTGGCATGAAACTATGTGCCATCTGCAGTCAAATGTTATTATACAACAGTTAGTTCTGACCGAGTGTTCTGATTGGACAAGAGGCATTTCGCGAATGGTGATATTGAGAATTGGGATGCTTAACTATATGTATTTTTGTTGTAACAGTCATTAATTATGCAAGCTGTTGCCAGCATGAGTGAAAGTAGGTTCTTACCGTCTGCAGTACTGGATACAGGGGAGAGCAGCTGCCTGCCAAAATCCACATTCAAAACCAGTTATAACATGTTTTCAAAAAGTTTTTATTTTTTCACTGTTAATGCAAGCTACAAAGCTTCTAACACAAGTTTAGATCCCAAATCCCTTTCTAACCGCTGATCAAGGGCACTACGTTTTGTGTGGAACAAGGGATGGTACACACTACATGACACACTAGGTGTCCATTTAACAATATCAAAATTCAGCCCCAGAAACCTGAAAGTTAGCTGATATTTTAAAGCAGAATAAGTGGAAATACTAAATAAAAACCCTTACTTTTTTTTTTTTTCTCAGGACTGCTCACCACCTCCATGGTTCATTCTCCTTTGCTTTTGGCTACAGCTGTGGCCAAAAGTTTTGGGAATGACATAAATGGTAATTTTTTACAAAGTCTGCTGCCTCAGTATTTTTAGATCTTTTTGAACGATGTTTCCAGTGTAAATATGAGCCTTTTTTTTTTTCTTATTTTATGAGAGGAAATAATAGAGGTTGGTGAAGTAATGACTGTTTAAACATGGAAACACAGGAACCTTTATGGACTCTCCACAACATTAAACAACATTTCATACACAATGTGCCTTTTTTTGACAAATCTCTGGAGTGTAAGAAATATTGACTGGTAAATGTTATCTGAAGCTGATCAATAACAGCCAGTGACTGATTAGATTCATGCAAACAGTTTTCACCTTAGAGGTCACGTGCTTGAATAATCAATGAGATTTTCATAATTAAACAACATGCTATGAAACATCGCATCATGAAGTCTGAACGTTAGCCTTATATACATACCATTTACATCATATATCATCACCGATTGAAATGAAGAGTTAAAAACCTTAACAACGCATAATGCTAAACACTAACACATGACTACGGCTATATCACAGCCCGTGGGTCTTACTCATGGAACAGGAATTAGCCGAGAGTTATATGATCATGCTAGTGCTTGAGCAGAGGATTTAAAGAAAATCACTGTCTTTATACCTCCTTCACAAATATTTATGTTTCATCAACACATTCATCAACGCCTCCTCCATTACAGAATCCACTCTTCCTGTAAGTCTCTGTAATAAATCTCAAGTCACATGGCACATTTGAGGCTTCACTGGGGTTTGAGCAATCGCTTGAGACAAGAAGCCTGGCAATGAATGAACTCATGATTAACATTAAATACAGGGAATCATTGACTCCTTCAGAGCATCTAATCAAATAAAAAGGTTTTTATGTCCCCCTTAGATAGCTATTTGTCATCCTAAGTGCTCAGTGCCTAGGGTAATTGTTAATGTTAGTGTGAGGTGTTAGCTAACTAACAGCTAAAGGTAGCATATTCACTATTGATGCAGTTACCTGATTACAGTTCTGACCCCTGATTCTGAATCTTATGGTATCTCTTATACAATTAGAATTTTTTGAAGTTTATGTTAAGGGCTGTTTTATTTTTCTCAAAGACATCATTTAAAGACATTAAAGACAGTTTATACCCTTACAAAGTTTATTTTTGTTTTGTTTTGTTTTGTTTTCTTTTGTATTTTATTTTATATTTATATCTATCTATCTATCTATCTATCTATCTATCTATCTATCTATCTATCTATCTATCAAAAGAAATGTGTGTACTATCATGTGTAGCTACTTTAGTGATTTTATATAGAGTTAAAAAAGAAATGAAACAAACAAAAAAGAAAAATAAATAAATGAAAATGTAAATACATAAAAAAGAAAGAAAAAAGGAAATGAATGAATAAAGAAAGAAAAATTTATTATGAAACAAACAAGGGAATGAAAATCAATAATGAATGAGAGAAAATAAATGAAAAAAAGAAAGAACAAAAGAAGGAAAGAAAAAAATAACATTAAATAAAAGAAGAAAGAAAAAATGATGAAAGAAACTACATGAATGAAAAAAGAAAGCAACTACATGAATGAAAAAAATTAATGCATGAGGAAAGAAAGATAAATAAATGCACAAATAAAAAAGAAAGAAAGAAAGAAAGAAAGAAAGAAAGAAAGAATGAAAATTAAAGATTAAATAAATGAAGAAAGAAAATAAATAATAAATGTAAGAAAATATATAAAGAAAGAAAGAAAATAAATGCATAAAGAAAAAAGGAAGGAAGAAAGTGATGAATAAATAATCAAAGGAAATTAATGAATAAAGATGATGAAAAAAAGAATGAAAGATAAATGGAAATAAATAAAAAGAATAAAAAATAAATGAAAATAAATGATGAAAGAAAGAATCAAAGAAAGAAAAAAGAGGAATGAATAAAAGAAAGAAAGAAAGACAGAAAGATAAATAAAATAAAAGAAAGAAAGAAAGGAACCAAATAATGAATGAAAGAAAATGTATAAATGAAGAAAGAAAGAGAGAAAGAAAGAAAGAAAGAAAGAAAGACAAAAGACAGAAACATGCATGAAGAAAAAAGGGAAAGAAAGAAAGATGAATAAATGAATAAAATAACAAATAAAGATAATTAAAGAAAACAACTATGCAGAAATACAAGCATCTAGGAAGGCAGGAGGGCCAAAAGTATGTGCACCCCTGACAATTACCTACACATGGTTCCCCTGTAGAACCCATTTGTAGCCCCGAAGCTGGACACACAATTATCTAGGATATCTTTATATGCTGTAGCATTATCGTTTCTCTTTCATGACGACGCCCCTCTGCACAGAGCCAGCTCCATGAAGCCATGGTGTGTTGAGGCTGGAGTGGAGGAACTCAAGTGTTCTACACAGAACACCCTGAATCATTGTTCTGAGTGTGGAATCAGTGCTCAGGAAGTTCTTACTGTATTAATTAAATGTGTGGAATTTCCCCTATGAAGAGGAAAGACGGCAAACTTTGAAATCTTTTATCTTTTATCTCTGTCAGTTTTAACCTGAGGGGAACTTAAACGCAAACATAAACCATATGTGATAATAAGAACTACACACACACACACACACACACACACACACTTCTGCTTTGGCATGAAATAGTTTTCTGTTATATATACAGAACTGCGAAGTTGGCCTCGGACCGACAGTTATATGTAAATATTTTCTGGGTAAATCCAGAAGATTTCATGACCTGTAACAATTTGTTCAGCACAAACAACAGTATCTGATATGGCAAGCCGGTAACTCATTATAACACATTTAAATAAAATAGATAGCAGGGAAAAAAACACATTGAGATAATATTGCCTATCATGGATAGTTGTAGTCCTGTACGTTTTCAGTCACATGACCGGAATGCCTTTTACTTTTTAATTTCTTTTTGGAAATCTTGTTAAATTCATAGGACTCATTAGACATTTGTGTGAAAGTTCAGATATGTACACATGCAGACACCTAAAGATGCAAAGAGCCCCAAGTAGACAAAATGCCCAAGGGGACATTAAAGAACAAAAATTGTCTGAGGACCTGTCAAAGAACCTAAAGTTCCTACCGGTAACCCTGTATTTAACTAAAGCGCTTTCTCGCTGAAGAGTTCGGTAAAAAAAAAAGAGCAAAATCATTCCGTTGTCTAGATCACAAAGAGGTTTGAGGAATGTATAAAGAGAAAGTACAGGGGATTTGGGTGCTGCTTCGGGGGTTGGACAGGGGTCAGAGGTGAATAACTGAACAAAAAAGAAGCTGGTGTGAGGGTGTGTTTGTTAGGAAGAAGTGCCACTGTGGAATCTGGCCTGAATGACTGTGGCGATGATTAAAGGATGAACTATAAGATGTTTGGCAAAAAGCCTGATGGTGAAAAAGGTGTGTGGGGGGGTTTGTAAGTAGGTGCGCTTATTAGTGTGGATTAGACTGAAAAATTGCTATCATCCTGTACATATATAACTTAATCTGCTTATGATAGAACAACAGGACTGCCCAATTTTATAGAGGTTTATAATACAGTCACAGTCAGAAATTCATCATGAACATGAACATCAATTTAATGATTTTTTTTAACTGGTCTTTTTTTGGTCTTGAAATAAAAATATCACTGATTACATTAAAGCTGATCAACGTATTATTACCTTTAACTTTTACATTTTTCTCACAACTCTTTACCTGTCAATGACAGATACTTACGCTAGTCTTAAATAGAAAAAAAATCATTCAGTGTCATTCAATTTTCTGAAATTAACACAGTGTCAAAAAATGTACTAGATTATTAATTGAGTGATGCTGAAATTGAATCGTTTAAACCCATTGATGTTTAACATCCTGTTAGTGATTATGATGAAGTCTGGGAGGTAGATTCTCTGTGTCAACAAAAAAAGGATTTATTTGACAGCACTAATTGGATTGACAAAAAGGATATTAAAATTATTCAGGTTACACAGCCATTTCTAAACAATTGCAGATTCCAAGATCAGTTCAATCTATTGTTCATAACTACAACTTATCACGAGGTAGAGCCATGTTGCCAAGGTCTCAAAGAAGACCTGTCATCCTCAGCTGAGCTGAGAGGAAACTTGATCATATGGTTAGGAACAACTCAGGAACCACCAAGGCACAGGCCTGCAATGAACTGGAATCAGCTGGAACAGCAGTAACAATGTCTATAGTCAAGCCAGGTTTACATCACCATGGACTGAAAGGCTGCTGTCCAAGAAAGAAATCTCTGCACCCAAAATCAACATCTTTAAGCTTGACTAAAGGTTGCAACGAAAAAGCCTTCTGGAGGAACGTTTTGACCAAAGGTAGGTTTGGAGGAGTAAAGACGAAGCATTCAATCCCAAGAACACTGTAGCAGCTGTTCAGCGTGGGGGTGGTAGAATCAAGCTTCAAGTCTGTTTTGCTGCCAGTGGAACTGGTGCAGAGCACAAAGTGGAATCATGAAGAAGGAGTGGAACGTCAGACATCTTCAGCAGAACTTCACACCATCAGCTTAGATGGTTGAAACTTGGACATAATTATGTCTTCCAACAGGACAGAGACCTCAAAAAGCACATGAGAGCTGGTTGTGGAATGGACAAAGCAGGATAACTTTAAGCTTGCTTAGTTAAAATTTTGGATTGGGTTTAAAAATTCTGTCAGTGAATTAGATTAGCTGTAATATTACTATGGATTAGCACTGAATGACAGGGAATAGTATTAGCAGTAACAGTGGTCTCTTGTGCTTTGACCAGACTCAGAAAGTCTTTCGAATTGTACAATATGGGACAGTTCATGACATAATGTTTTATTGTTACAACATCAAAGGCACTGAAAGCTGTTTCAAACAGATGCCATAAACCCTTTTTTTAGATGAACAAATTTAACTAGCAAAGCATATCCACCGTAGCACCACAGTAAGAACATGATCTAGCATTTTAGCATTAACTAGCTAGTTAGTTCTCTTTAAGTCATAGGTTTGTTAAATCAATATAAATTAGACATTTTTGTAAGCTAATATGCCAAGCGTGTTAAATTTTTAGATAGCATAGCTTTCAATGTAGCTGAAAAGAAATGTGGACTACCACAACAGAACTCTTCACATGAGTGAGTTCATGTTCACAACACAATACAGTGAAACCTTGGATTGCGAGTAACACGGTTTGCGAGTGTTCCGCAAGACGAGCAAAGATTTAGAATAAATTTTGACTTGAAAAACGAGCAAGTCTTGGTTTACGAGTGCCAAGGATCACGTAGCATGCATGCGCTTCTTGGTTTGACGCCGAGCGTCACGTGATCACAGCTGAGCCAATGTTTTTTCTCTCTCTTGTGCTGTGGAATTGTGGGTAATCGTCTCCCGTGCTGGGTCTTAGTGCTCGTCTCTTACTGGTATAATCAACATCCGTGCACGCGTGTACTGTTTACTATAACACTGTGATCACGTGTGTGCGCGTAAAACATATTTTATTTTCTGTTACTTATAACATGTGTCTGAACGCGTGTAAAGCAATAGAAAATCTCATTAGAGAGGTTAAAGATCCATTTCTACCTCTCTGTTTCAGCCTGTCATTATGTGTGTGCGCGCATAATTTGACACCGTGCATTTGCCAGGAACTGCCTTGGACTCCAATTCACCACAGCCAGGAGAGTCATTCAAGCATGTATGGCCTTGTTTAAAACGTTTACACCATTCAAATGTTTTACTGCAGGTAAGAGTCTCACCACTGCACTGTGCTTGAACTCTTTGTTCTTGAACTCTGTAAATGTCAAATGATTTTATGCCTTCATTCACAAGGAATTTTATCAAGTCATGTAGGCCCTGGTTTGAGACCTGCGGAAACAAAAAATTTTAAGGATCTTGGACAAACTAGCTGTCCTTGATTAAAATGGGTAATCATACCTCATAGTCTTTTTATTTGTTTGTTCGTTTGTTTATTAATTCATTTATTATTATTATTATTATTATTATTATTATTATTATTTAATGATTGCTCAGTGTTTTACATGAATCCATTGCTCCAATTTTTCTGAAATCATCTTTATGTTAGAAGTATAAATATAAACAGTAGGCATATATATACACACTTAATAATTTCCCTTTGAGTGTAAATTATTCAACCCATGCTGCTTTTCAGAGTGGCACAGTGGCACACACCGCATACCAGAGCATGCAGCCTGGACTGACTTCCGATTGTGTGTATTATTGATGTGCTCGCCTGCACGCCTCCATTGTCTCGCAGCGTGCTGTCACTGAGGCTTCTGGATTTGCTTTTGTCTTTTCTCTAAATATGATTGTTTTATACAAACTGGCCCAATTGCCTAAGCATCCATGACATATCTCCACCCACTAGTATGAGAAATGCAGGACACACTCTTGCACTCATTTTATTGTCAAAGGTGCTGTGCTTATGTATTGCTTTGCAATGACTCGAGTTTGGATTGATAGGCTGGTAGTAACCAAACATAACTAAAACATAATCAGCTGCACACACCCAAGCAAGACACCAAAGTAGCAAAGAATAGCTTCTACTTTTTTTTTTTTTTGCTGCTGCTGCTGCTGCTGTAACATTCACTCGTAAAGATGCATCCCCAACACAAGTGTTAGATTAAACGGAAAGTTTTTTTTTAAGTATTTAACCTTTTAAAAAAAGTCCTATGGAACAGTTAAATAAAAGAAACCATTATCATAACCTACATTCCGTCGGCTAATTAGCCTTCAGTTTTGCATTAACAACACCACAGCTTTCCTTTGATTTAATTGGTTTCTTGTATTTAGGCATCTGTCTGTCAGAGTTAGAGCCACTGCCCAACGCCAGAGAAGGATGGATGGGGAAATAGCCACACACACATACACACGCGCGCACACATACACACAGAACCGGACACACTCCCGGACCAAGCAGCTTGGTTTCCCACTCCCCCTCACTTTCACACAGGAAGTTCTGTCATAACTAGGGTCATGGAGACTGGACTCTTCAGGGACTGATCCGATCCCCAATCCCCCCCCACCCCCACCCCATCCCCCACCTTTATTCCCATATCTCCCAGTTTGCAGAACGAGAAACTGGAAGAAACCTTATTAAATGGCACATCCCAGTCTCTCATAACCTACTGCACTGGGGTGAAATAAAAGGTCGAATAAAAGGTCAGGATATTATGTAATTCACTATGAGCATATGGCAAAGTATTTGGCTACTCATTTGGACTTCGTCCAGGATGCAGCGAATTTCGCTGGGAGTATTTATCCTCTCAATCACAGGCACTAAAATGATAGGATGAAGAGGCTTGTTTAGAAATAAAACTCTTATCATAGCTGTTATCCATGTACAGTAAGTGAAGAACACCAGCTAAAGACAGCATGTAGACCTTCAAATAATTTAAAGACCTGTGTTCAGGGGTGGACAAATCTTTTGTATCTTTTTATACTTAGTTTCTTTGTGGACAAATAAAAAAGAAAGTAAACTCTACGGTAAGTTTTGCTAAAATTTGTTGTTGTTGTTGTTTTGGTATGCACCTCCATTTAAATAGTCTTTGACGCACCTGGATGCTTTAAGTATATTTACTGGAAATCAGAGCCAGTTAGGTTTCTTGACAACCAACACATTGGACTGGGTAGAACACTGAGCTAATGGGTTTATTATGATTTGTTCCACCTCTCTATTCCAGTTATCACGCCCCCCTCATAAGACGTCACTAGCTATTGGACAACATGAGCTAATTGGATGGTTAACCACGGAAGGCTGTTCTCCGATTGTGCTTTTGTCTTTTGGTACCAGTGAGTTTCCCCATGGGAGCATTTTTTCTTTGTTATTTCTGGTCAGATAAAATTCATCATAATTCATCAACTCTAGTCCAAGATAATAGCAAGTCGTCACAGTTTTACCCTGGTTAGGTAAGACTCAATGCTGAACACATAATTTTATCTAGTACTAGAAAAACTTGAATCCAACTCTGTATGTTTGCAGCCAATAATATAGTTTTGCCACAAATGATGCTTAAAATCAAATACATCAGTTGCTTTTGTAGTGTTCTCATTTATAACTGATACCTGGCTCTGAAATACCATCCCAGTTTCAGCAGCGGGTGACCAGTGGACATGTACAAAAGTACATTTTGGCCTCCTGTCTGTAAAAAAAAAAAAAAACAATCCTCATTCCTCAGCTCATGGTAATGTCATGAGACCTTCTCTCTCCCTTTCTCTCTCTTGTCTACTTGCCACTCCTGAGCTGCCATTGATCCAGACCCCCTCTGCCCTCCGGACCAGGCTGACTCATCCTGGTGCCCCGCTTCTGATTGGAGATCTTGTCACATGCTGAGGTCTGATTGGGATTCGTGTGTTGACTGGGGGCGGTTCCATTTGACCATGAGGATGGTCTTGGACACGGCTGATGCAGACAGCTGTTCTCTGATGACTTATGACTGCAGTCGCTAGTTCCGGACTAAAATTCTAAAAATCTAAAATAACGAAAGTGGACTCCATACTAACATAAACACCTCTCCTGTTATACCCTCCTGTTGAATTTCCAAGCTTTTAAACTCAGTATGACTACAGATCAATTCCTGCTATTTATCATCACCCAAACCTCTCAAGGTTTCTTCCTAATCACATATCAGTCAATCATATCAGTCAGAGTTTTTTCTTCCCAGCATCACTCTCAGCTTGCTCATCAGGGACAATCTGATCATTTTGATTTATACACATTTTCTCAGTCATTTCCCTAATTTTTTTTATTCTGTAAAGATGCTTTTCGACAATGACCATTGTTAAAAGTGCTATATAAGTAAAAATCAATTGAATTGAAACCTGTTGGTACAGGTAGTACTGCAGGACATCTTCAGAACCATATAAACTAGACAGAAATTAGGGACGTCTTAAAGTATAATTTCATCATGGAGCGAATAGCTATATCATTTTCATAAAACATTTTTTAAAGAGTCTTAAAGATCTTCTACAGACGACCTAAAGGCTAGTTTATGTACCTACTTGGAAGTATTAATATGATTAATGTATTTAAAGAAATACACTCTATGAATAAAAGTGTTGAACCAAACCTGTTAATTATTGAATTCAGGTGTTTCAATCAGGCCCCTTGTCCCCAGTGAAGCGTTTGATGAGTTCGGTGTGGAAGAACTTGTCCTGACCTCAACCCCATCCAGCACCTTTGGGATGAACTTGAACGGAGGTTGAGAGCCAGGCCTTCTCGTCTAACATCAGCGCCAGACCTCATAAATGCTCTACAGAATGAATGGCCACAAATTCCCACAGAATTTGACACTCTTGTGGACCAACTCCATATTAAAGTATATGTGTTTGGTTACAATGTTGTTGCAGATTTGGCCAAATACTTTTGTCCATGTAGTGTAATAATATTAATAACCAATTAGGTTTTTGTAACATTTAAAAAATATATACAAATCAAGGTGTTGCTCTTTAAAACATATCAGGCTAGCTCCAAGAACCTCATAAAATTATGTTAAATCTGTAAAGCTGGTTTGCAACAATGGGCATTCTTAAAAATTCTACATGCACTAAATAAAATTTCATTGTATTGTATTTGCTGTACACCTATCTGGACAGAGAGGCAGAGGTATCTTTGTGAGTTGTGAGTTGGGGGTTCCACTGCAGCCTGGTAGGAGAAATGCACTTCTTGTCCACGTGGAGGCACCGTGAACCCGACTTTAGTGATGACCTCACTCCCGAGCCCTAACAATAAGAGCTGCCTCGAGTCATATATATTTCTATCTACATAAAAACCTGTAGTTCATTGGTGTGAATCGCGGCACGCACAGATGCACCTTTGTTTTTGGCACAAGAGGCTGAAATGAAACACCTCCGTGTTGCTGTGAATATGCAAGTCTTTCACAAAACAACAACAACAACAACAACATGCACTTCACAGGCAGTCCGCAGTGGCAATAAATCAAACGGCTTGCGCTGGATTGGTTTCAAAAAATACAACTAGCGACGCCCCCTTTTCTGGTGGGCGGGGTCTGCGCGTCTAAGAAAAGTGCGCGCTCGTGGCGGTTGGAGAGAATGCAACTCGGCAGCGCGGCTCGCGGGTCCAGCACGGGCGCAGTAAGGAGGCGCGCGCGAGACAGACGCTTCAACACCGCGTCTGCCTTCGAATAATAATAATAATAATAATAATAAGACACGAAACAAGACACACACATAAATACATATACACACACACACACACCGGCAGCAGCAGCAGAGGTAGGAAACACTTTAGGTTCATTCTTTTGTTTATTCTTTTTGGAGAGCATGTGGATTGATTGACTTACAGTGTGTGTGTGTGTGTGTGTGTGTGTGAAGCTCATGGGCTGTAAAGAGGTTTTACCTGACAGTCAGGTGAAGAAGGCAGATTATTAGATCCCTTTGCTATTCTGATTATTGTAACTATTCGACAATCTTCTTTGTGCACGAACTCACGCGTCATGTATTGTACAGATCTCTAATCAACTCTCTCCCTTGTCTCTCTCTCTCTCTTGTCTCTCTCTCTCTCGCTGTTACAGTTTGTTGTTATAAAGAACACAATGCCAGCCGTGATAAAAAACTCCGACCTGGAGTTTGACTCCTTCCAGCCGTGTTTCTACCCGGACGAGGATGATTTTTACTTGTGCGGTCCCGGTGAAGACATCTGGAAAAAATTCGAGCTGCTGCCCACGCCGCCGCGGTCCCCGAGCCGTGCGGCGCTGGCCAGCGGTGACGCGGGGCTCGAGTGCGCGTCTCCGGGTGTGTTCGGACTCGGAGACCCGCTGGACTGGGCGTCGGAGCTGCTGCTTCTCCCGCCGCAGGACGCGGAGGACGAAGCGTGGCGCGCGCCAGAGAGCGACCTGTTCGGCGCGTGCGCGCTCGACGACCCGGTGATCCTGCAGGACTGCATGTGGAGCGGGTTCTCGGCGCGCGAGAAGCTCGAGCGCGTCGTCAACGAGAAGCTCGGGCGCGCCGTTTCTTCGGGATCCGCCGCCGCCGCCGCCACCACAGCCGCCGCCGCCGCCTCTTCTGGAGCGCCTGGACTTAAAAGCAGCGCCGTGAAGGCGCCCGAGGCGAACCGGGCTGCGACTGAGTGCGTGGACCCCGCTGTGGTTTTCCCTTTCCCGGTGAACAAAAGGAACGGAGCGCAGAGCGCAAACCTGACCCGGAGCGCATCTGTGGACAGGCGCGCGGACGACACCCCGAGCGACTCCGGTAAGCAAACATCATCATCATCATCACCTGGTGTGATAACTCATGCACACACACACACACACACACACACACTGGTTTATACGCACTGGACAGTCACTCCCACCAATGCATTGTCTTAAAAAAAAAAAAAAAAAAAAAACATTCCCCTCACAAGAGTGATTATTAAAGTGTAAACCCGTGCTTTGTCCACAACTGTAAATCGTGTATCTGTTGTGAGCAAGTGTTATTGGGTTAATTTGGAGATCTCACATGACAGCTGCTCAATCGGATTACTGCTGGGGTCACTGGGTCCTGCTGCTCGTGCTGACGGTGGGCGCGTTATGTCAGAGCGTTACGTCTGTGCACATGTCCACTAGGTGGCACTAAGTGTAGATCTGTCTGGAACGGGCTTGAAAACAAACACATCAGCTCCTTTTGTGTGGAGGGATGATGTTCCAGGCAGAGCTTTGGGGTAGATTTGTGTACCAAAGCAGTGGTGTGAAATCAGACATACGTACAAAACATTGTCCAATCTAGTGTCTTAATGCATTCTCAACTCGTTCCTTATGTGACGAAACATAGGAGAGTTCAACCTTTTTGGAAAAGGCTTTGTGTAGAAATCTCCCAGAAAAGCCCCCTCCCCTTTATTTCTGCTACAATATAATAATCTGAACCTTCATATATTGGGGCTTCTGTATGAGCGTGCAAGGCTGTGTTTTGCTGAGGACGTAAGAAAAATCCACATTCCCCTGATACAATAAGGCACTTCCTGTCCAGACGAAGCCGTTGTTTCATATGCAAATCTGGTTTGGCCGTCTCACGTGAGTATGAGTGTGAGACCTGGCACTGAGTTCCGGCGTGTGGTCTGCATAAAGGTGGTGTGTAAAGAGAGAGGGAGGGAGAGAGAAAGTGAGCATACCACTGTGGGTTCGACTTGGCAGGCAGGGAGACTTGCCGAAGGCTTCAGAATGATAATAATGGGGGGAAAAACACCAGCCGTCTCTCTTTACAGCTTTGAACGAGCGCGATCTTCCTTCAGCTGTCCGTCTGGAACCACTCCAAGTCACGTGTCTCAGGGCCTGGCCAAAGCCCGCGAATAATCGCCGCTCGTGATTACAACACCCCTGCACTCTCACTATGTAGACCTCTCTCTCTGTCCCCGCCCAGTCCAAAATAAAACATAGCCTCTGGCAGAAGTGAAGAAGAAAAAAAACGAAGGAAAGAGAGAGATCTTCTTTACTTTTCCATAAATCCGCCTGGTCCCGCCACACACAGACGGGTTCCTGCGGAGCACGTTTGAAGTGTGAGGCCATGAGATTTCAGTTAATGGCAAACACACTTCATGAGCGGCTTAGCTGATAATCACCTCCATTATCTCATAAATGCGACCCGGAGGCTGTTGCGTCTTCTCTGCGTTCTGTCTCTGCACCTGGACTGGCCGTTACACTCTCACAGCAGAATGACTGATGAACAAAGCTCAACACCCACACACACACAACGCCTTATCAAAGTTCAAGTTTGTGAAAGGGTGTAATAAAAAAGATACAAGTAGCATCAAAGTCCCGACATGTTACCTGTTTGTGTAAATCATTTATCCTCTATCTCTCTCTCTCAAACAACTTCTTACACAAATACTTATTCAACATCAAATGATTCGTCGTTTTTATCTGTAATACACACAGTAGAAACTTGTGAAACATGTTGACACATATCCTGTCTGTACTTTCAGATGATAACGATGATGTGGATGATGAAGACGAAGATGACGAGGAAGAGGAGGAGGAAGAAGAGGAGGAGGAGGATGAGGAAGAAGAAGACGAAGAGGAGATCGACGTAGTAACGGTCGAGAAGCGACGATCCAGCGCTAGCAAGAACTTCAGCTCTCAGGCCTCATCATCGGCGAGCCGGCTAAATCCGGGTGCGAGCCGGGCGCCCCAGGAGCTCATCTTGAAAAGGACGGCGGCCGCCTCCATCCACCAGCAGCAGCACAACTACGCGGCGCCTTCGCCGTACTCCGACGACTCGGACCTTCCCTCCGCTCCCCCTAGCAAAAAACAGAGATCAGATAGCAGCGGTAGCTCCAGCACAAACTCCCAGCGTAGCGCTAAGACCAACACTTGTTTGCCGATCTCGCTGAACGTGGCTCAGAGGGCCAGGAAAAGCGGCTCAGGCTCAGACTCAGAGGACAACGAGCGACGGCGCAACCACAACATCTTGGAGCGGCAACGACGCAACGACCTGCGCTCCAGCTTCCTGACGCTGCGCGATCAGCTGCCTGAGTTAGCTAAAAATGACAAGGCAGCCAAGGTCCTGATCCTGAAGAAAGCTGCAGAGTACGTGTGTACACTCGAGGCCCAGGAGCTTCGGCTCCGTCAGGAAAAGGACAAGCTCCAGGCGAGACGGCAACAGCTCCTCCGCCGCCTGGAGCAAGCCAGGACTCGCTAGCCTGCTCCATGCTAACCTTTAGCACTCATGGCTGGAGGCTAATTGCCTGAACAGCCTGCCCCCCACCCCGAAAAAAAACTTATGGACACTCACTGCTGCCACTTTCTTTGCACATTTTTTGGACGTCTAGAATGTTTCGGGTTTACTTTTGTCATTCCAGTCACATCGAGGAAAAGAGAACGTACAAGGATGGTCCCTTATTCCATCCTAATTTCTTACTTTTTTTTTTTTTTTTTTGTATAAATGGGTTTTCAAACCCTTTCCTCTCTTAGACTTTTGTTGAACTTCTATTCAGGAACGTGGAAGTCGACGAGGAGCACGCAATACAACACACGCCCACTTTGCCTTCACTTTGCAAACGACACGAAAAAGCAAATAATATTTAACGTGGAAAAAAGAAAAAAAATGGAGGGACATGATCAGGGAGTCAGTTCACTAGGACTCGACTCTGTCTGTCCCTCACACTTACATACACACACACACACACACCTCTGTCTTTCTGGTGCTTTTAACTCCAGATATACCTCTGAGCACCTTGATGTCAGTAAAGCAAAATACTATCAATCTGCCTTGTTTTTATTATGATTTTTATTTTGTTGTTTATGTTTTTTGTACACAGAACCGTCTTTGGGTTTTTCTAAGAAAATTACTAGACTGGAAGTTTATATACCGTTATTAAGTACTGTATGACCCTCGATTTATGAGGAACTTTGTAATATAACGTTGTTGTTTTATTTTTCAGTTTCATATTACCGTTCTTTGTTCATCACACGATACTTACTAATTTGTACACCTACGCTTTAGTGTGCTTCTGATACATACTAAAAATCGATACTTATATTTTCGTATGAAAATGAGTTGAGTAGATATCACTATCCTGTTTTATCTCTTCGCTCTTTGCGTTCTTTCTTTTTTTCCTTTTTGTACAGAAATTTCTCTATCTACATTTACCTTGTTTCCTTCTCCCTCCCTTGATTTTTTTTTATTTTATATATTTGTACCTATCGGGTTCATAGAACTGGGTCAATGGGAATGTTTTCTCTCCCTTTCTCTCTCTCTTTCTCTTTCTCTCTCAATCTCTCTTTCTCTCTTTCGTTTTCTAAGCGTACATTTTAGTGCTGCAACTCATAGCACTTTGAAATACCTCATTTTGAAAAAAAATAAATAGACTTTGAAAATACTGTTTCTGACTTGAGAGTTATCGATACGCACACACACACACACACACATGCACACACACATGCACACCTCCAGTACTCCTTAAGGAGAGTTTAAAGGGTTAATAATATACAGTACATCATATGGCGGAACGATGGCTTAGTGGCCTCGCACCTCCAGGGTCGAAGGTTCGAGTCCCACCTCGGGGTCTGTGTGCATGGAGTTTGCATGTTCTCCTACAGGTTTCCTCCCACAGTTCAAAAGCATGCAGGTTAGCCTAACCAATGTTTCCAGATTACACCTAGTGTGTGTCCTACCACAGGCGTAAAAATGAGAAGAAATATAATGGTAACCTCCATGGTCCCTAGATGGACTACAGAGGTTCCTAGATGGATGGATGGAGCACCATCATATAGACATAACATCTAGGTCAGTGAAAAACGAAAGTGTTTAATTTTTTTTTCTAATGAGTTTGTCTCCCAGATGATTCTCTCCCAGTTCATATTTCACATTTGAATTATAACATACAGCATAATTTCTCATGAGGATACACGCTTATAGCCTCGGCGTGCCGCTGTACTGTACACGTGTTCACGTCGTGCACAGTATCAACCCTCGTATTCCATATTAATGCACGTGCTAATATTTACTTCATCAGATGATTTATTCACTGTTCCATTCCTCCTGTTTGAGTCTCAAAAGACGAGAGTCTCCTTCTTTATGCTTTCTCTTTCTCTCTCTCCCTCACACACACACACACACACACAACACAAAGTGGTTGTAAAAGTATAGGCCACGCACAGATGCACTTCTAGGAACAAGCACACATACACACAAAACACACACACGCTCTCTCTCACCAAGAGGCGACATTGAAGCGTGCTACACACACACACACATATACACACATACACAAAAACGCCGCTCCTTACCTCATTGTTCGAAGGGTCGCCATGGAAACTGGAGCAGCTGCAGCGTGGCGCACTTGGAGCGAGAGCGCATTTTATTCTGCGTGTGTGTGTCTCTGTGTGTGTGTGTGTGTGT
>JAQMYG010000012.1:30468276-30492929 GCA_030014215.1 Clariallabes teugelsi
TATATATAAAACAGTATATACAGTATATAAAACACTGTGTTTCACTGTGATGTATGGTGTATCTGTCCCCTCCTTATTTTATTTTTTGGCACATTTGTCATGTTTACATGATTCAGATCATCAAACAAATTTTTTTAAATGTCATTTTTAAATGATAGTTTCATTTATTAAGAGAAAAAGGTTGTCCAAACCTGCTTTGCCCTATGTAAAAAAGTTATTGACCCTAAACCTAATACAGTAACTGGTTGTCCCTCCCTGGGTAGCAACAACTGCAATCCAGCGTTTGCAATAACTGGCAATGAATTTTTCACATCGCTGTGTAGGCATTTTGGCTCACAAGGCTTTGCAGTATTGTTTTAATTCAGCCACACTGGAGGGTTTTTAAACATGAAGGGCCTGTTGAAGGTCATGCCTCAGCATCACAATTGGATTTAAGTCCAGACTTTGCTTAGGAGACTCCAAAATTTTTATTTAGTTTTTTTTTTTTTTTTTTGAGCCGTTCAGAGGTGAACTTGCTGGTGTGTTTCGGATCTTCGTTCTGCTGCATAACCCTTGAGGTTCACAGTTCCATCAATTTTGGCAAGTCGTCCAGATCCTGAAGACGCAAAGCAGCCCCAGACCATTACACTACCACCACTATGTTTGACATTTAGTATGATGTTCTTTTTATGAAATTCAGTGTTCATTTTATGCCAGATGTAATGGGATGCACACCTTCCAAAAAGTTTTGTCTCATTAGTCCACAGAATATTTTCCCAAAAGTCTTGGGGATAATCAAGATGATATTTGTCAAATGTGAAACGAGCCTTTGTGTTCTTTTTGATCAGCAGTTTCTTTCACATTGGAACTCTTCCATGAATGCCATTTTTGCCCAGTCTATTTCTTATTGTTGAATCATGTACATGTTTACATGATTCAGATCATCAAACAAATACCTACAGTACATATATTTGTGATTTTGGCTTTTATTCTTATTCTCATTATATATATATATATTTACATGAGAAGGAAAATGTTTGAGCTACAGTATAACAAAAGTCTTAGTTTATGCTTCAAGAAGTCAAGCATGCATGCGTTAGGTGGACAATGAGGGAAGTAATTAGAAACAATGCAAATATGCAAATACGATATACCAGCTGTCCTTTGAAAATCTCCAGAATACAAAACATATAGCATTTTAACTTTAACCAGACCTGGTCACCCCTGAACTCCAGTGCTGCACTGATGTCTGTTTCATACATGTACATTTACACTGAAATTCAGTAGTAATCAATCATGACTGTGAGGTGAAAGGACAAGTCCTAGGACAATTCCTGGGAGAATGTAGAGAATGGAAAAAAGACAATATTTTCCTGACAATACAGCAGCTGATGTTAAACATTAGTGCCAACGACATGGGAAAAAGCCTGAAGCCAGAACAAAAGAAAAGAATTGTCTGAACATTGAATTCTCAAATCTATGAAGAAGAAAATTTCCTCTTTGTTCCTCTTTGTCTGGGAACGGGGCTATTTTAAACCAATCGCCAAAATTAGGCATGTGTTCCAGCACCATCACTTTTTTTTTTTTAACTTATGTTAAGGGACCTTCATGGCTCCAAGGGTGAAAAAGTGGATCTTTGTGCTGGGAAAGGTCTTGCAAAGAACATCAAGGGTTTTGAGTGATGAGAAAGAGGATTGCGAGTTTCAATTTGGAGTGTGAAATTTTAATAACACCACATCCTTACAGACACAACCTTTCATCACATTGCAAGATTTAGGGCTTAGAAAGACATAAGGCTTTACACTGATACTCAACTATAGGGGGGCAGGGGAACGGAGGGCATAAGTGGAGTGCACTTTTGGCCTGTGCTGATGACAAAAGGAGGAGTAGTATATCTTTCTTCCTGACATTTTTATTACAGGTACAATGAGTGCCGACCAGCCTGCTCATACAATGCAGACAGGCCGAAGTCATATGTTCAAGCGCTTGAGTGATAAGCTTAAAATCTGCTCAACAAAACACTGTGTGTGTAAGCATTAACTCATTTTTATGTAACATCCACACGTGTGCATAATTAAACAATGCCCGCTGTTCCAGCCACACATGCCTGCACCAGGCCGACACCGCTGGTGCTTTTGAAACCCGCTGCCCCTTGATGCTTCAGGGGGCACTGCTTAGAGAGACAGTGCTCTTTCCATTGTTTGTCTTTATCGCACCGCCGAAACGGACATCACATGCATACAATGCCAGCACATGCCAGTGTAATCCCTGTGTCTGACGCTTTCGTATGTTCAACACTCAGTGGCTGACACTAACACATCGCAAATTGTGTTGCTTGTACTAGCATGGAACCACGACGCAATTAACCCTCCCTAATGCGCCGTCGCGAATGCTAGTCAGATTTACATGCCTAAGTATCAGCTAACAGCTGAGCCTGATGTGAAAGTGTATGGTCTGAAATCTCCAGCTGGAGGAGGTTTAAGTGGTGGAGTAAGTCTTTAGGGGGGTAATGCGGTGTTCCCCGGCTATGCTGCTGCAGGTTTTATTACCCCTGGGAGAGATCTCAGTGTGTGTTTGCGATAAACGCATTAGGATTTGATACCACCATGGCTTGTAATCCTTTTTGAAGTGGGATTCTTTTTCCAGTCGTGGCTGGAATACTGTTCTAGGTTACAAACCCTTCAGATGAGACAGGGGAGAACATTTATTTGAGAGAGATAAGTTTATTTTCACTCAGATTTAGTAAGCGCTTTATCCTGGTTACACAGTGGACACAGAAGCTATAATGGGAATGCATGGTATGAGGTGGTAGTACACACCACATGGTACACCTGCATGGTCCATCAATACATCATAGGGAAACACAGAGGAAACCCACACAGATATGGAAAGAACAGACTGTAACTCAAGCTCAGGATCAACCTGGAGAAACTTGAAGGCTGAAACGCTACCCACTGCAACGTATCCCGTATAATGTACGCTCAGTGGGCAGTTCATAAGGAACACCTGTACACCTGCTCATTCGCAATTGTGCAATTCTCTAATCAGTCGACGATGTTGCTGCAGTGCTGAATTTAGTGCGGACAGCATGAAGCCATGAATCCAGCCTGCCTTGTGTGAACAGTTCAAGCTGGTGGAGGTGGTGTTACGGTGTGGGGAAGTTTTTTTTTGGCTGTTAATACCAGTTAATCATTGGTCGGATGCCAGGACCTTGGTAATTATGTGCATCTCTTCATGTCCACAATTTACTCATCTCCTAACGCTTACTTCCAGCATGATATGTCACAAATTAAATGTCATTTCATGAACGTGACAGTGACCATCCCAGTCATCGGATCTGAATCGCATAGAATTTGTGCGGGAATTGCATGATGTAGAGATGTCAACATGGACCAGAATCTCAAAAGAAGGTTTCCTACATCTTGTGGAATCCATTCTCCATGTCAAGGCTGGTTAGTATAAGTAATCAGTATAAGTATTGCGTTCCTAATAAAGTGGTCACTGAGTGTAGATATGCAACCGTGAAATTATTGTTTTCTTTTAAAATTATGATTTGTCTACTGATCATTTACTTTGTATTGCTAAATGTATGAAATCAGACACCTTTGTTTGTGTGCATGTGTGTGTGTGTGTGTGTGTGTGTGTGTGTGGGTTGCTATGCTATACTGAGGTATGCAAGAGATTCGAAAAGCCCCTCACACACAAGGGAAAGGGCCACCAATGCAGAAAGAGGGGACCCTGGGAAGCTTTTGGGGCGACTTCAAGGAAATCCCCCACCCCTTCCAACCCCACCTTTCTCATCCTCTCTCCTCCTCTCAGCTCTTCTCTCCTCCTCTTCCCTCTTCAAAGCCTGCGTCGGCCGATGAGGGGTGCGGCCCACTGAGCGAGCGCTGGATTTGGCCTATTGTGTCACAGCTTCAGGGGCGAGGGACATCTTGAACGCCTCAGGAAGATTAAATAGCAAAGCCCAGTCGGAAACAGAGAGAGAGTGAGAGGGCACGAGAGACGGAGGGAGAATAAAGCCAGGAACGGTATACGGGTGGGACGGAGGGGGCTCGTGAATGAGCGGGAGCCGGTGCGAGGGAGGAAAGAGGAGGAATGCGAGAGTGCAGGGGAGTAAAAGAGGGATAATGAGCGAGGGAGGAAAGAGGAGATGAGGTAAAGGAGGAGAGGAAGAGAAACGGGGGCCTCCCTGAATGAGGATTAGCACAGGCTCAGAGAGAGAGAGAGAGAGAGAGAGAGAAGGATGAGAGAAAAGAATGCATAGACAGCATACAAAGAATGGAAGATTGTGTGTGTGTGTGTGTGTGTGTGTGTGTGTGTGTGTGTGTGTGTGTGTGTGAATGCATGTGTACAAATTATGCATATCCCCAATTACTGAAAGAACACAAAGCCATGTAAGATTAGCTCCACTCCTTTACACTGTTATTTCTTAGACAGCACCCTATAGAAAGTCCATTACGGCTTTGATTGACAGGATGTAGATACATGTACAAGATGTGCATACGCAGGGGCATGACTACGCATAGTTAAAAAAATACTCAGGCATTTTTAATGTAACCTCTATATAGACCATCGTTGTGGTTCTTGTTTATGAATTCTTCAGACAAAAGCGTTCACAAATTCAGAATAATGAATAATTTTAAACACTGTTTTTTTTTTTGTTTGTTTGTTTTTTTTTTACAAAAAAACTAAATAATTTAAGTGTAGCTTTCACAAGTCTGCCTCATCTTAAAATATACTTCCTCAAGTCTGCCTCATCCTAAGATACACTTCCTCAAGTCTGCCTCATCCTAAGATACACTTCCTCAAGTCTGCCTCATCCTTAGATACTCTTCCTTGAATCTTCCTCATTTTTAAATACCCTGTCTTAAGTCTGCCTTATTCTTAGAGGATTCTCTAGGATACACTGCCTAAAGTCTTCCTCATTCTAAAATGACCTTCCTCAAGCCTGCCTCATCCTAAGAAACACTTCCTCAAATCTGCGTCATCCTAAGATATACTCCCTAACTCTGCCTCGTCCTAAGACACACTGCCTCAAGTCTGCCTCATCCTAAGATACACTTCCTCAAGTCTGCCTCATTCTTAGATACACTGCCTTGAGTCTTCCTCATTCTAAAATGCACTTCTTCAAACCTGCCTCATCCTAAGAAACACTTCCTTAAGCCTGCCCCAAGTCTGCCTCATTCTTAGATACACTGCCTTGAATCTTCCTCATTCTAAAATGCACTTCTTCAAAGATACACTGCCTCAAGTTTGCCTCATTCTAAGATAAACTGCCTCAAGTCTACCTCATCCTTAGACACACTGCCTTGAATCTTCCTTATTCTTAGATACCCTGCCTTAAGTCTTCCTCATTCTTAGATACTCTGCCTTAAGTCTGCCTCATTTTTAGATACACTGCCTTGAGTCTTCCTCATTCTAAAATGCACTTCCTCAAGCTTGCCTCACTATAACATAAACTGCCTCAAGCCTGCCTCATTATAACATAAACTGCCTGAAGCCTGCCTCATCCTAAGATAAGCTGCCTCAAGTCTGTCTCATCCTTAGATACAATGCCTTAAATCTTCCTCATTCTTAGATACTCTGCCATAAGTCTGCCTCATTTTAGATACACTGCCTTGAGTCTTCCTCATTCTAAAATGCACTTCTTCAAGTCTGCCTCATCATAAGAAACACTTCCTCAAGCCTGCCTTATCCAAAGTTACACTACCTCAAGTCTGCCTCATTATAACATAAACTGCCTCAAGCCTGCCTCATCCTAAGATACATTGCATTAAGTCTGCTTCGTCCTAAGATACACTGCCACTTTTTTTTCTGAATCCTTTAAGTCTTACCTTTATGCGTATTTTATCAGCTCATGCTCATTTTATTTAACAGTCCGGCAAAAAACGGTATGATCAAAACTAATTTCTGATACAGTTACAGTATCCAAAATATACAATAATCTCCTTTGAACAGTTGATATTGAGATGTGTCTGTTACTTATGCTCTGTAAAGTTTTGGTCTTGCTTTCCTGGGATGGTTGAGTCAGATGAGAGCCAGTTTCATTATGGTGCTCGATGGGTTTTTGCAAATGCACTTGACAATTGTGTTCTTGCAAGAACTATTCCAGAACAGCTGACCTCCATGTCTTAGAATAACAACTGACTGTTCTTTTTGTTGTTACTTCATTACCTAATGCCATATGTGTTATTTTATAGTTTCGTAAAAAAAAAAAAAAAAAAAAATAATAATCCAGTATTGTTCTGGAATGTAGAAAATAAATCTAAATCTAAGCTACCAGTTCAGACTTTTGACTGGTATTGTATTATATATGTAAAATAAAATCCACGAAAAAAAACAAAAAAACAATCCAGTGTCATTTTATTGTTAACATTTAAATATTTTTTTTTCCTTCAAAATGCAATGCTGATGTCTGCTGTTTGTTACAGAATCCGATATCCGATATGGTTTTCTACCAATCCAATAACGGTACAGATTATCGTGTCAGCGCCGTCTCTATTTTAAACCCCTACGCTTAAATAATCTGCTGTTTATTATTTCACTTCAGGAGGCTTTGTGAACTTTAGACCTCTGGTTTCTCCTCAGCGCGAGTCAAACGGCCACAGCACCACTTTGTTTCTTTAAAACCCCGGTGTGCGTGAGCCCAACTGATTACCATTTACTTAAGAAAAGATCTGACCAGAAGTCTTTTCGAAGCTCAAGTCCTGCTTTCGCTCTTTCACCCAGGACAAAAGTGCAGGAGGAAAACAGGATAAAAATCTTCTCTTCTTTCCACAGACTCTTTCTTCTACTCCTGCCTTCTTTGTGTCATTCTGGAGCCTGACTGGTCATTCTGAAGAGCCGTTTGATCTCCTCCTGAAAGACATGCGCGCCCGCACACACACACACACACACACACACACACAAGCACAATAAGGCAAATGCCGTAGCTCTATACTACATTATCTAAACCATATGTACGCATGTGAGTTGAATGCTGCACGTACACTGCAGCTTTCATCTTATATTCTAAATATGTTCTAGAAAGCAAACATGATTACAACAAAATGTGTACGAAGACATAACGATCCAAGGTAAAAATATACAGCATACCGATAATATTGTTATCAGTGTGAGACAGACACCTTAATCATGTTTAAATCATCTACAGATCAATTCATCATTTTAATTTATTCTTCTGTTAAATGACACTCATTTATCCACCCTATATGCATCAAGCAAAGATAACAACTAAGGGAAGTGCTGAAGTGACTGGAATTGGGTTAAGAACTGTAAAACCCATAACAATATTAAAACTGGGGATTACCCCAAATCGTTCGATATTTAATCCGAATTATCCGAATGTGAATTATTTAATACAAGTATTTGTACAGGATGTTTAACCCTTTGCACTCTTCCTACATGGTACAACAGGTGTAGGCCTGTAACGGAATGCACTGGGATTTGTGTGTGTGTGTGTGTGTGTGTGTGTGTGTGTGTGTGTGTGTGTGTGTGTGTGTGTGTGTGTGTGCTCCCCAGGATTATTTATAATAATGAATATGATGAGTGTAAATGTGTGTGTGTAAATGAGTGTGTGTGTGTGTGTGTGTGTGTGTGTGTGTGCGTGTGCTGAACTGAGCCCCACATGTCAGAAAGGCATCAGTGATTTTTTTTCTTCATACTTTTCATATTCTAAACAGGTTTGTCATAAGATGCGATGTGGCACACTGACTGCTGTGAATTATTAATGAATTCTCACTTAAAGCCTTTCATGTTTTCTGCTCCTGTCAGTCTCTCAGCATCCCTCCATCTAAGGCGGTGCGATCCCTCGTTTGGGACAAAACCGCGGAGAGGGGGAGAGAAAGAGAAAGAGAAGGAGAGAGAAAGTGAAGAAAAAAAAAAGACAGACTCTCTTCATACCAATGTGAAGAAAAACGAACAGTCTTCCCTTCACATGCAAATCTGGAGTTACATAACTGACTGAACTGCCTGAGAGGGTCTGTCTGTCTGTCTGTCTGTCTGCCTGTCTGTCTGTCTGTCTATCTATCTATCTATAGGAAAGAAAAGAACTATATAAGACGTGTATCTTATTTTAGCTCATTCCTAAAACTTCCTTTAAGTTCACTACTCCACACACACACACACACACACACACACACACACACACACACACACACTGTGTGACCCCCTGGCGTCCTATTTGGCACCCGGCGGTTGGTGTGCTCTGAGTCAGCGAGGTGGAGAGGTGTGTGTGTGTGTGTGTGTGTGTGTGTGTGTGTGTGTGTGTGTGTGTGTGTGTGTGGCTAATGTGGTAATTGGATGAGTCAATGACTCTGCATGGTTTAAAAGAGCAAGCCGCCTAACTCCACTGTGCCTTTCATCCCCTCATCATTTATTCATCTTTTTCTTCTTGGATGAGTGCAGAGCTACCACCCAACTGCCTGCCTGCCTGCGAGTCTGTCTGTCTGTCTGTTTGTATGTCTGCCTGCGAGTCTGTCTGCGAGTCTGTCTGTCTGCGGGTCTGTCTGTGTGGCCAAATTTAGGGCTTCATGCTAGTATTTACAAATCCTTACACTCTCTCTCTCTCTCTCTCTCTCTTACATACTCATGAACAAAGAGATCATCTCACAAATATGAGATAATAAACATTATAAATACATCCGCATCGAGTCAGCGTTTAGCGCAGTGATGATGATGATGATGATGATGATGAGTCTACAGATGATAAATGACTCCACTTGCTCTGATAAATGACTCTGTACTCCTCCTCATTCCAGACACCAGATGAGTGACAGATAAACGTGGGTTGTTTGGGACGTGTGATTGCTCTCTCATGACACAATTTATTACCAGCTAGGCCAATCTTTAATTAATAGTATAGTTTACTCCAACTGTAACATCCCGCATCATTCAGTCTAGAACCTAGAGCTGGAAGGATATGTTTTCAGGATGTTTCCAGCCTTATTTAACACATGATAGTTAATTATTAAATCTCAGTGATAGTCTAAACCACAGTTACATATAATTAAGTGATAAATAATGATGAGACTGATTATTGAAAGAACAACAACAACAACAATACTACTACTACTACTATGTACTACCAATAATAATAATAAAATTCACATTTACAAAAAAGTTAGCCAGTTACTGTTAGCAAACTTGTGTGATGTTACAAAATCCTACTTTCTCTGTTATGATTGATTGGCTAGAAACCTTTAGGATAAAGGCACCATGTAATTTGTGTTTTTAAGCGCAGTGTTCTATCATTTTGTCCTACCCTGCCAGAATTTCCTGCAAGAGGCAAAGTTTTATATTATGGACACCTGCACATTCATGCACACTTTTCTTGGCTCATTGCACACAAGTCACTTTACTAAATAAGACACTTTCATGCATATTTGCACACCCCACAGTCATTTTTTATTTATATATAAAATTTCTATATTTTTCTATATTGTACAGAATTTTTTCTTTTCCATATTTGTACAGTTAAGTTTTCTTTCTTATATTTTTCTTATAATCCTAGCTAAATTTATTTTCTATTGTATTTCTTTTTATTCATATTTATTTCCTATTAATAATCTTTTATTTTTAAGGTCACGGGCGGTCATACAAGCATTTCACTGCATATCATACTGTGTATGTGGCATATAAAATTTGAACTTTATTAGTACTAAAGTCAGTGCTAAAGTAGTTTCTCAATCTTCCCTCTATAGTTTTGAATTGTAGTACCAATGCAACAAAATTTATAGTGCAGTTTTATCTGAGGTAATGTTTACTGACGTACTTTCCGACAGTAGCACTTTCTGACATGTTGTTTCTAACATTATCAGAATATAATCCCTATTGCTTTAACACTGGTAGCACTTTCTGACATAGGGATTTAATGTTGTCCATCAATCTGATAGTTGGCTGTTAAATTATTCCTGCGAACAAAATGAAACACAAAAGATTTTTAAAAATAATAATATTAAACATGAATCCACAAGTCTCAGGGAGTAGTAGCGTAGATTTATGGGTGGAGCACTAAAGCAGCGAAGCATGATGTAGTGGGTAGGAGAGACTGATGGGTGGGATGAATTTACGGAATTCCTGAACTCTATATGAGTCCCTCTCTGTTTTATGACATTTTTTTGACATTATTAAATAGTTTTTTTTGTTTTTGTAAATATTACACAAGGAGTAAACACCATGCGGCAGACTGAGAGAGACATACAGTATAGTTACAGAGGTTTGCATCATTTGCCTGGATTACCATGCATCCGCCAAAAAATATCTCTCTGAAATGTTTTAGTTTTTGATAATAAAAAAATAAAAAAATAAAATTATATATATATATATATATATATTACATCAAGCTGAACTGAAGTTTCCAATAACAACAGGGATTCTATTCTGCTTAAGTCACATTGATTTCACTTCTTATTACTTTAAACTATTTTTATTTTAAATGATCAAGTCATAGTTATCATTATATTATGGGATGTTTTCAAAATACATTCATTCCCAAGCTCAGTAATTTATCTGAATTTACTGGTGAGATTTTTTTTTCTCTCTGTCTCCTGGGTATTGAAGGAAAACATCTTTTAACAAGTTACATCTTTCTGTCACGACTCAGGAGGTGAAGGCAGGAAGAGCGACTCCAAACAAAGAAGAGCACGCAAAAGGCGTGAACCCATGGTACGGGGCAACAAACAGAATGGCTCTGAGCAAGACTCGGTAACACGAGATGACGAACAGCGTGCACAACAGGGGCTGAGGAAACAATGAAACTTGGAACTTAAATAAACAGGAAGTCACGAAACAGAAGAAAGTGATGAGAAGTGTGTGAAGTGCTGGGGCTGATGGGAAACGGGGTCCGGCACTACCGTGACGCTTTACCTCTGGAGATTCCTTCAAAATTTGGAAAAATGTTAAATCTCTTTTTACAGGAAAATGTATTATTATTATTATTATTATTATTACTATTATTATTATTATTAGTCTATGTGCAATGTCCACCATTTGACACAAGTGCACTCATATAAACCTCAGAGTTAATGTTTTTAGGTATGGAGGAGTCAGAAATGTCAGACGCTGAGAAGCTTGAAGTGAGCGGAGGTATATGGTTTCCGTCTGGTTTCAGCCTCCGTTTCAAAGAGGAAATGGGACTGAATTTGATGCGGGGCTGACTTTTTTTCCCCCCCACACACGTGGCCTTTTATCTCTACATAGTTCAGATCACAACCATTAAAGCCACAGGCGGGCAGAAAACGAGCCTGAGCCGATTACACCAGGCGAAGACTGACAGAGAATGAGGTAAAGGAGGAGGAAGAGGAAGAAGAGGAAGAAGAGGAGGAGGAGGTTAGAGGTAAACTTGATCTGGAAAGTATGAGAAAAGATTCTCGCTGCTGAGTGACTCTGAGGGCCAGTCTTTCCCGCACACACACACACACACACACACACACACACACACACACACACACACAGGACTAATCGTTGTGACCACATCATTTACAGAGCAATCTTCTCTGACATGACTGTAATGGAAAACACACACAATAAAAAAAAAGCATACAAGATTGCTCTGTGTGTGTGTGCGCGTGTGTGTGTGAGAGAGAGAGAGACAGAGAGCAAGTGAGTGTCAGGAGTGTGTGAGTCAAGAGTTGATTGCTCTCCTCCAGCGAGGATCAAACGGCAACATCTCTGATTCTATGTGTGCATGTTTGCAGACACAGAACCGGCGTGCCAACCCCCGACTGCCCGTTTCCGAGCAACCGTGCCACGCAGCGTCTGGCGCCCCTTTCCACAGCTCTTTTGTGCCAGGGCCAGCGCCACGTCAAGTCCCCGCTGCGCCCGTGGAGAGCGGGGCAATGTGGGATACGTCTCAATCCGTGGGGTGGTGGCCCCCTGCGCCCGATCCTCGTCCCTCTTTATCCATCTCTCCTGTTATCCTCTGCTCTCTCTCGCTCGTATTCCCTGGCATGAAGTGCTCATCTCTGTGCCCTACTGTCGCCCACGCAGCAAGCTATCTGTCACCCTTTTTTTTTCTCTCTCTCCTTCTCTGTGAACTACACTGTCCGTTTCTATCCCTCTATCTCTCTCTGTCTTTTTCTCTCACCGTCTCTATCTTTCTGCCTGACAGATCACAGGGATATAAGCTTCTTTCTTCCAGACCGCAGGACTCCTCGAAAACCTCCAGTGCCCAAGAACAACATAGGGAACCTCCCACTACTCTCTCTCTCTCTCTCTCCCACTCTCTCTCTCTCACACACACACATACATGCATACACACCTAGTATTTCCAGAGCTTGAGCATGATTGACGGTTTGGAACAGATAGCCTGTTTTTCACAAGACATGAGGCTATGAATGAAGACAAAGACAGGAAGTCATACTTTTTACGCAACTTTTTTCAGACTTCAAAGGTTTACATTTTTAAAAAAATGTTTTTTATAGTTTTAAGGTCCCATATTTTACTAATTCTTTAACAGGTTAACACAGGTATCAGAGCTTTTCCCAAAAGTGTGTGTGTGTTATTGCTCCAGCTGAAATAGTCCTCAGATAACATATTTTCATACCTCACACTCGCTCGGTTTCACTCCTCCAAATGCGCCATTTCAGTGTTTATGTTCTTCGTATATGAGGTCACATTAGGGGGGGAATCTAATTGGCTTGATTAAAGCTCAGGCAATACAAAATCTGAAAAAATATACCAATACAACTGAAAAAAGTTATAACTCCTTCTTCCCATTTAGTCATGTGCATTTTGTGCAGTTTTTCTCAGTTGCCTTGGTATATTGAAATTCTTAAAACAACTGGTCCAACCCCTACATCGTCTAGTCACTTGGGCACATCATAAAAGCAATTTGTCATTGTTTTGAACAAATTCATGCACATTCATGCAATGCAAAAAAAAAAAGCAAAGAGAAAATATTGTGAATATAGTTACATTTATCAACAGCTTCTTACAATAAAATTACTACAAACAAAAATAACAATATGATTATTTTAAAATCATATTTTATTACAATTTTTACCAAAATTTTATGAAAAAAAAAATATATATATATATATATTTGCTTACAACTTTAGAAATACTGACTAGAAATAAATTTATTAATCTTATATTTGGTTTGTTTTAAACTTATTTTAAGAAATAACAGAACAAGATTTGAATCTAGATTCAAGAATATTTCACTTGCTCAGACGTCATTACTGCAGTGTGTAACTCTCTGCTCTTTCATGCATTATCAGTTGCATATGTCATGTTGATCAGAACGTACTTTACTTGTTCTCTTTTAAATAGCCTTAACACCCAAAACACCAAAGTGTTAGATCATTGTAGTGTCACATGTAAATGTAAATGCTTGAACCAGCCGTCATAAACTGTCATAAACTGTCAAACTGTAATTTTCTCTACATTTCTATTAGATTTCTTTTCCTATAAATGTGTTCAGAAATGATGAAATGCTCTCAGGCAAATCTTGACTTCCCTACCCGGGTTTCCAAAATATCTTATAGTGATAAGACACTTACATTTATTTTTTTCAGTCCTGTATTATGATGTTGCTGGGAATATGTGGCCTGACAGACAGGAACATCAGGAGGTATAGAAAGACTGCACTGTAATTCCTTATTGTACTTTTCTGCCTATGCAGTGTCTTTGTGCTGTACAGTGGTGTAAAGTAAAACACTCTCACTCACTCACTCACTCACTCACTCACTTTCTATATTGCTTATTCTGTACAGGGTCACATGAGGTCGGTCTAAGGGGACTTGGGACACACACTGGATACAGTGCCAGTCCCTCACAGGGCACAAGCAAGCACACGTCTACACGACTGTACGAGGAAACCAGAGTCCCCGGAGGAAAGCACAGGGAGAACGACCATGCAAACTGCACACTGATGGGGGACTCGAACCCTCAACCCTGTAAAAAAAAAAAAAAAAAAAGTCTTGTCTTTTTTGTTTCTATATCGTTTTTATATTATAATTTTTACTGATTGTATATTACATTTTGACAGTGACTTCATCTTCCATATACAATAATGTGCAAAACGTTGTACTGTGTGTTGATAAATGCCATACAGACAAAGTGCATCTTTGTGGATTGTCAATCATTGTCATCAAATCCTTACAGAGTACACCGTTATACTGACAAGATGACTAAGCACTGTGACTACCTGCTTCATAAACAATGACACAAGGCCATAAATTGACGTAAATGCTTACTTTTAAAAGATAGACTGACTATTTTGTTCAAGTTACAGCGCATGGTTGTGCAGGTAATGCATTATGATTTGCTGGTCGTATTAACTGTTTTGAGAAATGCACCTACAGTTTTGCAGATGTTAAGGATCAGTTGAGAAAACTGTACAATGTGTGTACTTTTCACTTTTAGTTTCTCCTCCAAATGCATTTTTGGGGGAAAAAAACAGGGATGATAGAGTAATTCATCCGGCTGGGCTGCACTCATTGGACCAGCGATTCCATTTCTGCATGCAGTTGTGGATTCCAGAAACGATCTACATGTCATAACAGTAAAGTGAAAGACAGTTAAAGGAAGAGTTAGGTGGCCTGAATGTAGGAGAGTCTATAAATAACACGTGGAAGAGGTTGACAGGAAGGCAATAAACTGTATGAGAGATGATATATGAGACTTGGAAGAGAGAGAAAGAGAGAGAGAGAGAGCTGTGGATGGAGTCAGAAGCATGATGGCATTGTGTTCCCTCAGAGTGCACACGCACACACACACACACACACACACATCAAATGTGACTAAATTTACCCGCAGACAGGCTGCATGACATCTACAGATCGCTGGGATTGTACCCTGCTAACTTTCTTTTCTCCGATGATGGTGGCTCCCAGATCTGCCAACCTCATGCTGACCAGACGACAGATGACAGTTGGGTTTCTGCACCAGGGACTGGCACACAGGACTAAAATCTGTCTCTGCCTGGGCAGACCAGTGCGTCTGGTGTCTGTGTATGTCTGTGTGTGTGTGTGAGAGAGAGAGAGAGAGAGAGAGAGAGAGAGAGAGAGAGAGATAAATGCTTGCTTTAGGGAAAAGGAGATTAGACACTTACTTTTGAATGACAGGAAAATAGAGGCCAGGCTTGCACAATGATAGATATTAGGACATATCAGTCTGTGTGTGTGTGGGGATGATGGGTGGTCGATGAGGTTATTTGAAGGAAAAAAAAACAAAAAAAACAATGTGTTGCTGGTCAAATGTTTAAAATGTACAGGAATAGTAAGATTTACAGACAGACAGACAGACAGACAGGTAGATAGATAGATAGATAGATAGATAGATAGATAGAGAGGTGTTCTCCTGTCTCTAGTAGGCGGGGTTAAACCGCTTAGCAAAGGTGTTAACCGGAACGCTCGTAAAGATTAAGTGCATGCTGAAGACGGAGGGTTGTAGCTTTACAAGGTTTCTGAAGGTTGCATTCCGATTGCTGTGTAACACAAGGTGTGTCTCTGAACTTTAAAAGTGATAGCTTTATGGCTTGGTGTGCTCGGGCTGGTGGTGGTTTTAGAGACCAAGAGAGAAAAATGCAGAGCATGTGGTTCTATCTGCTTCATTCCTTCCTTTTATGTTCTCACCCTACAGTATGTCTGAATTTGACTTGCTGGAAGTGACATATTGTTTGAGCTTCGTGTGAAGGTTCTTTCTTTAATTTTTCCTAATCAGTGGTTGAAAATCAAGGATTTTAACGTGAGACATGCGGTATTTACAGCTCCAAACTTCATTCAGCACTTCCTCAGATACACTGTTATCAGATCTATTTCCTCCGATACACGGTTATCTGATCTCATTAGCGCTGTCCTCTGTGTTTGTTTGTCTTAAACGTTATATTGTTTCCTTGTAGCTTATATTACATGACACTCCTAAAGAAACACATCACTTTGCTCTATACAATAAATGGAGAAATTAAAGGAAAAAAAGAAAACAAACAGACGGTGATATATCCATAAAGCTGTATCCCTGTATACCTACAAGCTGACATAGGTTCGTGTGACTGTCCTTGGCTGTAAAGATTACATCTAGATGTAACAATTGGAAAAATGCATGATCAGAGGTGGTTCATCCTGTTTCTCAGCATTGCAGGTGGTAACCAATACAATATATTGAAGGAAATCTAATATTTCAATTTAACATCTGCACTGTAGAGGAATTATAAACTTTGTTATGCTTTAAAACCTCATTACAGCACAATTACTGTGCAGAACACATTATTTGACAGGTTTTGAATCAACTGTTCTGTATGTGTGTTACATTAACCAGCTGCTAATAAGCATTTAAGTTAAGTTAACCCTTTATTTGTCACATATACATTACTGTACAGTGTAATTCTTTCTTCGGCTATCCCAGCATAACTGGGGTCAGAGCAAAGGGACAGTCATCATATAGCGCCCCTGGAGCAGATAGGGTTAAGGGCCTTGCTCAAGGGCCCAACAATGGCAACTTGAAAAAAAACTCCATAGATGTGATAATCTGGTCATTCAGTACATTCAGGTCGTCAGCTGACTTCATTTTGTTGCCACATAACGTTGCTGAGTCTAGACCTGACCAACTCAAGCAAACCCAGATCATAACACTGCCTCCAGAGACTTGTACAGTGAACGATATGCATGATGGATCGCTTCATGCACTTCCCTTGTGTGGATTTATTAACAAAATGAATTTTTGGAATTGCAATATGGATGTTTTTGTCTGTAAAGCTTTGTGTCGTAGTACATGGATATGAATGTGTGTGTATGAGAAAGTGGGCGTGGTCGTGTCACAGGTCAGTCCTTTTTCATATCCATAGTATACAGTACTTCATCCTCATCTCCATTAATGTAAAGCGATTAGTATCACTATAAAGTGCCTTCAGGGTCCTCATCGAAATCATCCAGTTATCATGAACTACCAAAAGAACTAGCAAAAGAATGAAATTCTGAGGGTTTTTTATAAAAAATTGAATGACCAAACTTTTAGACACATATCAATACAATTACAAGTTTCCCTCATTTTATACCGTTTGCATTGTGATTTTGTCCTATCCCACATGCTGCTATGCTAACTTCACTGAATGCTAAAAAAAAAAAAAGTCATTTTAAAATTTTATGTACCTTTTTCATAATAATAATAATAATAATAATAAGTAGTCAGTGACATTATCACCATCATTTTCTATTTCTTTAATTGAGGTTAAAACAACTGCTTTAATGACAATAAATATTTTGATATATTTCCTATTTTCCATTATATTGTGTTTGTAAGTTTGATGTTTTCAAGCTTACCATGTCATAGTTAATGTTAATAAATATAAAAACTTTCAGAAATCCAAAATATTATAAACAGTATTCAGTCACCTTCAACAGTGGATCACTTTGCTAACTAAAGGTGCACAAAGGTGCTCATTAAATGCTAAAGGTGTCATTAAATGCTAACTTTAGCAATAACAAAACAAAAAGTCCACTTTTTAAAAATAATCTAATATAAGGTATTAATAAAGTTAATATGATGTTTATGGGTAAATATCAAATATAAATTAATTTATTTCTTTATTTGTAGTTATTTGTTCATTATGAAGGCTCAAAAAAAGTTTATAGTGAACTAAATAATGTTTAGAAGAGAATGAGGGCAAATGAAAGACGCTAATTGTCACAATAATTAATAAAGAAATCCTAAAGGGGGTTACCATTACAGTATAACTACTGACATGCAAATGCTACAATGGCTAAACCTCAGCTTAAATCTTTAATGTTGCATGTTTGTTTGTTTGTCAGTTTTTTTGCTCTAAATGGTGACATGGTGAAAACATGTCACCAAAGATCTCCATATAGAAAATAGAAATAATAGACAAGGTAAGAAACGAATGCTAACTGATTGAGTTTAGTAGTCCATTCTTGCTTTTGTTTGGTAGAGAAGGTAGGGAAGGAGCTAGCATACTAGGTAGCATTAGCTAGCTAACGCAGGTTAAGTTGCTAGCTCAATACTTCTAGCTATAACAAATATAGCATTTTGACATAAAGATAAAGTATTAATGCTGTTTATTTTTGTATGAAAAATTACATGATTGGTGTAAGGTCTCTCTCTCTCTCTCTCTCTCTCTCTCTCTCTCACACACACACACACCTACTGTACACACACGTACACACAAATACACCATTACAGTACTGACATGCAAATGCTACAATGGCTAAACCTCAGCTTAAATCTTTAATGTTGCATGTTTGTTTGTTTGTCAGTTTTTTTGCTCTAAATGGTGACATGGTGAAAACATGTCACCAAAGATCTCCATATAGAAAATAGAAATAATAGACAAGGTAAGAAACGAATGCTAACTGATTGAGTTTAGTAGTCCATTCTTGCTTTTGTTTGGTAGAGAAGGTAGGGAAGGAGCTAGCATACTAGGTAGCATTAGCTAGCTAACGCAGGTTAAGTTGCTAGCTCAATACTTCTAGCTATAACAAATGTAGCATTTTGACATAAAGATAAAGTATTAATGCTGTTTATTTTTGTATGAAAAATTACATGAATGGTGTAAGGTCTCTCTCTCTCTCTCTCTCTCTCTCACACACACACACACACACACACACACACACCTACTGTACACACACGTACACACAAATACACTATTACAGTAAGCCTAACTGATATAGCCACACTAAACTTCCTGTTTCCTCTCTCTCTCTTATTTTGGCTCAAATTTAAATTTTATTTGTCACATACACAACCATACACAGTATCATATGCAGGGGAATGCTTATACGACTGTTCATGACCTAAAAAAAATAGAGGTAGGGGAGAGTGGAAAGACGGAAAGATTTTACTGCAACAGAAAAAATTGCAATTTTACAATTTACTAAAATTGCATTAGAAAAAAAAAATTTAAATACAAAAATATAAAATATTTATATAAATGAAATATAAGAATGTGTAGAAGGGGAAATATCATAAGATAATGCATGTAGGTATGACAGTATGAGTGGAACATGAGGCATGGAATAAAGTGATTAAATGTGGGTCAGCATTGTTATTGTCCATGTTTTTAAGGTGTGCATTAGTCCTCTTGACACGAGAGATGTGCAGCATATGTGGTGTAGTGTACTGTAAATGTGCAATGTGGTGAGTAGTGTGCTCCAACACAGGTGTGAAGGAAACAAAGACAAGTCCAATCAGTTATGTTTTATGTCGCGCTTTGGCTGAGCACCCGAATAGCCTGCGGGAATAAAGCTCCTCCTCAGTCTTTCTGTGTTGGAAGCGCTTTCCTGATCGCAACAGGGAGAACAGTCCATTGGTGGGGTGTCTGAAGTCCTTCACTATCTTCCTGGCTTTGGTCCAGTACCACTTACTGTAGATTGAATCCAGGTCAGGGAACTTGATGCGGATGATGCTGATCACACCATCCTCGTCTGTCCTGTACATGGTGCTGTTCCCAAGCCAGATTGTTTGTTTTGTGCAAGCTTGACCATCGCTGTGTTTTTCTACTATTTTAGTCATGTTTTCTCTCATTTTCAGTTCATACATCATATCATATCTTCTCTCATGGAGCCAGCTTTATTGTGACCTGGCTGTGGACTGATAATGATTCTAATATCTGGAGAAGCTTTTTAAAGAGATATACTGTAGCGAACCTGTCATCTCTTGTGACTCTCTATCATGAAAAAAAGTGTTTTATTTCAGGGCAGGTCATTCTGTGGAGGTTGTTGCCTGGTGCAGACAGTCAGCATAATTCTGTTTTGCACTTTTGCCGCAGTCAGCTCGTATTGCACCCACCCCCCTAAACACACCCATCTCTCTCTTTCTCTTCTGTCTTTTTCTCACTACCTTTTACTGCACTAGAAAAAAATGCTGCATCGGCAGTACAGTGTGTCCCTATTGACCTGTGTACCACGAGATACCCGTTTTCCTCCATCGCTCATGCACACTCGCATGCCGATGATGCGCTGAAACTCAATACGCTCTGAACAAGAGGAATATCGCTCAGCTGCACATCGACTCCATGTTGATTGACATCTGCATTAACGATAGAGAAAGGATAAAATTACAGCATCCTTATGTCCATTGCTATCCAAATTTGCTATCCTAAAGGTTTTTCATGAAAACAAGTACAACAGAACCACTAATGATCATGTATCATATGATCCACTTTATTCCTTAAGCTAACATGTCACAGACTCAAGGCCACAAGCAGAGCAAATCAAAGCACCCTGGATCCCTCAGTTCGTCTCTTATCTTTGTGGATTTTGACATTTTTTGTATGTTTTTACTGCTTCACACAAAGACACAGACACACACACAAAAAGCAAGATGTCATTACAGATGTCATTACAGCTTTTGAAAAAAAAAAAAAAAACATCAGTGCGAATGTAAGAATGCAGCTCTGTCCTTGTGCATGTAAAACACTGCGGATAAACATGTGGAACTAGTCACAAGACTTTATTTCAGCCGTTTAAATAAACTGATTCACTCTTGTGTTCTTACTTTCCCTTGCTTTCATTTATTTCTTTTGTTCCTTCCTTCTTTTGTCCTTCCCTTCTTCTACCTATTTTCTTCATACTTGTTTCCTTCCTTCCTTTTCTTTTTCCCTTTCTTCCTTCAATTGTCCTATACATTACTTCTCTTCTCCATTTCACTTACTTTCTTTTTCATTTCTTTTTCATTTTTTCTTCCTTCTTCCTTTATTCCACCAGTTCTTGTCTTCTTCCTTTCCTTTCCTTCAACCCAATTCTTTCTTCCTTCCTTTTTACGTTTAAAAAAAAAAAAATTTCCTTCCTGTCCTTAATTCCTTTTTTATTCCTTGATTTCTTTTCATTTCCTTCCCTCCTCCCTTCCCTTCCTTCCTTTCTTCTTTCTTCCACCCTTTTTCTTCTTTCTTTCCTTGTTTCCTTTCTTCCTCTCCCTTTCCCTTTTTTCTTACATTTTGCTATCGTTTTCTTTTACCATTTATTTCCCTTCCTTTCCTTCCCTCCTTCCTTCCCTTTACATTCCATCCTTTAATTCTTCTTTCAGTTTTCCTTTCCTTTATTCCCAACTCTAACTCTAACCTTAACCTTCGTTACACTGCTTTCTTACTTATATTTTTCATTAAAGTATTTGTGTAAAAGAAACACAGAGGACCAGACAAAGTATTAACTGTCCTAACATATATTACTATTATTGTGGGGACGTTTGCTCATCACCCACACTACACACACACACACACACACACACACACACACACACACACACACACACACACACACATGCATGGAGTAAACAGATCACCTTAGTTTTATAATAAATTGTATGCATCAAAGTGAGGTACATTCATGATCGAGTACGGTTTAGCTGTTAATACATTATTGTTGACTTTACTTTAGCAGCTTTAAGAGCAATAACTGGTCTAGACAGCGAATGTTCTTGTCAACAGATCTTCAAACAGCACTGAGACGTCTTTCAGGAGGCCCGGGTCAACCAGCTCAGGACTCCTCTGATGGTTTTCTTTATGTTCAACAACACTAGAAAGAGAAAGGGGGATTTCCTCCAAAGGTTTCTATCTGTGTTTCTCTGGGACAGTCCAACTTCAGACTGAGCATCCGACCTCTTTTCAAGATTTTTTTTTTTTTTTTTGCAACAGTCGTTTCTAATTTGCAGACTGAAAGGAACGGATGGAAAACGGATAGAAGGCATGATAACGGCTACACCTTCCGGTGCACACTTTTGATCATAAAACTATGGGGGTGTATTTACTTCTTGTGTGTCTGTAAAAACCTTTTGTGTTCACCTGAAGTATAATTACTGAACCATTATCCATTAACTGCTGGATAAATACACACCTTCTCTGGCACATTGTCCTCCTTTTTTACACTTTCCGCATCTCCCCCCCTTTCCCTCGTTCTTTCTCCTATTGTATAAGAAGACCATAAATCACACGCATGTGTCAGCTAGCTGAACCTAGTGGAGTGTGTGTGTGTGTATTTAGGTAGTAGTCTTTTCACTACCTGTACAGACAAATGAACTAGCCCAAGACAAGTCAGTCAAAACAGATAGAAAGTCTCCCTCGTTCTCTCTCTCTCTCTCTCTCTCTCTCTCTCTCTCATTCTCACATGCTCATCACTCATATCTGACAGCAGGTACTTCTTCTTTCTGTTCCCTAAACTCACCGTCCTCTCCCACACAGACGCACTAAAAGCCGCCGAGTTTGGTGGCAAGCAGCTACACATCCCGCAGCGTTTGATCCTGAGGAATGAAGTGCTAGCTTCCACTTCCCTAATGTCTGGATTACGAGCCGTGTCATCACTCAGGAATCTTTATAGGGGCCGAAAGCTCCGTGGGCATGTTTTAATGCGCTCGCAGTATTAAACAAGAGCCGTAGATAGCCAAAGGTGCAGAGAGGGGTGGGAGAGAGAGAGAGAGAGAGAGAAAGAGAGAGAGAGGTGCTTTTATCTCTGAGATCTGAAAGAAAGTGTTTTAGAGACACAACAGAGCGTTCAGGATGATAAAGAGGAAGACACACACATACTCACACACAGACTTCCTGAAGCCCTGACAAAACCTGGGTGGAATCATAGAGATAATCTGAGCTGTTGAGGTTAAAAGATGGTAACTATGAACAATGTATGAGAAAAGAGAGAGAAAGAGATGATGAGAGAGTATGTGTATGTGTGAGTGTCTCATGTGTCTTTGTGTGTGATAATGAAATGCAGCGCTAGCAGCAAACTCATAAAAACGGGTTGGCATGAGTAGAACACACATTGTTCGCCAAATGTTGAGTACAAATCTCCAAATTCTCTTGTTCCCCTCTTAAAGATAAAAAAAACTATTTGTACTTATGAAAAAAAAAACCTGTGTGAATGTTGTACACCAAGCCGTAAAAAAAATAAAAAAATATATTGTGTGTATGCAGGTGAAGTCCAGTAGAGCACGACGAGGGAGATGGAGGTGTATTCAGGCTGTCATAACACCAGCATGATGATACCTAATGACTAAGGCTTCTTGTTTCCAGAAAGGTTCACACTTTCTTTCGTGAGTTAAGAATCCCTCACACATGCACGTACACATTGCTGAAGTTTATAGGATCCCTCACACACGTTTCTGTTAAAAATGATGGGAGCCCTTACACGCTTTGCGAAAGCTAATAGGATCTCACTCTTTACTGCACACTTACACACTTTAAAGCTGCAGTGTACTAACTAGCATGATAATGTGCTAGTTAGGCTCTAAGAGTGTTGCTGCAGGAAACTGTGTGAAGATCTATCTGATGCTGGCTAACGCTAGCAACCCTGCATTAGAGATTAACAAACGGAAGTGTTATGTTAACTTATTGTATTATATGTACAGTATTATACTCATGAAGAGATAATGATAATACATCTGCATACCTGTTCATATATTTCTCTTCTTAATTTTCTAAACTTTATTTTTTTATTTTTTACATCAGAACCCATGATGTAAAAAAAAAAACAGCCCCAACTGTGAAACTATACAGTAGATTATATATGTTCACACATGGACACCCAGCACATCGGGTGAAGGATAGACTCCATCCCTGGAGGTATCCGTTGTTTCTGTGGCAGATAATTACGGGGTCAGGTTGCCACCTCGTTACCTGATTGTATCTGAGCACTCGGGATGAAGGACCTTCCTCAAACAGTGGCACCTCGACTGCATTGTTGCTTGAACCAGCAGCCCAACACCTTAACCACCAAGCTACACCTGTCCCCTGAATGAACTGTGGTGTATGATGAAGCATTTCATAGTGTGACTGATTTTGTAAAAAGTTAAAGTTGCGTTTCGTCCTTCGCTCGGTCAGGCTTCCAATGTGGAGACCACGTCACCCCCTATCCATATCAATCACTGATTGATAGACCATTGCACTAAACTTACTTTCAGCTGCCAAAGGGGTTGCCAAAGCGGACCATCCAATCCAAGGCACAGGTTTTACACCGGATGCCCTTCCTGACACAACCCTCCCATTTTATGCAGGCTCAGTTAGTATGGGGGTGCTTCAGCTACCAACAGCAGGGCTCGAACCCAGATCCTCAGATCCCCAAACCAATAACCAAGCACATTAGTCGCCAAAGACACCACTCCCTGATAGACCTTTGCACTGAATAGCTTAGAATCTAACCCTAGAAAACCAATTGTGAAAATTTCACCACTGTTTTTTTCATGTGTTGTGATGCCACCCTTCACGGCTGCTCTTATCATTCATACTTAAATCTGTTCTAACTATTAAGTCCCTTACACGTGCTACATAAAACTAATATGACTCCAAACAAAAAAGAGCTAATGGGATCTCTGGAACAGAGCCTGGCTGTTGGCTGGAACACGTCCTACTTACCTCAGTTACCGCAAGCTACCGCTAAGCATTAGGTTAGCGAAAATGCTAAGGTCATTCAGCTGTCACTGAAATCGAACATGACTCTAATTATATATAATTTTATGGCTTAATTATGAGTTACATTAAAAATTCACCCCTATGGAGATCAAAAGTGTGTTTCTGCTGTAACGCTCAACATTTTAACATGGGGACTATAGGGATTGACTCACTTTTGGAGCTCCTAGTGGTAATTGTAGGAATTGCACATTTTGGCCTGTGCACGTTGAATGCATTTTTCAGAATCAGAGGGTTCCCTTTGGTTATACAGTGGAACCTCGGATTACGAGCATAATTCGTTCCGGAAGCGGGCTCGTATTCCAAAATACTCGTAAACCAAATT
>JAQMYG010000012.1:30493029-30503803 GCA_030014215.1 Clariallabes teugelsi
AAAATTTATTAAAAATCTTTGCTTGTCTTGCGGAACACTCGTAAACCGCGTTACTCGTAATCCGAGGTTTCACTGTACTCTGATCCCTAGACTTTCTGCTAACAGGATCCCTCACACACCTCATATGTATGCCGTTGTCTTTGTATGCACTTCAAATTCATATTCTGAACACCTCATCAGGATTACAGATGCGTCGCAAAACCGGTGGGTTGAACCATTTCAAGCGAGCGGAAATACCTTGCAAAAAATCAGGAGATCTTTATGCCTGATGCTCAGTTACACACAGTTTAAAAAAAAATCATAAAGACACATCAGTGGTGTGTCTCTGTAGTCTGTATTGGCATTAACGATATCTGGTGAACATTGTGCATATCCATGAGCCTGGACGAAAAGCATTCAGAAATGTTCATATACACTTGCACTGCTGAATCAAGCTGAAAAGTGAAGCGTCATGCTGTAACTAAGAGGTTTGAGAAAGAGACATTCTCTGGCCATTTCCCCCCCCCGAGTTAAAATATAACAAAGCACCTATTTAGCAATGCGACCTGAGTGGCAGGATGAACTTTCCTCCTGCCCTTTGCCCTCTATGAACCCAGCATCGCTCAGATGGAGACAGGAAGGTATTAAAGGGTCTGGAAAAGTGGGGTTGAAAGGTGGGGATCACAGGTCAAGTCCCTGAAATGATATGTTTCCCCAGCAACACACAGAGAGACGCATTATAGGGGTCGTGCCTATGCCCATGTCCGAAACTGTGCGCACGCGCGTGTGTATGTTTGTGTGTGAGTGCATAACCCGCATGTTTATAGTTACCTATGTGAATGAATGCATTGTTGGGGAAGGCAAAGTGTGTAAATCCCACGCCGGTGTGTGGTGTGAGGCGAGTTCTGGCTCTCACCTCTCACTTATCTTCTCTTGTCTCTCCGTACAATGCACTTGACAACACAGACATTCCAACACTCAGCACTTAAAAGAGAGAAAGACGAGTGTAGAGGAGAGCTGATAGATCACTACATCAGTGTAGCTTTGCATAGATGGATAAATGGATGGATGTTGGCCTACATGGGTGGGGCCGTGTGTGTCTGCGGATTAAAGAACAGTGTGTGTGTGTGTGTGTGTGTGTGTGTGTGTGTGTGTGTGTTGCTACTAGGTTAGTGAGACCCCCAGGGGGTTGATATGGGGAAACACAGGGGTCATTGAGCATGACAGCAATGTGTGTGTGTGTGTGTGTGTGTGTGTGTGTGTGTGTGTGTATTGAGGGTTTAGAGATGCACTCTAAATGTCAAATATCCCCAGAGTCAGCAGTATGGAGCCCTTGTGCCCAGAGCCTACGGTGCCTTTAGCAATACTCTGCTCCACCAAAAGTGGCTAGTTTTTATAGTTATGATTTCAAATTCCTTTAGCTAAAGTCAACATATCAACATTTAATAAAATTGAAAAGTTTAAGTTTATATATTAACGATTACACTCATTATCTATACCGCTTAATCCTGTGTACAGGGTGTCGGGGGGCCTGGAGCCTATCCGAGGAGACTTATGGCATGAGGAAGAGTATGCACTGGAGAGGGTGCCAATCCATCGCAGGGCACACACACACACACACACTACGGGCAATTTTGGGAACAGCAATTAACTTAATCTGCATGTCTTTAGACTGGGGGAAGACGGGGGGGAAGATGCAAACTCAGAGGCAGGAATCAAACCCGGACCGTGGAGGTGCAAGGCGACAGTGCTAAGTCACCCTGCCGCCTTAATGATCGCATTATTACTTTAATTACTTTAAGGGGTGATGTATTATATTTAAAACCCCATATTCAATGAGCAACAAGCATATTTCAGCAATTACACTAATCTTCAGTGAGAAAGTATAAAGAAGTAAGGGAACGTGTGTTTTATATACACCGATTAGTCATAACAAAAAAAATCACCTGCCTTATGTTGTGTAGGTCACCAAAACAACATTGAACCATCAAGGCATGGACGCCACAAGAAAATGTGCTGCGGTATCTGCCCCCGAGACATTAGCAGCAGATCCTTTAAGTCCTTTAAGTCGCAAGGTGGGGCATTCATGGATCAGACTTGTTAGTCCAGTACATCCCACAGATGCTCGTCAGATTGGGATCTGGGGAATTTGGGGGCCAAGTAAACACCTTGAACTCTTTATCATGTTTTTCAAACCATTGCTAAATGATTTTTCAGAGCGGCTTTCTTTGTTGAATGGGGCCGCTGCCATCAGGGAATACTTGGTCTGAAACAATTTTTGGTAGGTGTTACGTGTCAAAGTAACAGATCCAGATGAATGCCAGGACCCGGGGTTTTTCTGCAGAACATTACCCAGAGCATCACACTCAGTACATTTACATGCACAGTTAAGGTGAGCTACAGTATAGTTATATGTCCACTAGGACATTTCTTTGGACTACTGTTCTTGTCCTATTATACAAGCATTACAGATGAATCGATTTATTGAAGATAAATGTCAGACTGCTGTATAATAGGTTGCAACATGATCCCTTTCAGCTTGTTAGACTTGTTTTCCTGGTTGGTCTATTACACCACAGACCAAAACAATCGACAACCAATTGTACCAAGTTAGGTAGCAGCAAACTGGTAGCATGTCAAGTGATGAAAACATGACCAGTTTTACAGCTCTGTACATTTCATACATTTATATACTATCCTTTGAGGTTATAGTGTTACTGCAGCTGAAAGTCAGCTGAAACTGTCGTATTGTAAGTGGCTTCTGCTGTTGCATATTTTGTTCAAATTCCGGGGCTGAACCGGGGAGCATGGGCAAAGCATGCAGGCTGATTTCTGTGTCTGTTTGGGTTATATGTTTAGGAGAATCTCGACTCCCACACTAACACAATTACTCAGACTAACACAACATCATGTAAACGTACTGCATGTCTTCAGTGACATGCCTCCCTCCCAAAGTGCAACCTAGACCCGTCTATTGCTCAGCTAAGTGAGGCACACGAACCCAGCCATCCACATGTTGTAAAAGAAAATGTGATCCATAAGACCACGCCACCTTCTTCCATTGCTCTGTGTGCTCCAGAACTGATGTCCTTATTATAAAAGCTTTCGACAGTGGACAGGGGTCAGCCTGGGCACTCTGAACAGTCTGTGGCTACGAAGCCACTTCTGAAAGCTTACTATTAAAGCCAGAAATAACTTTTTCACCAAATTGTGCTCTTCTCTGGGATCAAACCAAATGATCTAGTCTTTGCTTTCCATGAGGATTAATGAGACTTGGACACCCATAAGTCTGTCTTCAGTTCACAGATTTTCCTTCCTTGGACTACTTTTAGTTAATACTAACACAGTCCAAAGACAGGCAGATTAGGTTAATTGGCGTTCCCAAATTGCCTGTGGTATGTGAATGAGTGTGTGAGCCCTGCGATGGGTTGGCACCCTGTCCAGGGTGTACCCCACCTCGTGCCCTAAGTTTCCTGGGATGGGCTCCAGGCCCCACTCGACTCTGTATACAGAATTAAGCGGTATAGACGATGAGTGACTGAGTGATCCTCTTGACTTGTATTAGGCCAGAATTAGTTACTCATTCAGATTTGTCACATTACGTTGCTGTTTAAGTAGATATTCTGAATAACCCACTGACATGCCAGTATGGAGGTCACGTCTTTGGAGTTGCCAGTTTTTCTTCAGTATGTGTCCATGTTGGATTTTAACATCTCAACTGCTGCCTTTAAACATAAACACATAGCGATAGAAAATACTGACTGGAGAGCTAGCACAAATTTATACTTTTCACACAAATTACAAAAAATACTAATGAAACAAACAAATTAATTAATTAATTACCTAATTACTTAATTAGTTAATTACTTAATTAATTAATAAACAAATAAATTAGTTTTAGTTACATTTATCTACAATCATCACTGAAGTTTATTACAGTTTGCTGTCTTGAGCTTTCAGGATTCCTTCAGGATTCCACTAGAGTCTCAGTGTCACTGAGCTGTTCTTAATAAGGCCCATTATGATATGGACTACTTTTCCATTTTCCATAGGAACTTGGAAACGTTCTCACTGACCACTTAATGACAAGGATGTCGTTGGGTCATGTGCGACAGAAAACGTACCACACACTTTACATACATTACATACATGTTCTTTACATGTTACATAAAACTTCCTGTATGGTTCGGGGGCATAGCGGTGATAGTGTTTTAGGGACACTGTTCTCTTTCATTCTCTACTCGTACACATGGCTAGTTGCCTCTGACGCAATAAAATTAGCTTAAGGATATGAAAAAGCATAAATTAACTCCCAGCAACTCAAACGAGTCACACTGCTGTGTTTCATAAACCATTTAATTATGGTCAAACTAACTGCAACATTTTTCACTCCCAGCCTCTCAAGTTCCCGCTTGTGAAACCTCTCAAATATCCTGCGGCAGAATTGTTAATCCTGACAGATTGGAGTTATACAAGGAATTCCTATAGAGTTAAGAGAGACTGTCATTAGACTAAACCTTACTACTGACAAATTTCAACCCTCAAAGGCCTATTACCCTCTTTATGCCCCCTATAAAAAAAACCCCTTTATACACACACCAGCCACACACGCCATAGCCCCATTATTAGAAACCTAAATACCCCCTGCACAGTCCTAAACTATTAAAGAGGGGCTCTTCAGTTCCTCTATGCCTTTCTTCCCTCTCCAGTGTTCCTTGCTGGGATGAAGGTCTGACCTTTTGAAGTGTTCTGCACTTTAATTGGACAAAGTGTGAGGCTGCTGAGGTCATTATTTTAGGCCTGACCCCCACACCGGCCGCGTCGTTAGCGTTGCTGGCTGTTCTCACAGTGCTGGAAGTTGTAGTGAGAGTCTAGGGTCTGGATTCTGTTAGCAGGGCCGGCTACAAAAAAAAAGGCATGTTTCAATCCAACAGGGGGTCACAGCCGGCTGTCTAATTACAGCACCAGATGTTGCAGAAAAGCCCATCCTGGGCCGCTCGTTAAGCACGTTAAGGTGCAAATAGATTAAGAAGGGCTGCTGGATATTAAGACGGAAAAGCCTGACATTTTGGATGTTTTTCCAAACTTGTATTAAACCTAGATCACTCTGGAGACTTTGCCATAGAAATTATGTACTCTGGGAATTACTGGAAGTTACTACTTGGCCAAAACACAGTATCGGTGCCTGATTAATTTTTTTTGTTCATGTAATACATACAATACAGACAATTTGTGCCAAAGAAGGTACTTCTGAAGTAAGTAGCTTCTTTGGCACAAATTTGGCACAAATACTTCTGACGTTTATGCAACATAGAAGTGACCCAAAAATTTCAAGTTGCTAACTTTTTTTTGGAGAGATGATTTTATATGTGCCCCAAAAATGGCTATTTTGTACATTATACTGTACTGTTTTGCTTCAAACAATAATCATTTTAAATGCAAATTATTCATAGTATTGATACTAAAACTGGTTTTAGCTTCTAAAAGCATATTCTCTGTAAAATTGTTGCTTAAATAGTTTTTTGGGGAAAAAATTAAAAAGCTAAAAAATCTGTAGTGTCCGTAACCATGTCAAATTCCTGTTGCAATATCTTAACCATTTTGCATTTTAGAATAATAAAATGTCTTTTCCTGTAAAATTTAATCGTCCAAGTTCCATCTAAATGACAATTAAGATCATTGAATGATTTCAATTCAAAAACGTTACGGACACTACATAAAAATGTGTTTCTTTTCATCTGATGAAAATATAAATGTGTCTGCATATTTACAAAAAACAAAGCATGAATCTGGAGATAAGAAGCATTAAGTATTATGAAAAATGTTATATGATCTGAAAATTCACTTTTTTTTTTTTTACCTAATGTAAGTGAGACACGTTTTAGCACCAATACCATCAAATCAATCAACACCTTCTGACCAGAAGAGATTTCACAGTTATAAATATTATAAATAATAAGTAGAAGACATGCATCTGCTAGGGGTTAAGCTGTGAGATCTGATTATTAATTTATTATAGCAGGTTTATGTGCAGGTCTATATCTGAATCAGACTAGCATCTGCGTAACCACTGCATATTCACCACTATCAGCATGTGTTGCCTCGGGACAAAGGTGTGTTAGGGCTTTACTGTCAATCAGGCAATGACGAGACATCCCAATGCAAATGCCAAGTATTTCTTCCTTCTCTCTGCCTGCGAATCTAATAAACAGTACTACACAAAATAGTAAATATATAGTGTTTGAAGCAAATTTGCAAAATACTCCAGATTCCTGTTTCTCCATAAACAACCTGAAAGCTGAAGGTCTGAGGTCATGATTAATTAGAGCTCAATGAAATCACAATGCCTTGATTTATGAAATAACATAAGGAGGAGGACATGGTTCTCTTTAAATTATATGGTGCTCAATATCAAGTAGGTTGTATCAGATCCTTGGTTCTAGGAGTTATGGCTGTAAGGGTTATTTTAATGTTATTTATAAAGTATACTCAGGGACTTATATGGCATTCACTGCATACAAAGTTTAAAATGTGTGTACAGGGAAGATTTATTACCTTTTTATGGAATCAATGCACTGTTGGTTTATTTCCCTAAAACACACATTTTATTTTACACCTTATTTCGGTAGTCACAGTGTGGAAGTTATGACGTCTTTATCCCCGTTATACCCACACTCTTTGTTTTATGACAATAGCCCAGTTTAATTTCTTTTTCACACTTGTTAGAAAGAAAAAAAGACAAAAAGACAAAAAGGGGAGCAGGGATGCAGGTCACTATGCAACAATAACCATTGTATCCTGACTTCCGAATGCTTTGGTTTTTCAGTATCTGCCCCAACCTACTTGATGCTCAGGGTAACAAATAAGGCACCTACCGCTATAGTGAGCATGGTTAGATTTATTGATGCTAAAGCAGGCATTGTATTTCACCGCGCCATTTGCAATGCCTTTGTGAGCTCCAAGTCTATTTTGTGCTCCTGACTTTGAGCTTACACATATTCTCGAGATCGGACAGCGTCCTTTGTGAAAGCTGCCACGCTCCGCCCCTCAAGCTGTTCCCTCCAATCAGCTCAGATCTGCACATCCCCATTGACCCCAAACTCTAGCCTATAGTGTGTCAATCTCCGTAATACCCAGTCCCGCCTCAGGACTTTACCATTGAGCTTAGATGTTTGAACAGAAGACCTTTCCAATTTCCGTGTGACTCCTATTTAAAAACACACACCTGATGTAATCTCAAAATTTTTTTATTTCTTATATACTGTATATTTCTATCTGCCATAACTGAATCAACTAATGGCAAGTTGACTTAATGGAAAAGTGCGTTCTGATGACCTGGTTTAACAGCAAGAGCTCTGAGACACACGTCACAGCTCCTGTGGAGTGTATAATTTAGGCAGTGGCGCTGCTCTCATTAACACTTTTCCCTCGTTACTGAATGCTGCGATTAATCACTGAGGAGAAGAAGTGAGCCCAAAGCTACGTATATATCTCGGCAGTATATACTGCACTGGAGCATGTAGAGGTCACGCTGGCCAAAATATATGAGTGTGTTAGCCCTGACTGTGTTATTTTGGTCAACACAAGGTAACTTTAACTTCAGGTCTCTGCACATAAAGCAGCAGTCAGCAGATTGGAAAAGACAAAGAAACCCACAACAGTGCACTTGTGTGAAATAAATCAATAAAAAAACACAAGAATTACTTTGTGTTGTCTGAAATAAGATTCATAACAAATAATTTCACACACACAAAAAAAAAAAAAGTATCTAAGACAATATTCATTAGAGATTTACAATATTTGATACCATGCTGGTAAAATCTAATGAGATTTAAACCAAAACTTGATATATGAAATTTGTACAAAAAAAAAGAACAAAAAGTGCTGAAGTGAACCTGATGGCCCCCGACCCAGTTCAGACACTGGCCTACTATCACGCCCTTGGCTCTTTCACCTATCCTAACCAGCAAACTTTCCCAGCTGCTCGTTCTCTTAATGATTACCATGAAACCCTGTCTGACCTTGTTGATCTACAGGAGAGAGAGAGAGAGAGAGAGAGAGAGAGAGACTTTGAGACCTACTTAGAAGAGAGGCCTAAATTTAGCCACCTCTGACCAACATTGACATACGCTCCACTTTCCCATGGAGATTACACACTGGTGCATGTGTCCCAGTTTGGAACTGGGTCTTCACTGTTGGGGTCTCATGACAAGAAAATGAAAACAGACTGACATCAGTCTCTGATACAGTATGAGCAAATGAGGTAGTGGTGCAGAGGTACTGGATGGTATGGGTGTAGTACTGGGTAGGGCTATGTTTGTTAAACCCAGTCTCATTGAGGGTTTAGCAAAGTGAGGCGAAGCTAAACAATCTTAATGCTACAGCATAACAAGATGTCTTGGCCAATTCTATGCTTCCAACTTTGTGCCAACAGTTTGGTGAAGGCCCTTTTCTATTCCAACATGACTGTATCCCAGTGCACAAAGCAAGGATTACACAGACATGGTTTGATGAATTCAGTGTGTAAGAACTTGACTGGTCCAAACACAGAGCCCTGACCTCAACCCCATCAAGCACCTTTAGGATGAACTGAAACAAAGATTGTGAGCCAGGCCTTCTCGTCCAACACCAGTGTCTGACCTCATAAATGCTCTACAGAATGAATGGGCACGAATTCCCACAGAAACACTCCAAAATCTTGTGGACAGCCTTCCAAGAAGAGTGGGGGAGACCTCACTCTTCCAACTCCATATTGAACGTTGTGTATTTGGATGCAATGCCCTTGAATACTTTTGATTATATAGTGTATGATGGATTTAAAATGACATTCCCAAAATCCAGCTGGGAGAATATATAACAATAACACATAACGTATAGCAAATAGAGAATGAAAATATCCTGACTATATCATATAGTATAGTTGTACTACAGTATTGCACAATATTATACCCTCTACTCTATCAATCCATATTTTAACTTAAAAATAAAATATGAGATTATGTAACTGATTTCTAGACTACTTTGAATTCCTGTTTTAAATGTCCTTATCCTGTTTCTCCAACTAGTTCAAACCTGCACTGAGTATAAATGTATGCAAATATTGTTATAACTATTATGTTTAACTTGCTATAACCCTTATAATCGAGAATATTCAGGATCTTCATGATTTTTCCACTTTATGCACCGTGTCAACAGACATACATGCTTTGGAAACCACAATGATGTAGATAGAATGTTGGAAGGACTGGGAAGATAGCGGTTGCTGCAGAGTGACCTTTGACCTTATATTCAAGAACATCCTGAAAACAAAATAAATAAACGGTTGCACCCAGATCCCCCTTTCCCTCTATTCTTCACTTCTCCCTTTTACACACACTGGTTACGCTGTAACAAAGGATTAGAGAAAGATCAAAGATGATAGACCTTGACATGGAAGCCCTGAAAGTGTGTGTGTGTGTGTGTGTGTGTGTGTGTGTGTGTGTGTGTGTGTGTGTGTATATGCATATCTGTGTGAACAGAGATAAGGCTGTGGTAGATCGCTACTCAGTGAAGTATACCATGTGGCAAGAGATACCAAGACATGTGACCTGCAAAGATACACACTGTTTATTTGTATGTTGAGGTGTGTGTGTGTGTGTGTGTGTGGGTTCCGTTCTCAGGTCCACAGAGTTGAAAGAGTAGGTGTTAGATTACAAAAAGGAGTGCTTGATGAGCCGCCGGTGTTATCTGGACTTGGGTGCTGATCAGCAGGACTCTCCAGAGTGGTGGAGTGGTGGACTAATAGCACCGCTCCAGGGCTTTCTTCTTTAGCTTTTTCTGATTTATGTAATATGGGTTTCCCCCAACACACACGCATGCACATCTTTACTTAAAAGCTAAGTACATAGATTAGAGGCTGGCTGAGAAACCTCCACCTCTACCATGTCTCTCCATTTTTTTTTTTAAATAAAGAAAAAATAAAGGGAGATTCCATTGTCCTGTATTTCATCACCTTATGATCAGACACCAAGAAAAATATTTAAACACACAAAGCACAGGTTTTAAGAGCACGTTCTTGAATAAACAGATGTGCTACTCTTTGAATTATCCTTACACACCGCTCAGGAACAGCTCAGAGAGAAGAGATGGAGGAGTGCAAGCTCAAAACTTTACACAAAACTAGCAGAGCTAATTATGATGGATAGATCTGGGTAACTTTTTGTGAGATTGTGTTTTGAAATAAATGAGTCTATCCGATTTTCCAAACAGTGATTCAGTGAATTTGAATTTTATTTCAACATAAAATGTTTATCCTGCATTCAAATCTGTCTAGACAAAAAAAAAAATATGCTGAATACAAGTGAGAATTCTTCTGTTTTAGGAAAAATAATACGTTAAGTAAAACATCTTAACATGAAGTTCATGATGACAATGACAGCTTTGACAGCTCTGTCATGCTTGTAATGTTAGTAGATTCAGTAATAGATGCTTATGTGAGTAATCCTAGTTGATGTTCAGCACAAGTAAAAAGTTGGACACACCTTCTAATCCAATGTTTTTGTTTGGTGATTTATTTTCTAGTTCTACAATACTGGAGATTTCATTCATTCATTCTTCATTCTTCTGTACCACTTACCAGCACAGGGTCATGGAAGGCCTGGAGCCTATCCCAGGAGACTTAGGGCACAAGGCGGGGTACACCCTAGACAAGGCACCGATACATCACAGGGCACACTGAAATACAGTACAGGCCAAAAGTTTGGACACACCTTCACTCATTCAATGTGTTTTCTTTATTTTCATGACCATTTACATT
>JAQMYG010000012.1:30513663-30533479 GCA_030014215.1 Clariallabes teugelsi
CATATATGTGTATGCAAGTGTTTCATATGTAGTTGTGTGAGTGAAGTTTGATTTAAGCCCTATACGGCGCCTCATAGATTTTTGCAGTGGTTTTTGTGGTCTGAGGTTGTACCTGGTGCCGAAACAACTCACGTAAGAGCATAAACAGAAGTGTTTAGATATCTGCGAACAAAATTTATACCAATACTTTAAGAAAGTGAGAGTTTCTTAAAGAGAATCATTACTGGTGACGAGACATGGATTCATCACTACGTCGTGATCTTGCATGACGATGCACGTTCACACACTGTTTAAAGCATCCCCCCATATAGTCCTGATCTCGCTCCTTTAGACGTTCACCTGTTTGGTTTCCTGAAAGCAGCCGTACGAGGACCAAGATTCACTTCTGATGAAGAAGTGGAGACAGCGGTGCATTCGTGTACAGATTTAAAAAAATATGTATTTGTCTTTTGTAAAAGTTAATTCAAATAAATTCTACAAAGTGTGGATACATTTTGAACTCAACCTCGTATATACCAGTATACTGTATATCTAGTGTATACATGTAAACACAATGACTCCGCATTCTCACACACGCAGAGTGTGTATTATGCCACATCATGGTCATGTGAGTACAGTAAGGCTTAACCAGGCTTAAATTTTCACTCAGTGCTAACAAAGCACTCTACTGATGAAGGAGCAAGGTGTTAACATCTCCTTGGTCATAATGGAATTGTGTGTGTGTGTGTGTGTGTGTGTGTGTATGTGTGTGTGTGTGTGTGTTAGTGCAGATCAGTAATTGATGTTCTTTCCATGTCATGCTTTTGTTCTGCACAATTCACTCGAGCCCTAGTTTTTTGTCTCCCCTGCATATTCTGCTGATTAGCATAACGCCGCTCTGTTGTGTCGCTGTCACGGCTGCTGGAGTGATTGCGTTTGCGGCTTGGCTGTGGTGAGTTTTAGATTTAGCGTAAGCAGATTAGCATAACTGCATTCGTCATTTTTATCTCTCAGAATCCTTTTATAATTAGATAATCCTTTACTGCTGGTGCCTAAGGAATGTAACATGCTGGTGTCAGAAAATACTTAACGACAAGGTCGTATCTAGGGGTTTTATTCCTTTTCTATTCGTTTTTATCAGTTTATTATGTATGTATGGCATGTTGTGCTTTTTATGATTTTATATTTATTATATACTTTTAACATGATTGGCTTAATGATTAGCACCGTCGCCTTGCACCTCAAGGTTCTAGGTTCGATTCCTGCCTTAGGTTCTGTGTGTATGGAGTTTGCATGTTCTTCCCATGCTTGGTGGGTTTCCTCTGGGGACTCCGGTTTTCTCCCACAGTCCAAAGACATGCAGATTAGGTTAATTGGTATTCCTCAAATTGCCTGTAGTGTGTGAATGAGCATGTGAGTGTGTGTATGTGTGTTTGCCCTGCGATGGATTGGCACCCTGTCTAGGGAGTACCCTGCCTGGTATCCTAAGTCACCTGGGATTGGCTCCAGGGCCCTCGTCACTTTGAATACAAGATAAAGCGATATAGACAATGAGTGAGTAAGAGTGAGTAAAATTATTATATTCATGCAAAACTGAAAAAAAAAAAAGTCCTGAGTATATTTTCATAGTGAAGAAATTACTGATCGTTATGAACGACCCAAACTCATTTCATAAATCTGAAATAAATGTCTTTGATGTATTAACAGTTACATGTTTTAATAGTCAACATGTTTTAGAAACTTTACCTGGCCCAAAAAAAGATCTGGTAACATCACAACTCATGTGTAAAAATGATTACTAATGCTCTCAGAACTACTCTTTCACAATTCGAATCCTGGAACATGCCTGAGGATCAGGATAGAAAAACTCTATAGATGTGATAACCTGGTCATTCAGTACATTCAGGTCGTCAGCTGACTTCATTTTATTGCAACATAACATTGCTGAGTCTAGACCTGACCAACAGAAGCAACCCCAGATCATAACACTAGGACACTATGGGTGCATCACTTTATGTGTTTCCCTTCTTACCCTGATGCACCCATCATGCAAAATGCTCAATGTACAAGTCTCTGGTTTTGTGACCTGCATTGCTTAAGTCGGTCAGGCCATAGAGCAGTTTATCCTCTATCCAGGCCGAGTTCTTATTACAAAGTGTGGCGTATGGAAATGGTCTTACTTTCACCATTAAACATGGCTCTGATGTCTCTGTCCAAATATGTTATCCAAATATGTGCTAATTTTTTAAAGACTGGGTTACTTATGTTTTATTTTTCATTTTATTAGCATTATTATTACTTTCATTTTTTATTTAATCTTAGTTAATCTTTTTTTGAGATCACAGAATCACATCTGTTACAGGATGTTACAGGAAAATAATCAGCGATAGGACAGGGTTGCATGGTCAAACATGAAGGTTAAATATTAACATCCTGAAGCTGATTATTATTCCTCATACCCTCATGTCTATCCCCAAAGAGATCTCTTATGTTATAGAGCTGATAAACATTCATTCTCTCAGCAGCTTCTCTTTTTTTCACCCCTTTCTTAAAGATAAGATGCATCTTTTCACGCTACCGAGAAATGACAAAGCCTTCTTTTCTGAAGATTTCTTCCCATATAAGAAAAGTTGCAGCTTTATCTCTGACTGTCGGAAACCACAGATTGCATAATCATCACCATATTAATAATAATAATAACACATTTTGACACCTGTGTTAATGTTGATATACTGTCAATATGCAATGCTAAGTAGTTTTATTAAACTATGTATAACAATTTGGGGTTATACATAAAGACACACAGGTGTGTGTGTGTGTGTGTGTGTGTGTGTGGTAGGGGGTTAATGACTTCACTGGCACACATGAGGATAAGGGTTAACTCTGGCGACCCGGACGCAGCATGTCTGTGCTTTATGACGTCTGGCCCTTAAAGTCACTTGTAAACCTTAATGGCCCTTCGCTGCCCCTTTTTTCTGCCTCATTTACACAATGTGTCTAATCAGGATCATGCTTAAATATTAACTTGCGGCGATTACAAGCAAGAAAAGATGAAACACGGTCAAGGCGAATGCAGAAAGGGGTGTGAGGACTGGGACAGGAAAAGCTGCACATAGTGCTGACCTCTACAGAGCTGCTGTGGGTATCATCAGGGCTTTATTGTGAGCTAACACACAGAGAGAGAGAGAGAGAAAGAGAGAGAGAAAGAGAGAGAGGTCCTCCTTAAGTGGCGAGAAATGAATTATTCGTTAATGACTTCAGAGGTTTGTGGGAATCACAGCATCATCAAAAGCATCGTTTACTGGATAGCTGGAGCTGACGTCAGAACTTGGCGAGGTCAGGGGATTCATAAAAAGATTTGGGTTAGAAGCTCTCTTATTATACGCAGTATTGAATGAAGTTCAAGTCAAACTGCATTTGTGATCAAATTTCTCATGAATGAAGGCATACAACTGATTGGCATTTACAGAGGACTTCAAGCACAGTACGATAATGAGACTCTTAGCTGCACTAAAACATTTAAATAGTGCAAATGTTTTATCGAAATCCATACATTCATGAATGATGATCCCGGCCGAGCTGGTTCAGAGCCCACTGCGGTGTTTGCCGTGGACATTCAACGAGTGGAACACATGATCCTTGAAAATCGATGGATAACTTGCAGAAGAGACGCATCTGTCTATGGGAACTGTACATCACAATCATTCACCATCACCACTTGCACATTACAGGAACTCGGCTGGGAGTTGTTGCTACAACCCGCATACAGTCCCGATGTCACTCCAAGCAATATTCAAAGACTCAAGACGTATCTGTTTCTTCAATACTTGGACCAATACCATCCCCACCCAAAAAAATATAAACCAACTGTGTTTGACTGATGCCACTTAGTTAGTAACCTAGTAACCCAGTGTACGTATCTATCCAATGATGGAAACTTCCAAGCACTATCTGTAAGTCGCTCTGGATAAGAGCGTCTGTCAAATGTCTAAATGTAAATATAAATGTAAATATCCACATGTTTGGGCCATTAAAGGAGTTCCTGGGAGGCCAGCGTTTCAGACATGTAGCCATGCTCTGGCGTACTGAGAAAACATTCTACCTTGATGGTATCCAAGCATTAGGGATAGACTGTGATAAGTGCATTAGTATAGCAGCGGATTATATAGAGAAATAAACGGGAGTTTATACTCTCATAACAGTGTTGTGTTATTCTGCACGATCAAAAGTCCCGGATTGAGTTGAACACCCTTTGTATATATACTGTCCATTGTTGTCCAGAGCTAATCCACACACACACACACACACACACACACACACACTCACACAGTAGTAGAGAGTGTGGGACAGCTTTACCGCTGACCTGACGACTGAACACAGCTGACACTCAGCGCAGCAACGCCAGTGACGTGGTTACAGAACGGAACCTTCAGTGAGGCCCTGAGACAAGGCTGCATTATTCAAAATACTCCATTCCCCTTTCACACACACACACACACACACACATGTACACACACAGCATTATTTGAGCACCAGCTGTTGTTTGAGACAGCTGGATTGAAGTTCTCCACTGAAGCGAAATCGCTCACAGAACATCTTCCAGTGGTGCGTTCCTGCTCTGTCTTCAGCCTCGAGCGTCTTGCCCTCGCACCTTTACCTCTCCGACTATCTCTGCTCTTTGTCTGAGGCAGTCTGGCTGTTTCGGCTGGTGAGACAGGAGGGAGTGAGCGTGGCTCCGGGCTATAACGCAGACCCCTGCTGCCCCCATGAGGCAGACAGGAACACTGAAAAAAGCGAGGAAGATGATGAAATCCTAAGCATTTTTTCAGAAACCTCTCAGTGAGATCATCCTTCACTTTCTATACATCCTGCACGGAGCGCACAGGGAGAGGAGGGGGGCTGGGAAGAGGAGAGGAGAGGAGAGGAAGAAAGGAAAAGGAGAGAGGGAGAGAGCAGACGGTTTTATAAGGACACATGGAGATGCGGTCTATATGGAACATTCCTCAGTCCTCCATGTTTACATTAGCAGCCTTTCCCTATTGCAGAAAATGATGAATAGGTTGCGAATCCCACCCTCAGCACTGAGCCCTTTCCCCGAGAGCAGCACCAGAACAAAGGCACTTGTCTGCTTTTTAAAAAATGCAACATGACAGCTTTGCAAAAAATAAATAAAAAAATAAAAAAAACCTTGATAAAATCATTCCAGTGCATGGAAAAACACCAAAAACCAACAGCCGACAGCGCTGTTCTCGTAGACTTTAATTGCACCTTGTCATCATGACATATTTCTGGCCTTCAGCAAGATTCGAAATGTGTTCATTTTATTAAGCAATAATGCATTAATGTTTCTTAAATGTTGCGCACGATTGTGTTTAATGCATCTGTTTAATTAATGAGGAAATTATGAGGATAATAAGTAATAAGACTTTGTGTGTGTTATTCATTGGCTAAAACAAAGGTGTGCTTGTGAACAAAAGGAAGCTCACTTATGCATCACATACGTCTGGACGTGAAAGAAGGAGGAGGACGACCCAAACTCAAAGCCCTCCCTCTGATCTTAATATGCGGTAACAGTAATATACAGTATATACACTTCTCTCTCTCTCTCTCTCTCTCTCTCTCTCTCATGACTCTGACCTTGAAGCAGAAGAAAAAGGGTTCACCGAGTTCACAAGACTGCATTGGCATGTTAGAGCATAACCAAAATACCAGCAGACAGACTATTTCCGACGTATCTCATATCAAAGAGGGGAGAGCATCATCATTAGTCATGTGACATGCCATGTTCATGCTGAGGTCACTCTACTTCCACGGCAGGTAAAGCTCGAAAAAAGGAAAAGGTAGGCATTTCCCATAGCATTCGCTCGACCGCCTCACCTCATTCAGGTGTGTGAGCCGTTGAAGCCTTCAGAGAAAACCCGAAACGCTATGTGCTTTGTCACACGGCCTCGTTTGAAGCCTTTGTGCACATAGAAATGTTGCAGATTTTTAAATTGAATGGGCAGCGACGAGTGGGCAGATTGGCGGGAGGGCGGCTCGAGCATGTCAGAAGGGGTTGTAGAAGAATGGTGGGGTGCAGAACGGGGGCAACGGCTCTAGCTGGGTGGCAGATGGATGATGTGAGTTGATGAGCTGGCTAAGCCGAGCATAATTCCACAAGAAGCTGTGCTTCACGGATAATTATACGTAACTCTATAAGTATACCTGAAAGCACAGGACGGGCGACTCGGAGACTGTAACGTGCTCCTCTCTGGCTGTGCTCGAGTTCACCATTGTCACTTCTCATTTCACTCCCTCTCGCTGCTTAATGAGCCTCAGTGGCGTTTGTTAGGGGCCCCGGGGTCGCCCCCGGCCGGCACGACCTCACACACAGCGCTCAGCTCGGGCTATGGTTCAGCACTATAGGTGGGTACGTTGGGTCCGCCTACACACACACACACACACACACACACACACACACACACACACCTCCAGGGTATGTGCAGTGGATGGGGACAGGGGGAACATATTGTCAGAAGCCATCAGATCTCAATGTGCTGAAGCAAAATCCTTTACAAAAAGAGTGAAGCCTTCTTTTTTTTTTTGCATTCTTGTCCCGTGGTATGCAGGCTTTTTTCCCCCCTTCCATCCACTTTATCCATACTGAGATGGATCCAAAGAAGAGGAAATACACACACACATATATATACACACACACACACACACACACACACACATACACACTACACTGACAAAATATACATTCCTGCACTAAAAGGAAAGGAAGGAGCTTTTAAACGGATAAAAAAAAAAACCTCATCCTTTCATCGCATGAAAAATGTCACATGGCCCCCCTTCAGCTTAACCGTGATGGTTGTAATTCAAGCATAATTTAATTATGACTATGTGTGTGTGTGTGGTGTATTGATCAGACATGTCCAACACACACATACATCTAGTGGGAACGAGTAGTAGAGACAATTTCATGCATTATGTATTTGTGTGTGTGTGTGTGTGTGTGTGTAGATGTATTATTTATAGTAGAGGTGAACAAGTGCATGCTGTCTGCAGGGAAAGAGACAGAAATTCAGACAGAGAGAGCGAGAGAGAGAGCGAGAGAGAGAGGGTGGATGGAGTGTATTCTTACTGTAATACATTTATTACATGAAATAATACAAGACTTACATTATTAGACATATCAGCATAATTTTTGCATCAACACTGCCATGATTGCAGGCTGCACCAGTGCGGTGACATCACCTCCTCAGAATAGATCGTGATCGGAGTACGGGGCATAGAGAGCGCGCGAAAGAGAGAAAGAGTGAGAGAACTAGTAAGCGAGGGAGGGGTGAAGCAGACTCATACATTTCTAATCTCTAAAGCAAACACACACACACACACACACACACACACACACACACACACACACACACACACAAAAAGAATACCTAGCTAGCGGCAAAGGCAGAAAGAGGAGTTAAAGCTGGTGCTTTGCAGCCTTCATGCTGTTCTAGGTCTTCGTCAGCCAATCAGCTCGTACGCGGGAACACGGCTGTAGATTTTAATTGGCAGTTTTCTCCTCCCCTCGCTTAATGCGTTTTGTCTTTGTGCAGTCACAAGTAAGGCTTCATCTGCTTCAACACGCACACACACACACACACGCGTAATGTGCCTCCCCTTCCACACAACAATACAGCTACTCATCTGCATATGAGAGGGCCAATCTGAATAAAGGTCCCATATGTAAAACAGGAGGAGGAGTGGTGGTGGGGCGGGGGGGGGGGGGTGATTTGTTAAATCGATCCTAATTAGCGCTGGGAGCTGTCGGCCAATCAAAGCCCTGCTCCTGGTCACTACGACATGTTTTCAGAGAAGGCTTAAACGTGACGAGTATTTGTAAAGGAACCATTATAACACCATCAACTGACCGCAGTGCTTTGGAACACAGCCACGTCTCTGACTTTTATTGTACTTCTGTCTTTAAGCCGAAATAAAGACTGCAGAATGTAGGGCAGACTGTCAAACAGCAGATGAGGAACCTGCAAAAAAATTACCCAGGCTGTAGTGTATAAAAATATACATGGTAAAGTCCAAGTCCAGGAATTAAACACTAGCAGCAAGTGCAAGGAACAAGTATAGTATGGGTGAGAAATATTCTTATTTTATTTTGTTTTAAAGCCAATGTCAAATAAAAAAAAGTCTAAATCCATCACCACTGAGAGAAATCCGTTTTTTTTTTTTTTTTTTTTTTTTAGATATATGCATTTATAAATGTATAGGTGTATTAATCTTGTCCGTAATGAGCAAGGCATTGAAGACATGGAAAAACTCTATGAGGTGACATGAGGAGGAAACCTTAAGAGGAACTAGACTCTATAAGAAACCCATCCTCATTATTTTGGTAATATCAGGTCATAAATAAATAAATTTCTAACTCGTCTGCAACAGTTAGTTCTAATCGTGTAACCTGATTGGACGAGAGCCATACCATAAGTGGTGATAATGGATGATAACAGCACTGGGTTGTTTAACTATATGTGTCACGCAACATTACAGGTGTTCCGATAACTGCAGTTACGCTAACTATCGATCACATTAAGGGTAAAAACAGGTCAGTGCAGTCTGCAGTACTGAGGAGAGAGCAGCTACCTGCCAAAACCCACATTCAAAAACCAGTCATGGAAGCACTTTCAGTAAGAAAACACATTTGACAACAACAATTTGTCTACTTAATAATTGCTTCAAGGTTGTTCTCAATTGCCTCCATTTACTTTTATTTACTCCTAAGACAAACTATTAAAAATAAGCAGCTTTTAACACAAGGCTGAATCCCAAATCCCTCCCTAACCCTTAACCAAGGGGACTACTTTGTGTGTGGGACGAGTGGATTGTACACCCTATCCAGCTATGCTAGCTTTCCTTTAATTGAATTTCCTTTGGGATTCAACCAGTGGAACATGGTGATAATCAAAAGCAGAATAAATGGAAATACGAAGAGAAATTTACAGGATTTACAGGACTGTCTATAGTTTATTCTCACCCTTTTGGCTACTTTTTAATGTTGATAATGAAGAATCTTAATTTTTTTATCAGGCAGAACATTTCAATAAATTCAGTATTACAGAATGTAAATCAATTCAGAGCTTTAATGCATTTGTTTTGATATGTTATCTTTGTTAGCGTCAACATGCATAATGAATGATAACAGCACTGGGTTGTTTAACTATATGCGTCACTCAACATTACAGGTGTTCCAATAACTGCAGTTACGCTGTCGATCGCACTAATGGTAAAAACAGGTGAACATACTGTACACAGTCGATCAATCTCTTAAACACTCTGTCTGAATAGAACGAATGGCTCTACTCGACACTGATACCAGTTGACAGTAAATACTGTATTTCTAGTAAAACATATGCATAAATGATACTAGAGAATCATAGGTGTTTCTGAATGGACACATGTGAAAGAGAGCAAATAACACTCTTCTCTATGTCTCTTAGACAGGTCAGGTGTCTCAAAGATTGGTGTTATTAAAAGCATGTTGGCCCAACATAGGTTCAGAAGCTTAACTGGTAGCTGTGGTATAATTAGGGAAGGCTTCGCTGTTGTGTGGAACTGGTACTGATAAAAGTTAGCAAGAAATTTTGGAGAGAGAAAAATTTGAATTGTGTGTAAATTACTGTATTATACAACACTTCAGAATGTGCTCTAATATAAAATTTAGAAGCAATTTTAAAGTTAAGTTTAATGTTGATAGATCAAGTGATTTAAAATGAATTTTTTTTTGTGGGAAGCATTGAAAATTTATACATTTTTTTTGAAGTAGTATTTTTTATTTAATTTCCTTGCAGTGATATGGCCAGTGGGCTAAAGAGGGAGGTTGGTCCAGAATTTAAAATCATCTTCTCTAATGGAGGGGTATAATTGAGGTTAAAAAGCTCTCATAGCTAGGAGGAAATATTGATACCTGAATATTTAATGTTGCCAATGTGGAGTAGGAGAGAGGGGAATTCTAAGCTGTAGAATCCAAAGCATCATCAGACAGGGTTGATTTGTTCTAGTTTACTGTATAATTTGGAATCTTAGAGAATATATGTTTAATTCTAATACAATCTTAAAAGCTTCCTGTAATGAGCTGTACGGATCCTGTCGGCATAATATGAATTCATCTGCATAAAAAGATACATTTTATATAGCAAACTCATATAATGCATTCCCTAAATTGCATTTTATTTCTGTTAAAAGTGGTGCTATAAAGAAACATGGTGTTTGATATGAACATTAACTAAAGCTTTTGACCTATGATTTGAGAAAATGACAGTTAAATAAGCTAGTTTTTAAAAATCCATGCAACAAATTCTTTTCAATTTTACAAAAAAGCTTTACAGAATTAAAAAGAAAATGTGCAGAAAAAAGGTATAGATAGTTTTTCCCTGATGAGCAATGAGAAGGAAAAACTCCCTGAGATGACATTAAGGAGAAACCTAGAGAGGAACCAGACTCAACAGTGAACACATCCTCATTTGCTTGATTTCATGACCATATATCCAATTGCTTGGGTACAGACCTTAAAAATGTTTACCCCATTGGTAGAACCCCTAAAGAACCCTTCAAAAAAAGCATGAAAAGGTTTCAAGGTTGCTACAACAACAATACAAAGATCCTTTAAAGAACCTTGTTTTCCAAAAGTGTAGAAAGAAAAATATCGAAATATAACACTCTTTTCCATTCAAGGTTGTATTTAGGATCAACATTTAAACAGAACATATTATGTAATTATTTCAGACCTTTTTTGTGTGCTTCCAGAACTCTCAACCACGTTTTTTTTTTTAGATGCGTTACATGAACACAAACTGTGTTCTGAGTCTTTAAAGAAGGCATTGAAAAGGAAGAAATCAATCAGGTCCGTGCTCTGAGAGAGTGAATAGGGCACATTCTGTCAGAAAGGATGGCCTTAGCTTCAACAAGGGACCTATGAAACACAGAGACAGACAGAGAGAGAGAGAGAGAGACCACCCCTAAACTGGCATGGTTGCATTGGAATTTAGCATAACCACAAAAACTCAGGGGTCTCCCCTCAGGTGGATCCTAAAAACACAGAGAGCACACGGGGGAGTGCTGACCGGTGTGCTTTAAACAGGAACACGTTTCTAGGAAATCTCCAGCCTTGACTATTTTTCAATCTTTTGATCGCCGGAACATTTCCCAAACTCATATAAACCAGGTCTCAAAGGAAAGAGGAGTCTTAACCTTATTTATGCAGCTTAAATTCTAATTTCATGGAGCAAGAGTGAGAGAGAGAGAGAGAGAGAGAGAGATGTATTCCTTTAACCTCACATTTCCCATAGAGAATGTTTGGCGCAGAAATTACCCGTTACCTCCAGAGTATTTTCAACTCCTCAAAAACCTTGTTTCTTCTGGGAGTGATTAGGGCAAAAAGCACTTTCCAGTTAAAGAACAACACAACTGCTGTCCATTGTGAATGTGAGATCTTTCTCAAGACTGCTGCCGCCACTCGCCCCATATATCAGCACTCCCCTTTTTCCGCAGATGTGAAAGCATCACAGAGAAATTATTGTGAGTTCGGCCCTCAGATCTAATCCCGACCTGGCTCTGAACCCCATCTACTCTACCTAAGGGTTAGAGAGTGCTTCGGTCTGGTGTGCATGCGTCTCCATATGACAGTGCATGCACGGTCAGACACATCAAATAGTCAAAATAACGACAGCAAGCTTCCTGTGTACTGACAGGTATTTCCTGTGCTCCTGTAATGAACACACACATGCACCTTGGAGGGATTTTACAGCAAATCCATACCCAGAGTTTTAGGTTCCATCTGCGTGTGTGTGCAGCCACCCGCCTCAACATGTGCTTCTGATAAGCAAATATAGATCAGAATTTCAAATAAAAGTAATGGTAAGCAGACCGAGTCGGTGCTGTGCTGTGCTGGTGGGGGAAAGATTCCTGAGCGTTGAGCTACAAGGAAGAGGAAGATTAAAAATATCCCGAGTGGATGGCTGGGATCCAGCGGTGGGAAACAGTAGAAGGACAAGGGGGCGGATAGGAGGGTACTAAAGGGGTGTCCCAGGCATTTAGGCTCCCTTTCCAACGTCTCACAAGATTACTGGGCCTGGAAAACAGTAGCAGGTGCTACGGACAGCAAATCACAGTGACATTCCAAATGCAGGCCTTTTTGGCAAGGAGACACAATGATTAATGATTCGTATTATCCCCACAGAGTACAAACACACCACATACGGCACTGAAAAATATACACGTGCCTCTTCCAGCAGGATTAATGGAACAGGAACAAGTAGGAGATCTTTTTTACTCCGGTCACTTCTCCTCCTCTCTCTGTCAGGAACAGTGTGTAAACTCACACATATGAGGACAATCAAGCGGTGCACAAGTCTCTTTTTATCTTCCCGGGTGGATATTTATTGCTCTTTTGAACACTGTCCACATCAGAGAACGACTTAATGGTAAAGTCAAATGGATATACTCACACTCCCTCTCACACGCAGACAGTGAAGACTGTATTGTTGATATTATTATCTAGTGACACTAATATTTGAAGACAAATGGTTCCAATAATCGAGAGAATTTATCAAGGGGAATCTGTCGGCATCAACCGGAGTATCCCTAATGGCCAGAGACATGGCCACACCAGCAGCTCGGCGGACTTGGTGTCACAGATATACAGTAGTATATTCTATCGGTGTTGAGCTGGGAGTGCCAATGAGACCCAAATCCAGGACATGGACAAATGTATGGAAATTGCCCGAAGTATGTGAATGCCTATATTATTGTTGACCAATAACTACCATAAATCCTCCCACGTAAAAATGAGAATAATGGTCACCATTGGCCTCCACTGTCCCTAGTTGGACTACAGAGATTCCTAGATGGATGAATGGATGGAACTATGACATGTACAGTTATGTCAGGCTTTAGCCATCCACTTATTGAGCTCGTGGTCTAGGACAAAGATGACCGATTAGCCAGCCAGAGAGTATGTATGTGCTGTAGTGTATGAACTAATCAAATTCTTAGACTTTTCATCTACTGTATGAGATGAGGTTAAAAAAAAAAACAGAATAAAAAGGTATCTGCTGTATTTGGGTGCAGCGTTTCCTCATTGGCCTAATGAACTCAGACGTATTGTAATGCTGCAGCCTTTTTAGTGTTTAGTAAAACAGGAAAATTAAACCAACAAAATAGGAAGTGTAGAGCTAGGAAAACAACAGAGAACACAGGAAGAAGAAATGTGGAAATAATACTCAGACTTAATGGATAAAGGGCATAAAAATCACTATCCACAAGGCAGATAATCTGAAATGGAAAACAGACGAGAACAATAATGACAGATTTGAAAAATAAAACAATGACAACACGAGGAATAAGCTAAAACAAAATGCACGGATTTGTGAGCAAAATAGAAGCTGGGTGCTGCAAGGTGTGCTGAGAGGGGGGAATCCGTGACAGAGACACAAGGGGAAGCATTGTTACCCCATAGCGTCAAGGTCCTGGACGGACGGACGGACGGACGGATAGATAGATAGATAGATAGATAGATAGATAGATAGATAGATAGATAGATAGATAGATAGATAGATAGATAGATATCAGTCTAAGTGTGTGATCTGGTATTGCAGTGGGGTTAAACATTGTGTATAAGCTTCAGACTTGAGTAGAAAAGCTGCAGTACAAGTGGGTAAGTTGGTCCTGAGCCCAGGTCACCCTCTGTGTTCACATGTGTTTCCTTCCAACACATGCAGATAGGTAAATTGGCTACACCAGCTTATCCCCTAGGTGTGAATGTGTGTGTGTGTGTGTGTGTGTTTTCAAGAAGTCCCACTATGGACCTGCATCCTATCAGGGGGGAAATTCTTCCACCTTGCGCTACAAGTCACCAAGATAGCTTCTGGATCCACCATAAGCCTGACCAGGATCATGCAGTTACTTAAGATGAATGAATGAATGAATGGCAGTTCCCCAGCAAAACTACTTATACAAGTAAAACTCACTTTAAAAAATTCAATACAATGAGACTAAGATTGAAAAATGAAATGCATTTTTTATATCAATCCCCAATAGAATTCATTCTTTTTCGTGCAATATCTCATGAAAACAGTTACATTACAATGCAAAAGTATGTCACCTACTCATATATTTCTTAACAGAACCCGAAGTCCCCTGGGATATGCTCCAGGCTTCCCGCAATCTTGTACAGGACAAATGGTATAGAGAATGAATGCATATAACCATACAAATGTTTGGAAAGATGGGTTGGAACCAGAGAGAAATGTCACGTATGAAAGAATATCAGGGTTACAGTCCAAAGTCATTTTATGTAATTTTTTTTAATGCAAGACCTGCATGCTCATGTAACTTCCCCAGAGGTGGTTTAAGGGGCAGATATTAAACACCTGATATAGAAACCTGGTCTGGACCCCTGTCAGCTGTTCAACTATAGGCCAAAATCAGACCTCCTCTTCTAAAATAGGTGGTAGCACAGCAGCCATGCTTTTACCTACCTAGGAATCACATTCATGAAAAGTATCAGACAGGATTTAGGCCTAGCACAGAGACAGCACTGGTTAATGTGGTAAATGACCTACTGATCAGGGTTGTTTCTCTTTGCTTGTGTTGCTGAACCTTGGTGCAGCTTTTGACACCACTGATCATACTATTATCTTTGATAGATAGAATGTTGTCGGAGTTATAGATACGGCCCTCTCCTGGCTCAGGTCCTATTTGACTGATCATTATCAGTTTTTAGATGTAAATAGTAACTTCTTTACACATTCTAAAGTAAAGATTAGTGCCTTTCAAAAGGCTCTATATTAGGCCCAATTCTATTTTCTCCCCATATGTTTGCTCTGTGTAATATCAGTCATAAACATGGTGTTAGTTTACACTGTTATGCTGACAACACACAGTTGTATACTTCAGCAAAACCAGATGAGAAACACCAGCTTAATAAAGTAAAGGACATTAGACACTGGATGCTTACAGAAGTACTGGTACTAGGACCACATGATTATTGATACGAATTTCCATTTGAAGCCCGTGTAGATAACATTACCAAGGTAGTATTCTTTCATCTCAGAAACAGGTACATGCAGAAAAACTAGTTCTTTTTTTTTTTTTTTTTGCTTGCTTTGAGCCCTTACAAGAACTAATATTCCTTTATTTCTTTCTGGTTCACCCTTTTATTTATGCTGCCATAGCTATTCTTGCCAGAGTCCACTGTTCACTGTTCAAGGTTAAAAACACTTACCACATAAAATTTAATTGAATTAAGTACATATCAAACACCAGACCACCATTTTCAAATGGACCTGAAATTGAGTCACTGCACTTTACTGTATCTGGATCCAAAAGTAGATTTCAGAAATCACCAGAACACATCAGAACAATGAAATGCAACTGTGAAATTTGGTTCAGATATTATTATCTTATTTTTTGTCTCATATTAAGTAATTCTTTAATGTATTGTCAATGTAAGACAGCTTACTGTGCACACCCTCTCCCACACACACATACACATCCTAATGTAATAGGAGTCTCCACAATAGAGATGTTTAGGATGTTTTATTGCTCAGTTCCTGACACAGGGGACCAGACAAGCATACCTCCCAGCAAGCCTGATTTTATTTCACCCTGTACATGTGTGTACATGAGTGCATGTGTGTAACTGTATATGTGCCGAAGTGAAAGGGATCGATGGGTTATACTGATCAGGGGTAAGCTTCCACTTGTTTAGCATGGACAAGGTCTGCGATCTCTCCGTCTGTTCACAATGACCTCTACAACCCAGAAGACATCTGGCACTCACTTTTATCTGCGTTCACCTCTGACCGATCACTTCAGATTGTCCATGTTCAATAAAACACACATTTCCATTCACAGGTTTCTCTCTATCTCTCCCTCCTATATATATATATATATATATATATATATATATATATATATATAGACTGTACAAGCACAATTTGTTACAAAGAGCAGCATATTTGAGGATTGGTCTTCAAACAATGATCTGATTCATCTCAGTGCCTGAGTGTGTTGGCTTTAAGCACCACGGTAACACTAGAGTATATGGATGAATGAAGATTCTTTGAAAACTTGAAACCAGAAGTCCTACACTTTACACATGACAGACCCTGAAGCATGTGGTGCCTTATTCACCTTTGACCTAGACCCATTACAGAGCCTTTTTTTGTTTTCCCCTGGCTATTCGGTTATATTTGGATACACGTTCAGTCAAAAGCACCTCTTTGGTCATGAATATTCCTGTCAACAAAGTCCAAGAAAAGGCAATGACCTCTTCTGACTCTTAAGATTGACCATGGAGTTGGTTCTTCCAACTGGCAAAACAAAACATTGGTCTAGTTTTAGGTCAAAACAAGCCCTAGTCAATGTTCTTGGTCAGATGAAACCCTTTGGTGCCCAAAAGGGTGAAATTTGAATAAATCAGGCAGGTATGGAGAGCAAAAGAGAGAAAAGGGGAACACATGTCCTTGCTGTAGCATTTATTATACGAGGCACCAAAAATCAGCCTGCAACTTTTGCTCAAAGTTAGGTTGGTAGGTCTTAAAGGGGTAGAAATTGGCAGTGTATAAGGCAAGGTTATGTCAGAGCGAGACAATCAAAGATAATCAATGGCAAATTTGATTGGGAGGCCAATGTGTATAAAGTATGGTTTACGTGGTTACTGTATATCTTCTGGTTCTAGTAAAGACTCTGGCTGCAGCACTCTGGACTAAGTGGAGCTTGTTTATTCACCTTGTGGAACATCCAGACAGTAAGGAACTACAGTAATCCTGATCCAACCAGGAGGTAACAAAGCTTAAACTAGTTTTTCTATTTCATATCCTGCACATGATGAAAGAGAAAGGCCCTCCAGAGATGCGAAAGCTTACACTGAGACTGGGAACTCTGTCTCAAATGTTAAAATTAAATTTCTCTACACACCTGTAACCTGCTTACGTGGACCATTCACCATAAATGTCAGTGTGTACGTTGTAATTATAGAAATAATAATCTGTAAATCATAGAATTAATATTATCCATGCAGCCAGCATTCCTGTCCAAGTCATGCTTATGACCAATTACTTTAACAAAATATTTTGAAAACAATGTTGCAAAGTTATAAAGAAGAATACAAGTTTTGACACACTGATCTACTGTTGGCTCAAGACTATAATAAGACACACCAGTTGCTTCTTCTTTTGCAAAACCTTGAAGTGGGATAAATCACAGATCCTCTCAACTGAAAAGCATAAATGCTCATGCATTAGTCTTTGGCCTCATGGGAACAGAGAACTAAAACATCTGTCCACAGGTCACCGTTCTGGAGTTTTTGGTTTAGGGGGTTGATTTGTGGTATGGCAGAGGGAGCTACGGTCATGCAAAGAAGGATTTTGCAGCACAATAAACAGACTCTGAGAGCAGCAGGATAAAGGACAGGACAATTCTCTCATGGGTTTTAAACAGTACATTAAACTAAGTGCAATCATCAATAAAAAAAGAAAAACTTCCATTCATTCTACTTACAAATGAACTTTTCACATCATTGATGCAAATAAAAATGAAACAATTTTTAAACAAATAACAGGCTCATTTTTCTTTCTCTAAGTGTGTTTTGACATAAGCTTGTTATTATGATAAAAGCATCACTTGGTGGCAATTATTTTCCAGCATGTTTTTGATTACCCATGATGGCACACTAGCCAGAAGTGTGGATCCTGCTTCCATGGACCTAAAGCTGCCTCCAAGAGGTAGTTACCAGAATTCAAGGATTATTGTCACGTTTACTTTCAAAATACCTTTTCTTACAAAAAAAAAAAAAAATCAATTGCAACAATCACAGTTGAATAAACAATACATCCCAGGAGAAAGGATTCAACTTTACCCAGAGCTCTGCCAGTTTTCATGTCCCCAGTCTTCTACCTGGCCCTCTGGAAAATATGAAAGGTACAATGCACACTTCATTTTACCTGCCTACATGGATCGCAAGCAATATTCTTTATGAATTCCAAAATCATTAAGATCTAGATAAAGTACTTACCATATTCTACCAAGTGTTTAATCTTCCCTTATCTAGAAAGCAATGTGACGAGAAGCTACTATCTCATAAATATGTAAAGACTTCCCATTGACTGCCATGACCTTTTACACACACTGGCTGCTCTCTGCCTTCATCGCCGGTCTCAGAAAGTGACGTTAGGTAGACAGATTGGGTGAAGTTGTATCCGGTCAAGAAAAAGTATACAGTTAAAGAAGAGCCAGGCATCAACATAATACATAATAATGGCTGTCTTTCCACTTTAATAGCCTCAAAATGGAATTTCATTGATTGGGACCTACACAACTAAGCCCCTTAGGTCCTTCTTCCATTCCTCTTCATGTAAAATTGCTGGATGGTTGGAAAGACTACTGGCACAGGCCATGAAAGAGTCTATTAAGGATGCACTTAAACTAGGCTTCCTGGGTATGTTGGTCTTTATGATGGAAGCTCCTGAAGGGGATTCTCTAAGTAAAGCCTCAGTTGTGCCTGTTAAGAAATAACTGGCGTTTAGGAAAATATTATCCCCAAAAGCTACCTTCTTTCTATGTAACTTCCTAAAAATTCTGTCTTTTTCTCAACAAGTGATTAACTTTCAATATTCAGCCCCTCAGGGTCTCTTACTGTACCTACTATACACTCCTATCTAACAATCTTTAGTGGCTTGGCTGTCTAGTATAAAGCAGAAACTCTCACTTTTGACCTTGTCATAATAACTCGCTACGTCAGACTATGTATAGGTCAGGGTGTTCATGGTCTGCACTTGCACCATTGTCCTTGTACACTATTGTAGTTACGTAGAACCACAAGGTTTATACCAATAGATATTGTAAATATTTAGGGGAGTGGGGCTCAGGTGGCTGTGGCTCTAGATTGTTGGTTTGGGGATCTGAGCCCTGCTGTCGGTGGGTTGCTGCACCCCACACTACCCAGTCACTACATGCAGTGGGAGGGTTGTGTCAGGAAGAGCATTCGGTGTAAAACCTGAGCCAAAACTGTGTGCGAGTTGGATGGACTGCTGAGGAGATCCGTTGACGGGGGCAACTGAAAGAGTTCAGACTTTGCAAATATTTAATGAATATTTATTCATTTGTTATGATCTATCTGGTCTGCTTTTTGGCTATGTGTGGCCAAACATGAGGTGTTTGCATGCTCCCTCCCCCTTTATCGTCCACTGTACTGCAAGGCAAGTGGATTGTTAAATTCAGCTTATGTCTGGGTCAGGTGGTAGTGATCATACTTTATTGGTCCATTTAAAAGCTTCATACAAATCAATTAGAAGTAGAAAAAGTACACTTCCTTTTCATAATTCCTGTTTTTGTTTCTTTTGTAACCGTTTACAACTATTACTGTTAAAGAAGACAAGCCAGCAGCTGCATCCTCAACTCTACTTAAGACAATGACATTAACCCCTAGAGACAAGCAATGTAAACTAAGTACAGACATTCAAGAGTATTTCCCTTCAGTAATATTAAAATAAATTTAAAAAATAGCCAAAAATATTACTTTCCTATAGTAACAAAGCATAATCACTAAAGCATTTTCCACCCAATTGTTTATTATAGGGAGGTTCTTATTTAACTTGACATTTTTGTCTGACCAGTAATAGTAAAAACCTTAAACTCCATCTATTTTAAAAACAAAATTAAGATTCTGCAAATTAGTAGATTATTCGGATATGTCTTGTCAGATATGCATTAACTAAACCAGTGGTTCTCAAAGTGTGGGGCGCGCCCCACTAGTGGGGAATACAGACATGACAGGTGGGGCGCAATGAACGGG
>JAQMYG010000012.1:30533579-30544319 GCA_030014215.1 Clariallabes teugelsi
TCTTATTGGTTTAGAAATTGATATTTCAATAAACAGTAAACTTGGCCGATTTCGTTATTATTTTGTTGACAAGTGGGCCTTGAAAATTCGCTCACCCCCTTAAGTGGGGAATGACAGAAAATGTTTGAGAACCACTGGACTAAACCAACTTGATCACCGATGAAGAGCTCTGAAAACACTGGCTGAACAGAATCACTGAACAGAATTGCTGACCCCTGCTCTAAACTCCCCTGAGTATTCAGTGTTACCATATGCCATGTGTGTTTGTGTGTGTGAGTGGGTGAGAAAATGACTCTCATAACTCGCACACAAGCTCTGACACAGGTGTCTAGGCGTTTGAACTGCTGCCATAACATATCATGAGTGCTAACAAGAGAGCAATGCTCTGGGGCCCATCAGGGCTTCACTTCCATTGGCACAACACCCTAATAATAGCCCACTACACTCACAAGCACCACTTTATGCCAAAGCCACTTATACCACAAAAACATAAAGGCTTGGAGGCATTAAAAAAAAAATGTGGGAAGCAAAATTAAGAAATTAATCCCCATTTTAGAAGTAACAAGATGCTGATGATTGAATGATGATTGAAATTAATGCCTTTATACATGACCACTAAGGATTTCAAATAATACAGTAATCAATGTGAAGTGAATGAAGTGTGGACTTTCAGCATCACTTCAAGAATTACATTTAAAAAATAAACTGCATTAATTATTTGCCAATTACAGCCATTTTTAAATCTTGGATGCATTGAGCTTTGTTGAGCTGTTTTGTCTTTGTTTTACTCCATCCACCTTCAGTTTCTTTCTGTGTGTCTTCATTTTTGTATTGAGTAAGAAAAAGAAGCTCAACTGGGTTGAGGTCAGATGACCATTAAAAGACATTCCATTTCTTTGCTATGTGCTACTTTCAAGTTATTATTTTTCAACGTGTTATTCATCAGTTTTGCAATATTGGACTAAATCTGAGCAGAAAGTGTCACATTAATAAACACTATATAAAATACACACCCATGCCATAACGCTGTCTCCAACATGTTAAACAAATGATTTGGTGTGCTTTGGATCATGAGCCCTTCCTTTCCTCCGCTATACTTTTCTTTCCCTGTTATTCCAGTACAAATTAACCATTTTAGCAAAACAAAGCAGACGTTTTTTACGTGTTTTTTTTAAATAGTGAAATCTAATCTGATCTTTCTATTCTTGAGTGTTACCAGTGGTTTGACTCATTCTCATGGCATGTCTTGATTTTAGACTTTGTTATTACATACAGTACAAGGATGCACCTACCTCCTACAGTCTGTTCTTGACTTGGCTAGATATTTCTTTACCAAGGAAAGAATTCTGCGCTAATCCACTTTAGTTGTTTTCTGTGGTCTTCCAGTCCTTTTGGTGTTGCTTAGTTCACCGGTGCATTTTTTTTCTTCTTTTTATAGAATGTAGCAAAATATTGATTCGGAAACTCCTAATGTATCCACTATCTCTCTGATAGGGCTGTTTTGTTGTTCAGACTAATGATAATGGCGTGGACTTGTTTAGAAGCCTTTTTGGACTGCATATTAAGGCTTCCATAAACAGCTACTAAATGCAATGTTAACACTAGAAATCAATGCAGATCTTTTATCTCATTCATTTGTCAAGAAGTATCAGGTAATAACTGGCCATCAAACTGCTTATCATTAGTTTGTCCAAGTACTTTTGAGACTGTGCAAATGATGGGACTTGAAAAAAAATCTTGTTCTATTTTGGGGGTGTAAAGAGGCAAAAATACTAATAGAATGTAGCAAATTATTTGAAAATCTGTTTTTCAAAAAGATGAAACACGATGTTAATCAGCTCCTTGAAATCCTCCCTATAGTAGAACTTCATGTCCACTCTGTCCCTTTTCTTAGCTCTGACACACAAGTGGGATTTCTCTCCTAATCGAATCAATGTGCCGGAGCACAATCGGTCTACTGTATCCAGACCTCTGTGCTATCAAACATTTTCCGTCAGGCATACGGAGGTCAATCGACCTCCCACTTACCGCTGAAGATATTTTCACTTCCATCGTGTCATTACACAACATCTGGAAATGTGCTTTTATGCTTGTCTACCCCTGAATACGGAAACGTGCACGATATTATTGAATCTACACCTTTCAAGAGGGGTACTGCAGTGCTGTGCTAAAGAGGTATCTGACAAGTTTCTCTTATCATATTCCCCAGGCTCTTAGAGGCTCGGCGTTATTGATAGACAGAGAGAGGAAGAGCAAAGTCATGACCCTCACACTAATAACACCAGGGCCAGCAACGCAGTAGGTCTGGGGCTGAGAATACCTGAGCATTACATTTATTTAAGCGTCATTCTCCACAAACCTTAACATTGGAACAGACATGTGTGTTAAGTCTGTAAACTTTAATGATGATGTTGTAACATTAAAACCCATGAAACTTGCTGCCAAAGAAAGCAGCAACTCACCACAGCTCTGAAGTTATATTTATCCTTTAACACATGAACTCCAGGAATCCAACATGTGTGTGTGTTTGAGAGAGAGAGAGAGAGAGAGAGAGAGAGAGAGAGAGACCCACAAAGCAAAATCATCCTTGTTCGTTCTGCCTTTTTATTGATTGCAGTAGATACTTCCATGCCTTCCTTCATGTAACACTATACCTGAGTAAATTTAATACAGCTCCCAGGGAAGACATTTCCAGCTCCATCCCACTACATCCAGTAAATCTCTCACACTGTAGGCACAAATAGCTTATTCACATTCAAATCCATGCTCTAAAAAGTGACTGAAATAAACCTGACTGTCTAAATCGTTTGGTAGACACACAAAGAGCTCTTTTAGACCACGTTCTCAAGGCTATCGTGGTTTTACGTCTATCCATACTTCATAGGATGCGCTGAACGAGATATACAGAGTCTAACATTGTCACAGATACTAATTCATTGGCTACACAGATCTAAACAGTGACAAGACACCAGATGGTGTAAACTGCATTAGCAGGAACGATGGCCAAGAACCTGCAACATGAAGCGCGCACTTACGAATTCACAAATTCAATCCTTTACATTACAGACGCTCATATTTCATTGGGTGAACTTTCTCAGATATGAGAAGCGCAGCATCTGCTTCTTCAACACAGAGACTTGAGCAGTTGTGTACTAAATCATGAATTATGCATATCCATCCATCTATCTATCTATCTATCTATCTATCTATCTATCTATGCAAACGTTCCAGTTATTACAACAATTTTGATGCTGATGAGTATTTAAAAGACATTCACTAAATAAAAAAAATATCCATATTTGACCATGCACCTTTGATTCATTTATCGATTACTGTTGAATTATTGTTCTTAATGTTTGATGTTTCTGTTCTGAAGATTCTGAAGATTAACTGAGATTCTATATATCTATCTATCTTAAACAATTTGTTGCATTTATTTTAAATGTGATTTTTGAAAGGTAATAATTTTTTCCATAAATTATCACATACTCACTCATCGCAGGGTGTCCTGGAGCCTATCCCATGAGACTGAGGACACGAGGCGGGGTACACCCTGTACACACTACAGGCAATCTGGGAATGCCAATCAGCCTAATCTACATGTCTTTGTGTTGTGGGAGGAAACCGGAGTACCCTGAGGAAACCCACCAAGCACGGGGAGAACATGCAAACTCCACGCATACAGGATTGAACCTGGATCCTGAAGGTGTGAGGCGACAGTGCTAACCACTAGGCCACCTTTCCACAAATAATTACAGACAAGATACTTTTATTTAAGAAAGTTGTCAGGAGAATGATTTTAGAGAAGAAACATGACTCGTGTAATGTTTATTGAATATAATAAGTAGGTTTTTGCTCAGTATGAACTGAAGAATGCGGGTAATCCTGGAGCTGACTGTAACTTTAACCCAGCTTAAAAAAAAATTGTAAAATGTCTGTTTTCAAAAGTGAAAGGATGATTTATTAATAATGCACGATGTTGATGGATGACATGTCAATGTGTGTGTGTGTGGAGGTGCCTGGGTACTTAGGGATGAAACTTAACTTCACGGGAAAGCTGAACGTTTTAAATAATAACAGTTTAACAAAAAAAAAAAAAAAAAGGCACACAAAGAGATCCTTTCTAAGCCTTTTCTCGGTACACAACCATCACTCTTGTAAATCCTGTCTTTCTGTGTGTCCCGGCCCCGCGGCGCGCGCTCCCCAAATCCCGCTGGCGGGCAGCAGGCAGGCAAGCAGGCGCGCGCGCATCAGCTCCTCACTGCAGCGTCTTAATCTCAACCAGATGCGCGTCTGCTGTGCGTGCGCGCGCGCGGTTTCTCTCTCCGCCGTGCGCGCCGCTGACCCCTGATGATTCACACGGCGGCGCGTGAACGCACTGTCTTTACCGGCAAAGACACGCGCGGCTTTTCCTTTTTTTTTTTTTTTTTTAAACACGGTGATTAATCACACAGACCGACTGAGCGCCGCCACTGCCGACACACACACACACACACACACACACACACACACACCGTGGGCTTTGTATCAGCGCGCGAGCAAACTGTTCGCGCGCGCCGCTGGGGCCGCGTGAAAGGCGCGCATTGTGCCGCTGTTTGGATAAGGAGCGCCTCGGATTTCCGGTTCAGCAGACTTTACTGCGCGCGCCGACACACAAACGCCTTTTCTCTGCCCCAGCTCGAGAGCGTCTGCTGAGCGCTCGCGCCATCTGCTGCTCACTTGGAAGAACGTCTCGAGCGCTTATAGTAATAAAAATAAAAAATACTAATAATAATATATTTATATAAATAAACATAGTTGCAAGCAACGATGAGCGGGCCCAAGCACTCTGCGCCATCGCCACCTGGGCGCAGCAGAAAGACAATGGGCCTCAGTGGGCACATGCATTTAAAGGGGGACATACCAGTACCTTTATGACGTAATTTTGGAAAAGGGGGAATTATACGTCAAGACCTCCAAAAAGACCCAGATGCTGTAAAAAAAAAAAAAAAATAATAAAAAAAGGCATCAAACTATGAGGTCACTCAATGTGATGTCACTTAATATAATGTCACACAAAGTTATTTAACCACTTCTCAGCATAAACTTAAGGTGTCATCATGGCTGACCCGTTTAAGATCCCTTCTCAATTTTGCATCCTCATTGTCTAGAGATCACAATTGATATAAGGAGTATATCAAATTCCATTGGGTACATTTTGCAAACCACCCAAAAGAACTTCATTTTGAGCAGGGCCCATGATGTAGCCACAGCAAACGTTGTTCTGCTCAATGACATCTAAATGTGTACAGCGTTTTGCATTTTTGCATGTACATGTACAAGCGTGTATAAGCGATGCAGCAAAATCCTGTGAGACAGCCTCGTACCACACACAGGGCACATCCGCTCGGACGTCCTAATGGCAGCGGATTCCATCCTGTGTGCTGATTTTCATGAATTTTTGAGCATATTAAGACTCCAAAAAATCCTTAAAGGGCCCTTTACTCTCTATGATGTCATAGTGCTTAAGCCCTAATAATAATAATGATGATAATAAAGTTTGAGACATATAGTAATTGTGATTAATCTGCTTTAACAGGAAATAGTTTATTGAGCTTTTATTTGCAGTTTTTGATTTGTCCAAAAAATCCTTTGAAATGAATCGATTCACATGAGTTTTGATTCCTTTGCAAGTCAATTTAGGAGATTATTGTCCAGTGAATTGATTCTTCACAAAAAAAAACAAAAAAAAAAATCTTTTAAAGTGAATCGTATGAGATATTTAAAATATTTTGAGTCACTAGAACCAAAATCAAATAAATAAGACAGTTCCATCCATCCATCTAGGAACGTCTAGATAGTAGATCTATAGTCCAACTAGGGACCGTGTAGACCAGTGGTGATTACCATTGTATTTATTCCCATTTTTACGATGTTGTTAGCACCTCCAGTCACAGCATTCACACACTACGGGCAATTTTGCGAACCCCCAATCTTCATGACTGTGGGAGGAAACTGGAATACCCGGAGGAAACCAACCAAGCACGGGGAGAACATGCAAACTCAGTGTGACAGTCCTAACCACTAAGCCACTGAGCTGCCAAACAAGGCAGTTGGACACTTTTAATTATGTGCATAGCAAGCTTTTCATAACGTGAGCCTTGTGGTGAAATTGTAAGCTGCCAGAACTTCAGAGAAGTCCTTCAGGTTCAGTAATCAAACTAAGCAAACCTGCCACTTCCCACACATCCAAGCCACACACGATGAGCTGGAGACCCCTCTGACTCAAGTGCCTTCGCTTTGAGGATCATCCAGGCATGGCGCCCCGCTTCATTCCCTCTCACCGAACAGGCCGTAGGGTTTGAATGGCATCTCAGGGTGATGAGTCTATCATGCAGTGTTGAAGTTGCACAACTGGTCATGGGCGAAACGAAATAGGATTAAACCACTGGAGCGACTGAGCTCCTGCTGGTTCAGGGCGAAAAGCTGTCCAAAAGCGCGCCATATTGCATCCAGAGTGGACAAGGGCGTTCATGCGCAAAAAAGTTTAGAAAAAGGCAAAGCATAAAAACCATAGACTTTAGGAAGATTTCATGGCAGCACACATTACTTAGGTTATGCAGGTATATTCGAAATGTGATCATAGAAAAACTTTCATTGCACACTTTATCCTGCTTAAGGTCATAGCGGATTCAAAGTCCATCACTGGAATGTTTGTGACCCTCACGTCCCAGGTCCTGGGTTCGATCCTGGTGTCACTGAGGCATGCTCTCGCTATGTGCGTTATGGATTTCCTTTGGGTTTTCTGGTTTCCTCCATCTTCCAGAGACATGCCAGAATGATATGAAAATCCCCCAGGTGTCAACAAGAGTCTGAAGATTGTGGTGGACTGGAGTCTTACACATGGAACTCGCAAGGATGAGCTCCAGATCCACCTCGGCCCTGACCAGGACAAAATGCTTACTGAGAGTGGAAAGTAAATAAATAATTTTGTGGAGAAAAAAAATCGTTGGGAAAAAAAAAAAACACAATGTGACACAATTAATCCCAATGTTCTATTTTCTACCATGTTCTATATTTCTTTATAATAACCATGAGGAAAAAAAAAAACTGGGTCAGCTAATGGTGAAATGTTGCACTTGATTAATTTCTTCAGGAGGCTTTGTCGTGGGTATTACGCCAGGCTTCCCACACCGCCACAAGCATACTACAGACAACCTTTGGGATTTCTTTAATCATCTATCCAGCTATCAGAGAAAGGACAAAAATTGCCCTAGTTATATGACTGTATTTGGCTGCCGTGTGAAAGTTATACATCACAACCACACAATTTAAAGCTCAAGAGTGAACAGTTGGTTACTAACCAAGTGAGCAACCTTGCAAAAACACTCCTAGTTATATGATACACACACACTATCCTGAGCAATCAGACAATCTGTATGGGGGTCTCAGACACATCAGGCAATCAATGCTGAACACTGAAGAGACATATCCAGAGATTTAATACTGTAAAACATTTAACGGCCCAGCTAGACAGTTACCCATGAGGATAACGATGATGTGAAAAGTCTTAGCAGGTTTTAGTGCACACAAGTTTCAGATAAATACCAAGCTGTTTTTATTTTGAAGAGGCTTCAAGGTCAAATTATTTGAATTTTCCACATACTAACTGGTTTGCATTCATTCGGTTTTAAATTGATTTGCTTTTAATGTTTGTAAAAGAAAACACCTGAATAGGCAAATGTACTATGTTTTATGCTGTAATAATAAACAATGTCTGTTGGTAATATTATAAAATAAATAAAGCTTTTAAGTATATTATATGAACCGGTGCATTAAATCTATTGTCAACTGTTACCCGCAGTTTCCTCCTGGCAGTTAATAATGCGTTTTTTTTTTTAGGCTTTTATTGTAATACATTTACCAATAACATAATCATGCCAGTGCTCACTTCGTCATAGTCTCCTCGCAGAAATGTGTTAATTTATTAGGTATTACTGTCTAGTAATTGTTGGCACGCCAACATCCACACATTTCAAGCGAACCTGGCCATTTGATGCAAATATCCTCTTTAACACCACTGATGGACACGATAACTTTCATGTGTGTCTTTACAGAATAGTAACACCTGTCATTATTATTTTTATTATGATTATTATCATTGTTAATATTAAATATAAATTTTTAGATGGGTCAGAAGCAGAAAGTTTCATAAACTGCTGCTTTAGGCCATGGCCTATACGGGGTGAGCATGAATCTTCATGTTTTTAAACTTATTGCAAAAATCTTATTCTAGGGTATTCATAGTGTATAATATACAAAATAATATACTATACAATATACTTCCAAATGATAAAAGTTTATTATATACACCATAAATACCCTAGTACATGATTTGTGCAATATCAGCTGATAACTGAAAGACGTGGACCTCTAGTGACATCATGTGGTGTCAGTCGGTACTGCTGTCCTGTATAAAGATCTGCCTCAGTTTTTTTTTTTTTTTGTTTTTGTTTTGTTTAGTTTAATGAAAAGAATGGCTTCACCAAACCTATTCAATAATCGCCACTCCGGCAGCTCTTTATGACTGATGTTAATTAAAAGCAAGCTTCACGTTGAATTTATGACGCCGTTAAACAGTAAAAGGTCAAAAATTATTATTGCATTATTTACTCCATGTACAAAAAGACCAGCAAAATGAAGACCATTCATGGAACCAGCACAGCCATGAGATATATTACAGCAAAAATCTTTTTAATGGTCCCAAACATACCCACCAACTAAGAGTACACTCATGTAAAATAAAAATGAAGATATGACAAAAAAAGGGGGGGAAAAAAATCAATCACATCTAGAGTTCCACTCAATCTTTAATCAAGACGGGCTTACAAATTTTTCAAAAAATTTGCAGTTTCAAAGGGCAAAAAAAATAATAATAATAATGGGTAAAACTAACTCTTCCTCCTAATGAGGTTTTAAAAACCTGTTCAAGTGCGACTGAAAACGTCCTGAACATTTAAAGGCAGGTCTCTTTTTTTTTTTTTTCACTTAAAAAAGGGAGAGGAAGAAAAGAACAGAACAAGAAATAAAGGGGAAACCGCTGGCTTTGAAAGAGGAAGAACTTCCGCTGAGCCACAAGGACAACGATGACATCAACAATGATAACTCGGACTGCTCTCCCCCCAGTCAGGCTGCAGAAACGAAAACCGAAGGAAAATAAGTTTTTTAAAAAGATCAAAAGGGCCAAGGGAAAAAAAAAAAAGAGGATAGAGGAAGGAGAGAAAGAAATGGAGAATGGAATCAGCGAAGGTGAGCGGTGGTTCAGGATTGGCTGGCCCGTTTGGGTCATGTGACGTCCTTCCCTGAGAGGGGGGGGCAGTGTGTCCTGGTCCGAGCCTTGGACGCTTTACAGGGCACCAGTCTCTTTGTGTGCATGTGTGTGTGTGTGCGCGCGTGTGTGGTGTTTATTTTTTGTTACCCCCCCCGAGTACTTTTTAGGTTTGATGAAATTATTTATTTTAATCCGTTCACTCATTTGTCCAAACCCACAGTTTTATCTCGCTCTCTTTCTGCTCTCTTTTTCTCTCTGTATCTCCGATTGGCACTTGAACTCCCCGCATGGAGACGTTCTCCTCTTCGCTGCACAAGACCGATTCGTCTTCTCTCTTTCTTGCTCTCCCTTTTTCTGTTTCCACACGGCGAGCCCCTGCTTGGACTCCTGATGGGGGTTATGGGGCAGCATTCATTCTTTTTATCCATTCACTTGTTTATTCGTTCGTATTGGTTGAATTCTGAGTTCTAGGCTGAGCGCTGAAATGAGTTTGTGGATAAGGCTCCCTCCGAGCGTTACCGTGCCAGTCGGGCAGGGGGAGTGTTTTAGGAGCTCAGCTTTGATTTCTTGGAAAGCGGAGGGCTCTCCTCTTTACTGTCCGAATCCTCTTCGTCCTCATCGTCCTCGTCGTCGTCAGGGTAGTCCACGAGTCCCACCAAACCGCCCTACAACAAGAGTCAATTCAAAGGGAAAAATTATTTAAGTTAGCACAGAGTAAGGGGATTCAAGCTGCGTACATCATTTTATGCCAACTAAGATACGTCTAAGTAGTTTAAATCGAATACACGTACACCACAATAGAAATCCTGAACAGTGAGGGTCACCTCCCGTGTAGGTGGGCCACAAGAAGTCATTTACAACAAACAAAAAAATGTATTAAAAAACTATTTAAACATTGCCACAACATATTAATCATTAAATAAAAAGTAATAAGAAGTAATACAATAAAGCCACGGGGTTTAAATAGTTTGATGACGCTTAAACAGATCAAGTATTTCACCATTTAAAGAACATTCTGATGTTTTATCTAACATGAAGATCCCGTCTCCCCCGATACGTCCTTCCAACCCTTCGCATTTGACTGAAGCGTTATTCGAGTCTAAAGACACAACACCCTTTAACGCAGTTTACTATAAATCATATGAAGGCCAGTGAAGAGGTTTTAACTTTAATCTGCAAATTAATGCAACAATCAGTGGCGCAGTGGTAAAGCGCTCGCCCTATCATCTGGGGATCGCTGGTTCGAACACCGGGTGATGCTGTTTTCCTCTCACAGCCGGAGGCACAGAGAGAGGGATGAGAGGTACTCGCGCTCCCACATTAATCACGGCTCTACAGCCAATCGGGGGCGTCTGTGAGCTCGCGCACGTGGAAGGAGCGGCTAGCGCTTTCCTCCGAGTGTGTTACTCCGCCCCTAATGGTGCGTGAGC
>JAQMYG010000012.1:30553822-30587431 GCA_030014215.1 Clariallabes teugelsi
ATCCAGAGAAGGACCAGCTCCAGCTGGATTCTGCTTCATGATGGTTTGGAGCTACACATGCTGCTCCTGTGCTTCCACTGATCCAGACACCATCTGCCCTCTCTGCACCTACTGACTCATTCCTATGCTGAACTGGACTTCATGTTAATTTAAATAACTGCTGTTATATTGAACTTTCAGCAGCATAACACACATGATGTTATATAATTTCTATCCGTTATCACCCAAATGAGGATGGGTTCACTGTTGAGTCTGGTTCCTCTCAAGGTTTCTTCCTATTGCTATCTCAGGGAGTTTTTAATTGCCACTGTCACCGTCACCCTTGGCTTGCTCATCAGAGACATTTCATTCATCACTCATTCATCTCATTATTATCTAGGCACATTTTTCTCACACACTTCCATCAATTTTCTTTTCATTTTTGTAAAGCTGCTTTGCATTTATGACCATTGTTAAAAGCGCTATATAAATAAAACTGAATTGAAAAGAAATCGGTACAACATATATTATGGTGCCTAAGACTTTTGCACAGTACTGTACATCAAGTACAGAAGAATTAGATTTTTTTTTTTTTTAACATTATTCTTTCATATTGGGGGAAATAAAATGCTCACATTAGCGGTTGCCAGCATGTTTTCGGGGTCCACCAGTGTCCTCAGTAGCCCCATTAGCTGCACAGCACCCCCTAGCTCAGGGTCCGTATCACAGATCATGTGCTCAATGATCAGATTAATCAACAATATATCCTGCAGAAAAAAAGACAGAGAAAATAGCTGAGTAAAAAAAATAGATATAAAAAAAAAAATAGATCATTCAATATTAAACATAAACTCAGCAACTCATATTGTAATGAAAATCAGCCAGCTGTGACGCGATCGTTGGGACGAGAGCACAGCTCAGGTGTTAAAAGATATTACAGCCATGCTGATATTCAGCACAACCTCGAGTGTAATATTGCTTTTATTCAACAACAGTTCAACAAAAATAATTTATCATCAACAGATTATGATTTGCTCTGATGACAAGTTTTAAATTCCTTCCAGAACTACGCAGCCAAAATGACTTGGAGGCAATTACTAAGGATGCAAAGTGTTGTTGTAAACGACATAACATCGTCAGATGAGTTTTCTTGCTGAAACTGCTACTGCTTTTAAATGTGGGTTTTTTTGCAAGAAGCTTCTCTCCCCTCCTTCTAGTAGTCCACACACACACACACACACACACACACACACACACACACACACACTACCGCTTAAAAGTTTGGGATCTAGGGCTGCAACTAACGATTATTTTACTAATCGATTAATCGTAATGGATTACGATCATAATTCGTTCCGGAAGCGGCTCGTATTACAAAACACTCGTAAACCAAATAAATTTTTTTAAAACACACTAACGGAATCACTGCTGTAAAGTAAAAATAAAACAAATTAACCTGCACTTTATCTTTGAAAAGAATCAAGACAGAGCAGTGTTTCAGTGTAGAACAGAGAGAAAGAGTGCGTGTGTGTTTGTGAAGGTGAAAGTAGGAGGGGTCTGTGTGTGTGTGTGGGGCACGGTGTCCACTGACACGCACGCACACACAGCGGGCAAAGAGCAGAGAGAGAACATGGATTTTTAACGTCTCTAATGAGACTTTCTTTTGCTTTACACGCACGCTGTACACATACGCATACAAACACAAAATAAAATATGTTCTACGCGCACACACGTGGTCACAGTGTTATAGCAAACAGTACACGCGTTCTCGCCCTGTCTATGAGGCGCCGAACTCTGCTAGCATCAGTGCGCGAGACCGAGTGTGTTCACTCCGCTCCGCACTCAACTCACAATTCGTTGCCAACTCTTTTAGTAATCGATTTTTATCGATTGTTTTTGTAGTGATTTATTTTCAATAGTCTACAACAATACTGGGGGTTTCAAAACAATGAAACAACACACACGGAATTAGGTAATTATGTAACAACAACAACAGTACGTTGTTATTTTAACGGACACTGAGGTCAGCTTTTCTGGAATAGTTCTTGCGAGATCCGTATTGTCAAGTGCATTTGCATGATGCTCCATGATGAAACTGACTCTCATGAAGACCATGCCAGGAAAGCAAGACCAAAACTTACCTCTGCTGCAGAGGAGAAGTTCATTTACAGTTCCCAGCCTCAAAAATCAAACAGCCGTTATGAAGACTTCTAGCTCCTACTCTTAACTCTCAGAGGTAAACTGTGGTGTGTCTACACAGAATGCGTAAGGTAAAACTCAATGTTAAAAAATGTTGACGCGAGATGAAAATGCGTTTAATATTGGACACCTTCAGTAGCTTACCTTACACAGGCTCAAAATACTTAAATTAGCCTAGCACCGGGCAAAATTATCTAACACAAAGGCTATTTTAAACACTTTTTTTTTTTTTTTTAATGTTGACAAAACAGTATGTAAAGATTAGGGCTGAAACGATTCCTTGAGTAACTCAATTACAAATTATCGAAGCAAAATCTTCTGCCTCGATGGTTCTTTTAATTAAAATTAAAAACTTGCGTTATGTTTTTGCGCAATTATTTGTTTGGCGTGACACAGCGCGCTTCCGGATGCAAGCTGCCGTAAACACAGACGAAGAAGAAGCGCTTACGTCACCCACAAAGCGGAAGGAGACGCAAACAGTTAGCTGTGATTTGAGGGAGCGTTCTGTTGCGGCCTGCAAAATGGAAGGGAGCAATAAAATTATATTAAAATTTATTTTAATGTGTGCCTTAGTTTATTTTGATACTTAGTCATTTGAAATACCTTTTTTTTTGTTTGTTTTTGCATCCGAGAAAAGGCTTTAAAATAAGAACGTACGGCACTGTAATGCACTTAACTCATCTCAGTCAGCTTTAAGCTATTCCTTGTACTGTGAATAATGACAATGTTTATTTTTGATAAAATGCTGTATGCATTTAAAAAAGAAAAAAGTAGATTTTTCTAAAAAGAAAACCAATTAATCTTTGCTTCTCTTATATATTTTACATTGCTGTTTAATTAAGAAAAAAGTTAATTTTATCGTTTTAAGTTTTGGTAGAATACTCGATTACTAAAATATTCGACAGCTAGAGCCCTAGTAAAGATTATTGGTTGTTTAACCTCAAGAATGCGTACATGACGGGTGTCACCAAGCGTCAAAGACACCATTGCGCACATGACGAAATTAACAAACAGAACCTCAGATAAGAGGCGTTATGAAGTCTTTACAGAGCGTAAAGTAGCAGACACATCTCAATATCAACAGTTCAAAGGAGAATATTATATATTTTGACGCCTTGTGCATCGTTTTACAATGTAGAAGGAAATAAAAATTAGGAACGACCATGGAGTGATCCCAAACTTTTGAGCGGTAGTACATCACACACAAACACAACCATAAGTCATGCTAGCAGGATTTATACACATCATCCTCTATCTATGGAAAATCTTCATCCCTAATTTATATAATATAGACAAGAGGTTCTCAAACAAGGGAAAATAAAGGAAGTCAGTTAATCAGTGGCACAAGTCGGAGTGTGTGTGTGTGTGTGTGTGTAAGCCACACTCACATCATCATTCTGCTGTGACTCCTGCATGACGAACTCGCGCACCATAGAGGGGTTGTACTCAACCAGGTAAGAGAAGATATCCGTGGCCGCACTCCGCACTTGCACATCATCCATCCCCTGATAATCAACAGCACATCAGCACAAACTCGTACACGGCTCATCTGTTACATTACTAACTTCATCTGAAATAAAGCTACGACCTGTACATACATCTTTCAGAAATAATCAACTTGGAAGTGCGGTGGTGTATTAATAAATACACCCCATAATGTGTTCTTACAAGATCAATTTTATTACAAATCTTTCACAAAGTAATCAATATCATATCTATAACTGGATCTTTTGGTGAAACAAGAATCCGACTCACCAGTATAACTTCCAGTGCCGGGAGAATTCCCATGTTGGACAGGGTCTTGAAGAACGCATCTCTGTTTTGAGGCTGTAGAGTCTGAGAGAAGGCGCAAAACTCCTTCAGAAAATTGACCTGAAAGAAAGGGGGGAAAAAATGTGTTACGGAGCAGGTCAGCAACGAGGATGCGTACAGCATGCAAACAGTTCATCATAAATGAAGGAAGGCCTCATCATTACCAGTTCTTGCCGCTTGTCGTCATCTGTGGCTTCATCTGTTAGTTGTGCAAAGAGCTCAGTTAGAAACTTCTCATCGTCCTGGAGAGAGAGAGAGAGAGAGAGAAATTAAATTAAGAGAGTAACCAGGCTAGGGGATAATTCCTGTCCTCAACTGGGGGAAAATCGGAGGGTTACATGTGTGCCAGGGGTCATAATGAAACAACACCTTACATTGTATCATAGCAAGAATTAATGTGAAGCGTCCCTTTTGTCCTTCAAGTCTGGCGTTTAATAACTTAGATAAACTATAAACTGATATATGGTTGGGTGATGTGTTTTTTTTTTTTGTCCAACAATTCTTAATCCTGTCTTTTAATCTAATTTTGATGCTGTTCTTATATAGTGCAATAGAAAAACTAATCCTTGCTTACATCAACCAGGTTTCAAGCATTAGGATGGACGTAAATGTGGAAAAAAAGTAAGAGCACCATGTATAGCAATCAGGACAAACTTCCCACCAACAATTAAAAATTTAAAAATTGAGGATATGGCAACTTAAACATTTCATCTAATTATGTGTTCACACGTCTGAACGGGTCACGTAAACACCGTCATTAAGTATCAAAAGTACGGTGAGAACACTTCCAGATACACCTTCCAGTCAGACACACCTCCCAGCCTCAGCCGATCTCCTGAAGGCCGTCTGACGCGTAACACCGTGAATACTCACAACATGCTGTTAATATTTTGGACCACATGAGACATTCTGAACATCTCCGTTCCATCATGCCTACCTATAAATGTACACCTTATGCACAAGAGCCATGAAAGGTTACTCATTGGCAAAGGGGGCTATTTTGAAGAACTAAAACATCCATGTGAATAAGTGTGTAGAAAATTTTGACTGGGATGGGAAGTTTGGATCATTTTAGTGACTCAGTTCTTTGAATCTCGATCATCAAAATGAACGATTCCTTTTTGCATCATTTCATTCATTTCATTCTTTTGATCAGAAATAAAATAAAATGTAACATTTTCAATAAACAGACGCCCAAAATGTCTACATACACAGATTTTGGCTATAGTTCAATTAATGAAAATATTATAATGCAGCTAAGAACATATCATAAACAGAATGAGCAGCTAACCTCTCATATCAAAAGTCTAGAAGACTCATTAGATGAACTACTCAATTACGTTTCCTGTACATAACCTACGGAGGTTTTGCGATGGTTTGCGCATGCACGCCCAGTAGAAAATGAACGAATCACTTTGCGCGTTCTTCTGAGTCACGTTAAAGATTCGTTAAAAAAAGAAAAAATAATCTTTCATGAACGACCCATCACTACTTCATGCTTCAGGTACAAACTAACAAACTGAAAATGTAAATACAACATACAATGCAAGTACAAACTTATTCAAATCCACATACTACATTAGATCAATAAATGATGAGCTTAAATTAGTACTGTGGTAATTCCATAGGTAAGTGTCTAACCTATCACTCCTTTTTTTTTTTTTAAACTGTATATGTACAATAATGTCCACTTAATTTTACCATCAATACACCAAACACAGATATTTCATTCACACACTAAGTGTTAAAGGTAATTTAACACTTTTAAAGGTAATTATTATGCACAAGAAACGGCCTGGTCATTATTTCACAGATCAGAATCCTGTGAAACGCTTTATTAATGCCTGAAATAAAGTCAGTTTAAAAATCCTGTCATCGGAAAAATGTGCTTACAAAAATAACCTAAAAGTAAAAGATAAACGAAGCCGGATTTGTTCTGTGTGACTGAGGTTCGCGCTTCACAGCAAATAAAGGAGCTTGATGGAAAGCTCGGTGGGTTTCCATGGAAACCAACCGCTCCTGTCTGAAACATTACATGTTACAACTCCTCCAGTGTAAAAAAGCACCGGACTTTCCGTTAATCATCTTACTCTTTTCTCTTGTGTGATTTTTTTTTTTTTTTTCAGCATACTGGCCTAATTACACCACAGATACCACACTTATTTCTTTCGGAAAAATCCAAACAGTTTCATGTGGATTATCCGATTAACCACGTTGGAGAGGGAACATACAGAATACTGTATGTATATAAATACACCTATTAGGTTGTTTGCAATCGCTGAATCGGTAGATTGTACACCTGAGGTTTGTGTGTTGTTTATTTAGTTTACTGTACCTGTTATCCCCCTCCCCCCATTTAAAAAATTTTAATTAAAGTGCAGAATACCTAAACAAATCTTTAGTCAAAGGTAAGCAAATGTAAACAGGTAATATGGAAATCAACTATAGCTTTGAACATAGACAGATATATTGTTCACCTCTTTCATTACCTTTTTTTTTTGTGTGTGCGCAGAAATGACAGGGTGAAAATAATTTTAAAAACAGGAAAATTAAGATTTCCACCATTTCTTGTTAGAAGCTGAGCAGAGGAGGGTGTGATATTACAAACTGTTGTTTAAGGTCCAGACAGTCCAACGTTTTCCTGTTTATGCTCAAACTGTTTGCACAATGACAGATGCATGAAGCAGAAAAAAAAGTGTATTTAATTTAATTTACAACTTTCTAATTATTATCACCGTTGATGTTGTAAGGCGGAGGAGGGTGTGCAGCAGGGAGCACTGCCAGTTCCTACTCTATATTACCTAAAGCGTCAGTTTGGGCCATTTGCAGCCAAAATTTTACAATTACATTGTTAATAATTACAGCTAGTCGATTCACCGGTACACCCGTCCAAGATTAGCGGAGTGCAATGCACGTTAACAAATTTAATATCAAATGACTAAACTCAAAACATTCTTTGTTTACATAGTTAGAATGTGAGGACACCCCAAGAGCAAGTCTAGAGAAATAGTCCGATTCAGAGAAATGGGTGGGGCTTCCACCTTGTGCCAGTTAATATGGAGGTGCTCAGGTGCCAATCAACACCACCAAGTAGCATACCTGAGTGTTAAACTGTGGTGTGTCTATACAAACCGCTCAAGATAACACAGACATCTTACATCCGTTTAAAATCAATGTTCAATATTAAACGCATTTTCATCTCGCGTTATCTTCGACACCAAACAACCGAATATTATAGCTTAACCTACAGGCTCAAAACACTTACAGTAGCCTAGCACAGGGTAAAATCCTCTAACACAGTCTATTTTATAATAAACTATTTTTTTTTAATGCTGAAACAGTATGTAAATATTATTGGTTGTTTAACCTAAAAAAAAAAAAAACACACTGCACCGTCGATTGTCCAATAACTCAGTATCACGATTGTAACTCATATTACACAGATACTGTAGCTGAACTCTGGGTTCGCTCGGACATGGCTGTTTCAGTTTGTACTCGTATGTAATCGCTTTGCTCGTGCAAGGAACATATACATCTACTGAACGCATACGCTAGCGCTAAAAAAAAGGGACCAGTTTCTAACTGTATGGTCATTTTTTAACATTTATTTCTTTCTACATTGTAAAGCAATGCTAAGGGTGTGCAAAACGTACAATAATCTCCATTGCACAGTTGATATTGAGATGCGTCTGCTACTTACGCTCTGTAAATCCTTCATAACGGCTCTAATCTGAGATGCCGTTCAACTTCTCTGCAGCAGAGGTAAGTTTTAAGCTTTCTTTCCTGTGATGGTCTTCATGAGAGCCAGATACATCATGGTGCTGCTCGATAGGTTTTGATAATTCATATGACAATACTGTTCTTGCAAGAAATATTCCAGAAAGGCTAAATGTCTTAAAATAACAACTAACTGACTGTTGTTGTTGTTACATAATTACCTAATTCCATACGTGTTATTTCATAGTTTTCCCCAGAAATCCCCAGTATTGTTGTGGCACGTAGGAAATAAATCGCTAAACAAAAACAACGAAATTTGAAGGTGAAATTGTGTGTATATACAAACTGTGTGTATATACACACAAATATTTATCTATAACTCCTGACGCTATCGGTCATAAAACTATCCTGCAAAATTACCACTGACATAATCATAAGGCTAAGTTTTTACTCCAGAGTGATTATAGAAAACTAACAGTGGACAAAAAGTAAACGGATAAAGACGAAGAGTCTGGCAATTTGTTTCATGATAAGCTTGTGTGATACTGATTTTTCGTTGATCATGATTCTTTGATTCTTCCTGTCAGAATATCATGACAACTGATTTAATCACCCAGTACCTTAAAAAAAAGGACAGAAAGGTAAACATTTGCAGTAAAGAAAACAGCATTTAATCACTATCTCCATTACCTTTAGGTGTAAAGTGTAAGATTTTACACTTTCTTTTCATGTTTTTTTTTTTCCTCTCTTTCACAAGACCCACCTGGAGCATACCAACAATTTCCACCTTGTTGAAGAAGATGAATGAGTGCAGGGTGGAGAGCATGTTCTCTTCAAACACAGAGGGTGTGGGCAGCACCATGTCCTGGATGTACTGTACACGGTATGTCTGATGGATCTTCTGGCGCAGCTCAGGGTCTGTGATGGGAATAACCTCCTTGAAGCGAGCGGTGGTGGTGAGGAACTCGCGGTGGCGTCGCGGCTGCGGCAACGCCGGATCGAACTCCAGGCACCCGATCACGTCCATGATACACTCGTCGGAGAACATAACCTCGAAGAGAGCTGTGCGGTTTAGCAGGAAAATACCCTTGACGATGTCGTACAAGTGATGCAGGCCTTCGCGGTTCTCCAAGTCCTCGCACACGCGGAACAGCTCCAGCAGCTTGCAGATGTAGCCCTCGTTCTCCAGCGCCAGCGCCAGCTTCTCGCGCCGCAGCGGAGATGGTAGCGAAGACGCCACCAGCTCAGCCACCTCCTCCAAGCGGGACAACTCGCACGGTGGCAGCTCCAGACCGGGAGAGGACATGTCCTCGAAACGCTCCTCTTCGGACTCATCGATCAGCTCCTGGGTGATGTCCACTGATGGGTCCTTTCCCTGAACCTGTAAATATAACGACACAAACAAGAAACATAACTAGAGATGCATTAAACCGACTTCCGTCTAGTATTTTAATATAACAACAACATAAGGGCTTCGAATTTCTTTCAATATCAGACACCCTCTACTTAAGGAGAGAAAAAAAAAGCTCACCCTAATAAGCAAAACATCTGAGGGTGGATGTTAACATAATTTAAAAGCCGTCATATCTTTGTTTGTTTGCCCTCAACTTGACATGCTCGCAGAAGAAAAAGACACGGGAAAAGTTTTATCAGGCCGAACTGACCGACATTACGATTCTGATTCTGGATCGAACAGAGCCACAGTTTATTATATACATATTAGAAGTAGCCTACTCTGGATTGAAATTCAATATATGAGACAAAACAAATCTAATAACAAATACAATCAACGCCTTTAATATGACCATGTTCAAAAACAGACAAAACATGTGTGATCACCTGACATATCTTCTCCCAGATCTCATCACAACCAGCCTTCTCCTGAAAACTCAGGGCCAGGTCGTAGTTTTCAGCTTCAGACCAAACAATCAACGTGTCCTAAAAAAAAAGAGAGAAAAAAAAAAGAAAGCAAAAGTCAAAACAGAGTTCAAATATAATTAAAGTTCTTCATATAATGATTGAGCGAACAGACCAGACAGGATGCTGCAACTGATTATGGCCTGAACCTGGTGTTCCTAGTTGTAGCCTTCAAATGTGTGTTCATGCCAGCACGGTTGAGCCAGTGTGACATCTAACACTAGTGCGAGTCGGGGTGGTGTTCCTGGTCAGCTTTCGAGTGAATTATAGTGCGGTTCAATTGCATGAAGAAAGTGATTCGAACATAAATTGCAGGAAGTGACCCAAACGTGCTGGAGATCTGGGTTTGCGTGCTTTTCTTTCTTTCACGCAACTGAAAAAAGGGCTGAGGTGTAGTGCTGAAAAAATTAACTCACGAGGACGAGTAAAAATAAAAGCTGATGCGTATTACACATTTTAATCTGCTCTCTTTACCTGTGACTTCCATGATTGTGGGTTGTTGTTTTTTTTTTTGGACTTATAAAAAAAATGTACACATTTATCAGGATAAAGCATGTTTGTAAAAGTTTTGTTGGGTTTTTTTTTTTTACACGCAGGGTGAAACCAAAGTATCAGTTTCTCTAAGCTTCAGACAAACACATGTGAAAGCACTTTCGCTGCAGGGGGGGGGGGAAAAGTGAGTGCAAATGTACCAAACAAACGCGTAACTCACTCACCTGCTGTTTCTGATATGCTGTATTTGGGTTGATTTTTGACTCCAGCAACAGAGACCCTGTGAGAAACCAGAGGCCGTTAAAAGCGTGACAGTGTGACAGATGAGTGTGTTTTCCACACACACAGAGTTTCAGGGAGTGTTTTGAACTCACCGTCGCTCTCCGCTCGCACCAGCAGAGACAAGCCCTTGAGTCTTTCGACATAGCCGGAGGAGACATGTCCTGTGCCCCGGTCATCCCACTGCCGGTCCTCATTCAGGGTGTAGACCTTCACTCGTCGCCGAGTGTCAGTCATTCTTGCGAGTAAACTCTTTAAGTTTACTGAGTTTTTTTGTTTCGTTATTGTTGTTTTTTTGTTTTTTACCCTTGATACACAAATATTCAATCCCAGAATCGGGTTTGTCCTCTCGTTAAGACTCTCCGCTGCACGTCTCCGTCTAAACTGGACACACACACACGCGCGCGCGCTACCTGTTGTCACGTTAATGACGTGCCCACGCGCTAACGCTGCTCATCGGCTCCACACTGACACTTTCTCCACAACATAGTCCGTTAATTAATCATCCCAGTTACCAACCCCTGGATAACTTTATACTTCAAAGTCGGTCCGGTTGTCGGTGTCTACGCAAAGTGGACTTGTACGACCCTCAACAGGAGAGATATACTCACTTATATATACACATAAAAAAAAATAAAAAATATATTGGACGCGCGCTCACACCTGATAACTGCTACGACCAAAAGGAGGCAAACACTAGTTAGCTAAGCTAGCTGTCCTAGCCAGTCAGCTAACAGGCTATCTGCTTGCGTTCAACATTCTGACACTAATTTATCTCAAACCGAGTGTAGAAAAAATATATATATTATATATGCTAAAGCAGTACCGATACCTTAACGGCCCATTATAACAACGCCGTGTTTACGAAGTGCGGAATACGGAGCAGTGCTTTCATTATAAGCGAGTCTGCAGCCTAGCAGCAAAGCTATATTTTGTCCAAGTGTTCCGCCATGTTCTGGCTGCGGGCCGCAGAAGGACCAGCCTCTCTCCTCACACGCAGGCGGACATTTCAAAACCGGACAAGTCGAATAGGGAAACTCGTCCGACTTTCCGGTACTCTAAATGTGTAAGGTAAGCGCCGAGCACCATCGAATAACAATGTCTTTAAAGAGAGCAGCGATTAGCCCCACTGTAAGTGTTCGGCCATCTTGGGTCCCCTCAGAAAGCCACTACAGGGTTTCCCTCGCCGAGAAAGCAGGGGCGGCCCGCCACAATTTAAAGATACAGTACACCGAATAGGCGGCATGGCGTAGTGTCTAGCAGATTCCCCTTGCTCCTGCAGGGTCCGGGTTCGACTGCATGGTCCAGGGTCTGTCAGCATGGAGTTCCCAATTTGCCCATAGTGTGTGTGTGTATGGATGTAGTGGCATATCCAGTCACATGCCTTGGGATAAACTCCAGGATGCCCGTGTGACCATGTATACAGGATAAAGCGGTATAACAATGAGTGAGTGAGAAAGAACACCGAATAGCACAAGAGCAACAGAGAAGAAAGAGACATGCACAAAAGATGAAGACTTGGCAACAAAACAACCCCCCATAAAAATAAAAAAAAATAAAAATAAAAAGTTTAGCTTTGGTTTAGTGAACTTTGATGTCCATGAACATTTTAGATACTTATAGCCTACTTATTAGAAATTGGAATGAGGAGAGGGCAAAAAAAAAAAAAAAAAGAAACACCACACACACAAGTTGAACAAACAATTTCAATCAAGTCGTTTATTGTACTAAATGACCAAAAAAGAAAAAGAAAAATACAAATCTAATCAAAAGCAAACATTACCTAACAGTTACCACTGTTTTATAAAACTGGATAAAGTTATAAGATTACAACAAAAACGAACCGCACATCAGAACTGAACCCTTGGGAACACAGTTAGCTTTTATTTAAACCACTTTCTCAACTTTGGTGGATTAAACGTAAAAACAAACACGGGTAAGAAAAAAATAAAATAAAAAGGTACACATTATTTTTGAGCATTTTAACGTTTACACAAGCAAGGGGGAGTCTCAACACATGGCCGGCTCCAGCTAGCTTGTCCTCCGATGCAGTGACCTAATGAACAAATTTGGGGTGGAATAATAAAAGTCAATGCAGCCCACAAGAATCTTCCTTCATTCTTTCAATCTATTTCCCCGCTTGCTGGGCCTGACGTCTCAGCAGAACGTAGATCTTCTCTTTGATCCAGTCTTTGTTGTAAGGCTGGTAGGTCTGTGTGTCAGCCCGGTACCTGTACAAACCGCAGAGAAACATTCATGAGTGTATGTTTCGAGTGTTCAGTAAATAACCCAGATTAAAAAGTTTGAATTAAATTTGGTAAATTCTCAATTATGATCAGTTAAGACCCTGAATAATTTCCTAGAATCAGTAACATGGTCTCCTCCAAATGTATTAGAACAGTAAGAATGTTAGTAAGTTTTGTTTTTGCTACACTGAGGGCATTTGTGTTTGAGGTCAAAAGATGAAAGATTATACATTTTAACTTTATTTTCCTAATATCTACATCTGGACTTCTTAAACACAGGACCCCAGAACCCACCAATTTTTCATGAAATGACAAATCATGGACTATGGGACTGATGTTTCTCGTTGCCTAGATGTGTCCTGTTAGAATGACTGCTTAATTATTTAATAGCAGTGTGTAAGCTTGTTTTTTGTCCATCTGTAAGGAGTTTGTATTTAAAAAAAATGAAAAGGATAAACCCACATGTAGACCAGAGAGCTGCCTATGGGAGAAAAAACTAGCCACTCTCAAGTGAGGAAAAAGATGGAAAATCTCTGAGCACAAGTAAAACAGCAGAAATTGGTAAAGGTTGTGAGAGCTGTAAAGGAAAAGCCTAACACACCATTCAGTGACAACTTCCACGGGGAAGGTGAAGGTCCCTCCATCAGCATTAAGACTCAAAAGACCAGACACAAGTTCAGTCAGAGACGAGCCACAAAAATTCTGAAACCTAGATGAAGCCCGTTACCAAAATGTGAATAAGAAAGAATCTGCTCATGATCCAAAATATACAGGCTCATCAAATCAAGCATGGTGGAGTTAGTGTCAGGGCTTGAGCTCGCATGGCTGCTTTTGGAACATTCTCTTTAATCTCTATCGAATATGGAGCAGGAGAATTAATTCAGAATTCTACTGAAGCATTCTCTCTGACAAGTTACAGAAAAATGCAACCAATCTATTTGGGAGGAACTTTATCATGCAGAAAGACGATCACTTAAAACACACTCCCAAAGCAACAAAGGACTTCCTGGACTGGCTGAGTGAATCAGGAGACCTTAACCCAACTGAGCAGCAAAACAAACTACAGCTGAAAGAAGTCTGGAAAATCATCACTAATGAAAAATGCATTTATTACATTTAGGTTATAAACAACCAAATATTAAAGTGACTTTTACTGAAGAACATTCCAATACTTTTGCTCACCTAAAAATTGCCTGGTCTGTCACGTGTCAAGTTGTTTAACACAAATTCACTGTTTGGTCTCAAACTCAAATGTCCCCAGTGTGTAGCAAAAACAAAAGATACAGCTTTGCCATTCCAGTACTGTTATAGGAACTGAATATTAATCAGCAAAGATCCACCTGATTTAGCATTAACAAGCTGAATGTAAAACCTTAACAAATTGTTAACCAACCTTAATTTGTATAGCAGTGTATAAGTATCAGGATTTTATAACTTTCAAATTCAATATTATGTTTTCCCAGGTTTCATTACTAATTCTAAACAAATTTCACAAATTATTTGCTCCTAATAGGATCCTGTGCTTTGAATAGTTTGGAGCATTATCACTTAAAATGCAAAAATATACAAGGGGGGGGGGACCTTTTGCACAACTTAACATTCCAGAACACGTGGCCCCACCCACTTCTGGATAGCAAAAGGGACAGTACTTAACGGATACCAGTGCTAAAAACCTACATATCAAACCAGTCAGGAAAGCACTCTTAGCGAGAAAACACATCTGCTAAAATGTCAAACACCACCCATTCTGAATAGTTTCCGTGTTGTTTTTCACACCCAACACAAGCTGCAATACTAAAGAGCTTCTAACGCAGGGCTGAATCACAAATCTCTCTTCTGACACTACCTGGTGTGTGGAACAAGGGATTCTGTACCCTACACATAGCACACTAGCTTTTTTTCTTTACGCTATTTGGATTTCAACCTTGGAACAGTTTTTTTTTAAATAAGAAAGCAGTAATGCAGCATTACCTGTACATCATCTATTAAAGCATGAAGCACAGCATATTCCACAACTGTCTCATTAGCAACAGAAGCACTAAATGAGCCAACGCTAGCAAACACCACCAAATCCACAAGGAATCAAATTTTTACACATTCTGAGGTAATCACGTTATGATAAACATCTGCAAATTAATATCCTCATTATCTTCATTCGTTTTTCACAAGGAAACTTTTTAAGCAAGATATCTTTCAAATGAGGCAAAACAAAAATCTGTGTATAAAGCACCATGAACCCGGAAAGATTTTATAATTTCAGTGATTATAAAATCTCTGATTGAAGTACAGTACAAATTGGCTAAGTCTCAGTGCTACCCGTGGTAAATTCAGACATTTTACACAGATCCTCATTCCTGTCTGGATCAGCCTGGTTAAAAACAGACTGTTGAATCTTTTTTGGAAGAATGATATCTCGAAATGCCATCAGTGTTGTGAATTGGAGGGGAAAAAAGGAAAAAAATTCATTCAATTCTAAAGAAATAGTTCACGGCTGCTCAAACTACCACTCACACTTAACAGCTCACTCACAGAGAGGATTAGAAATAAATGATAAAGACTGGCACATGTAGCATACCCAAATAAATAAATGCACAAACACCTATAATGTAAAGTGAGAATAGGTGAACTTACACGCTTGAAACCAAAACCCTTTAACAAACATGCACATCTGCAAAGTGACCCCACAACACAGCCATATAAAAATGTCCTTGTAGGCTGTAGCATTACAATTGGCTTCCATAGCTGATTGGATTCGGTTCCCGAGTGTGAAACTGATCAAAATTAACCAGACTTTTGGGGTCAAGTGTTCTAGAAAACAATCCCTGGGCCCTAATGTAAAACGTCCTAAAAAGTATACCTATACCTCTTCCAGCATTAGAATGCGCCTGTAAGCAATGTGAGCTCCATGAAGACATGGAGTGTTAAGGTTGGACCGGAAGTACTCAAGGGTCCTTTAAAGAGCCATGTGAACAAAATCTAGTGAAAAGCCTTCCCAGAAGAAGTGGAACTTTCTCAATAGCAGAAGATGATTAAACCTGGAAGGGTATGTTCAGCGAGCACATAGTAGTAACAATTTTGGTCATATAGTGTACTTCTGAAACAGAAATTAAACTTTAAGCATGTTATACGGACCAGGTCCATTCATATCATCCTGCTTTGTTTTCCACAGACACTTACACTAAACAGCTGAGGTCAGCCAGGTCATCAATGAAATCAAACAGCTGGCTGATGTCGTACGTGATCGACGGGCTGTTGGGGTTCATCCTTTTCAAATGCTCCTCATACATCTTACAAACTCCTGGAGAAAAAATAAAACGCATTTTAGCAACATAAAACCGTGAGTCAAAAATTATCTACATTCTGGCTATAGAATTTATTTTAACTAATTTTTAGAAAAGACAAATACATCATTTGTCAACATAACTTCTTTGCTTTTCAATATACTTTGTTGATATCCATCAACAGACTTTAGTATTCCCTCATTAAAAAAACTTTTTATGCTGAGCTGCAAGCAATGAATGCACTGCTGTCTTTACTTCTTCATCTTCATAGGGCTACTTTCAGGGGACCAAACAGGTGAAAGTCTGAAGGAGGGAGATCAGGGCTATATGGGTGTTTCATTAACACCTTATAACAAAGTTTAACACAATGAAATGGTGTGATGACAGTGTTAACAGTGTGGGAAGAAGTGTGTGAATGGTCATCGTCATGAAAGATCACAAAGCCCTTGGATAGTAGTCCTCTGCTTTTGATCAATGTTCCAATACTGGCTCTTGAGAATTCCAGGAAACTGTAGGTATCAATTTTCCTGCTGGTTGCCTCTTGAATGTTTTCTCAGTCAGTGATTGAGAATGTTTCCGTTCCATACTCTGCCATTAACTCTCAGGCTCCTAGTGATGAATCCATGTCTCATCAAAAGTAATGATTTTTTTTTCCACCTTCCTTATAGTAACGGCCAAACTTTTGTTTGCAGATATTGAAAACACTTCTGTTAATGCTTTTACGTGAGGTGTTTCACAGACCCTCAGACCACAAAAAAAATTTTTTTAATGAAACTAATCGCCACACACTGCTCTTCACAGGTGGGTCATCCATTTTTGCTCACACATCAGTAAAAAATGAACTGACGTAACACTTTCTCACCTGCACAACAGTGACTGGGGAGACTGATAAAGCACTCAAAAAATTTATATAATTGGAGTGCGGATCATTTTTGACTCACCCTTGTACTCATGTAAACGATTTTTACTTACCCTCCATGCACTCATTTACAGACTCATAGTCGGCGTACGTTCTTCCCTCTGGCCTTTTGGTGGGCTGAACCAGCAGAATTGTGTGAGACTACAACACAAAGGTACAATCATAACCATGTAGATAGTACATTAAATAAAAAATCTGATCTGGCTCTCCAAAAATAAATATTTAATTATTCATTCATTCATCTTCTATGAATTACATAATTGAATGATTAAACAGCTACAACATAAAATACACATAGTAATGAATCCCAGATTGCTTGATATTACATCTAATTCCAAATCACCACAGCATGTGAAAGTCATTATTTATCCAAGCATTTTTGTAAAAACAGTCTTGGGTAAAGGAGCAGATCTGGGGGACTCATGGACGAAGAGTATTATGGAGAACTGGTAAGTTTAGATGCCGTCTTCCCCACGGTCATTGATAACGCAGGTTTGTTGACAGTAAAGTGATTGTTTGCTTTACATCCAAGGGACCCTTGTGTCTGTGTTTCCTTCTGGCTCTCCCTTTTAGTTATGCTGTTAGTCCTGCCGGAGTCCCTGCTTGCACTCTGCACTAAATATATATTCACATTATATATTAGGTGGCCGTGATCATACCTAATGGTCAACTCCCTCTCTCTGTCGAGCTACACATGCTGCTCCTGAGCTGCCAGTGATCCAGACCCACTCTGCCCTCCGGATCTGTCTGACTGCTTCTGTTTGTCGTGTGTAGTCTGCTTGGGATGCGTGTGCATGAGGACGGTTCCACTTTAACATGTTTAACAGGTTCTGGCCTCGGCTTATGCACACAGCTGTACTTTGAGGACTTGTGACTGCAGTCACCTAATAGTACAGGAACAGAATTTCCTACAGTTTTGTAGCTGAGCATCTAACCTTAAATACATCATGGTTATACTGAACTAACTGCCACCTAACACACAGTATGACTGCAAATCAATTCCTGCAATCTGATGTCACCAAAATGAGGATGGGTTTCTTTGTTGAGTCTCAAGGTTTCTTCCCATCGCCACCTCAGAGTAGTTTTTCCTTGCCACTGTCGCCCTCGGTTTGTTCATCACTCGCTATCTGATCATATCATATTTGATTCATATATATTTTGTCAGATATTTCATAACCATTCCCTAATTGTCCTCTGATTCTGTAAAACTGCTTTGCGATAACGAGCGTTGTTAAAAGTGCTATAAAAAATTTAATTTCATTGATATTTTACACGACGGAAGTAGTGCGCGTACGAAGTGAGCAGGAAGCCGTTTGAGACTCAGCCTGAGAGCTGTTTGCTAGCTAGCTAGCTAGCTGGTGTTTTTTTTACAGGCTAGTTAGCAACATACCCTGGATAACTAACTGATCATTTGTACTATATAATGATCATTTTTAACAATATTTACGTATATTTAAATAATATCACGTTAACCATCTCCGCTCCCAGCAGACTGAGCTAACACGGTCCGTGGAGTCGTGACGGTTAAAGCACGATGCTAACAGATTTCACGATAGCCAGCTAAAGCTAAAGGGCGCTAATGAAACAATAGCTTACCTTATTAGCAACTGATAAGACAGATAACAAATACAAACCACTCAATACAAAGGTAAAAAAAATTAAGCTCAAATGAAATACGTACCATGTTTGGACCCAAGTGTAACGAAGACAACTGAGACTGTCGTTAACGCCTGCAGCTCTTTTCTACAACAGCTGCACAAGCATGAACAAAATAAAAGTCTACTTCCGTCGACATTGGATCGCACCGGTTTTCAAAATAAAGGTCACGAAACGGAAAAGAATGTGAGGTTGTTGAGTATGTATTGAGCTACAGTATATGCAGGAGAAGCTAGATTCAACTCCAAAAACTAAGGAGAGTAGAAAGCAATGTTAAGAGTCTTTTAGAACGTGGAGCACTGATCAAGAAAGGAGGATTTAATTTTATGGGTTTTTTTTTTTTTTAATGGGGGGGGGGGGTGGACTGGAAAGTCAGCTTTAAAGGACATGGAAGCTGAGGAGAGAGAGATCTACAGGTGGGGATGATGCAACCTACAAAACTCCAACTAAATGCTGAGTGGTACTGAGAAGAAACATGTTGAGAAGAAAAAGTGTATGGAAGTACCGGATAAAGCAGACGAAGAGTTCAAGGCACAGAACAAGACAAGACAAGATCAGGGAGGGATACAGGGATGTTTTTAAGAAAGCCTGCTCTGGAGAATCAGCTGGAAAAGATGAGGGAGAATGAGACCTACTGTACAGTTGGCGTCAATGTAACCAACATACTGGATCCCAACCGCCATTAAAGAAGAAGAAAAAAAAACTAACTAAAGACAAAGAGAGACAAAGAGACTAAAGACAACTACTTTCCACTAACCACTTTACTTCACTTTTCTTCCCTGAAAGAAGGCACACAACCCAAGTTAATGTGGTTGTAGTTCTTCTCAGGAATATTCACTATGGTTCTAAATATGGTTAATTATTGTTTACCTACAGTGGTTGATAGGAACTATAATAATAATATGGTATACAGTAATACCATGTTTTCATTACATCAACATACACTCATGACACTAATGTGGGTTTTACTGTGGAACATTATACAATATGGCTTTACTGTGGTAATTTATGGTATCCATGACACTAAAATAGGCAGCACATTGGCTTAGTGGTTAACACTGTCGCCTTGCATCTCCAGTGTCCCCTCATTTTTTCCCACAGTTCAAAGACATGCAAAATAGCCCATAGTGTGTGAATGCTAACCAGAAGTAAAAATGGGATTAAATGCAATGGTCACCATTGGCCTCCACGTTCCCTAGTTGGATTAAAGAGGTTCCTAAATGGATGGATGGATGGATGGATGGATGGATGGCACTAATATGCTTTTACACTGGTACTTTAATGGAAATATGACATTTCCATGGTTTTACTAAATGGATGGATGGATGGATGGATGGATTAGATAGATAGATAGATAGATAGATAGATAGATAGATAGATAGATAGATGATAGATAGATAGATAGATAGATGAGTATTTTATTAATCACAAAGGGAAATTGTATCCAGTTCACAGATTATAGAACATAAGCTAAATTTTAACTTTAAAAAAACCTATAATACACTGTTATAAGAAAATAAAAACTAATAAGAATATACTGTTTCTATGTATATGTACATGATGATTTTATATACTGGTGGGAACTTAATTAACTCTACATAATGTGCACCAGCAAGTTGAAATATTAATAAAAAAGAGAATGAAAGGACATGATGATATCAGTACAACGTGGAAACAGAATGTATATGAGCCTATTTATAGAGATGTAAGAGAAGCAGCTCCCTCTCTTGACACACAGCAGAGTTATTGTAAAGGCTAATTGTAGTTGGCAGAAAAGACTTTCTGTAGTGTTCTTTGTCACAGCAAGGCTGAAGTATACTCTTGTTGAAAATGCTTTGCTGTTTAGCCACTAGGTTGTGGAGGGGATGTAAGGTGCTCTCCATGATGGTTAACAATTTGTGTAGCATCCTAATCTCCACTACACTCTCACAACTCCAAACACTTCTGGTGAGAACCCAATACAGTATTCAGCTATCCTTCCTGATTAGCTTGAGTTTTCTAGAGTCACTCCTTTTGATGCTGCTGCCCCAGCAAATAGCAGCAAAGAATATTGCATGAGGTGGTTCCTCTCGCACCAATCCACAAATCTGTCAACTATGCCTCTGTACTCTGCTTCCTGACCATCGTTAACACACCCCACAATGTCAGAGTCTTCTACGAACTTCTGCAGATGACAGGTTTCAGAGTTGTACTGGAAGTCCAAAGTGCATAATGTTAAAAAGAAAGGTGAGAGTACTGTCCCCTGCAGTGATCCAGTATTGCTGACCATTTTTTCAGACAGATATCCTCCAGCCTCACAAACTGTGGGCTGTCCGTCAGATAGCTGGTGATCCAGAAGGTTGTGGAGGTGTCGACCTGTATCTTCCCAAGCTTCTCTTGCAGCAGTGCAGGTTCGCCTGTGTTAAAGGCACTGGAGATACAGTATCAAAGAACACGATTCAAACAGTGCTGCTTGCTATCTAGCTAGCTGAGCCGCAATCTAGCTGAGAAAGGGTTTGCTGAAAAAGGTAAATGATGGTATAATCCACACCACTCTGAGGTCAGTAGGCAAACTGCAGTGGGTCTAGGAAGGTGCTAACCTGAGGTCTCAGATGAGCCAACACTATCCTCACCAAAACCTTCATTATTTGAGATGTAAGGGTAACTGGTCTGTAGTCATTGAGGTTGGGTGGGTATGATGTCAGGTATTTCACAGAGCTGTGGGGCTGTGATACCTTCAAAACTCTAGGGCTGATACCATCCAGGCCTGCAGCCTTCTTTCAATTCAGTGTTTCCAGCTGCCTCTTCACCTGACTTCTTGAAACTGAGAGGGGTGAGGGGACTATAGGGTACATTCCAGACTGTTGTATAAGGGGTGGTGGTGGAGCTGTGAAGTTTATTGTGGGGGTTTTGGTGTGGATATATGGACAGTGTGGCCCTTTATGTCCCCCTTAGTCACTAGGGAGGTGTGAGGGGGAAGAAGTTGTGAAGACGGTGAGGGGGGGAGGTGTCTGTGTGACTGGAGGAAGGAGCAGAGAGGACAGCTGAAGATCCTGTACTAAACCTGTGGAGAAAAGATTCAGCTCATTTGCTCTGCTCAGGTCTCTCTCAATCTGACCATCCGTGGCCTTAAAACCAGTAATATTACTCATATCAGACGACACATCTCTCATATGGTTCACCTGGAGCTTATTTCCCAGCTTTCTCCTGTACGTATCTTTGCACTCCTTCAGTTTCACTTTCAGTTTCACTGTGGTACCTTATGGTAACCATTACGGATGGGAATCATCAGTCATGTTCCAATACATTATTATCACAGCGCCTAGGTGTGCAATTGTATAAGTATCACAATTTTATAAAGATCCTGATTAAAAATTTCCCCCATTTTGTTACAATTTGAATCCTTTAAAATGTATGATTACTTAAATGCAGCACATTCCTTATAACATTAGTTTTATAAAATAAAAAATAAAAAATGACAGTGGTATGTTATGGTATGAGGATAATATGCTATTATTTTACTTTATGTAAATTATGCCACTCCTGTTTTTTTACAGGATCATATGTCATACATTACAGTAACCATGTTACTACAATGTTTGTTTGTTTTTACTACTGCAATGTTGATGATGGTATATACTGTATTATGGCATATATGTGCACTGAAAGTCTTATTCATATGTACAAAATAAAAACAAATGCTTAAAAAGGGATGATGTCTAGATGAGTATATATTTATGCACATATAATTAAGTATATTTAAAACAATGTCCATAATAAACTGTGTTTCGAGTGCAGTGTAAATGTGTGTGAATGTGCTAGGGAATTGCAATGAGATTACATGTGGAGAGAGTCTGGTGCTGGCAGCTGATGAACTGAACAGCAGTGCTGAATTAATGGTGGATGTTAAAGAGGAGAGAGACAAGCTGGGGGGAAACTATTCTGGAGCCTGATAAACCTGTTCTGTCTGTTAGATACGGGAGTGTGAAATTAACTGTTAGGCTGATTAGGAGTACTTTGGAGTAAATGTAGCCTATTGTTTAGAATTCAGAGATTTTAGAATTCAGTACTATACTACAAAACTGTTCAGTTTGTAAATTTGGTTAGTCAGAAGGTGTTGATTAATTTTCTACAGGAGTATGGCTTAACCAGTAGTGCTGGCTACAAATTTTATATTATAATACTGTTATATTACTGCGCACGTTCTAATATGTTGTCCTTTTTATTCTAAAGCAATAGCTTATCCACTATGGGAGATGCACCACATATTGTATTTGAATGCTAATGTGTTGTTCTTTAACAAAAACATAAACATACCGTATCGTTTTTATTGAAACGTTCTGTAAGGAGACGTTTATTTAATATTCATTCATTCATTCATTCATTAATCTTCTATACCGCTTATCCTGTACAGGGTCATGGGTAGCCTGGAGCCTATCCCAGAAGACTTGGGGACATTGTCCCAGTCCATCACAGAGCTCACACTCACACATAATCAAACACCATGGGCAATTTGGGAACACCAGTTAGCCTAATCTGCATGTCTTTGGACTGTGGGAGGAAACCAGAGTACCTGGAGGAAACCCACCAAGCACAGGTAAAATATGCAACCTCCAACCACACAGATCCGAGGCGGGAATCAAATCAAATTAAAATTTTATTTGTCACGTACACAGTCACAGTACGATATGCAGTGAAATGCTTAGATGACCGCTCGTGACCTTAAAATAAAAGACTTATTATTAGGAAATAAATACGAAAAAAAAAATGGAAGTAAATTTAACTAAAAAAGAATAAAATCAAATAAAATCAAACCCTTGACCCCGGAGATGTGAAGGCACAGTGTTAACCTCTATGCCACCACACATTCTATTAATTTCATATAAATAAATCATTAATATAAAATAAAATTAAATATTTTATATTTAAGTATGTTAAAGTTGTGTATTGTCTAATTGACCAAAAAAGAGGAAAAACAACAATGAGTAAAAGAGTGTTTATATCTGCTATAATGTGCAAAAACTTAAAATAAAACTAAATCCAAATCTGTATAAACCCAAATGGAAAGGTAATGTTCCTCCGGTGCTTATTCATGCAAAACACAATTCTTGATTATTTTCACCTATATTGTTTCACTCTAGGGCAGCATGGTGGTTTGTATGTTCTCCCTGTGCTTGGTGGGTTTCCTCTGGGTATTTCAGGTTCCACCCACAGTCCTAAGACATGCAGACATGCAGGGAAGGCTATTTGGTGTTTCCAAATTGCCCACAGTGTGTGAATTAATTTGTGCCATGGGATGGATTGGCACCTTTTCCAGGGTGGACCCCGCCTTGTGTGTGTTGTCCCAAGTCCCCTGGGATAGGGTGTGTGATAAAAATTATTGTATAACACAATTTGTTTTAGATGAAAACCCAAATAAAATTATAACTCAGCACACCTAATATTTGAGTGAATGTTTCACTTTTAGACTCTGATTTATGAATTCTGTTTGGATATTTGACCACATTTTTTGGCAGGATTGGTAGCCATCAATTACATTTGTTGGTTTCCTGGCACAGACTCAACTTTTAAGCATGGTGCACAAATAGGGTATGATGTATGTTGGCCAGTCTAATGAGTGCTATCAATCAAACCCTTTTTATGTTGGCAAGTTGAAGGAGTTTATCATCGCTTAACAAATTAAAAGACTTCAGATTTCAGACCTTTTCAGCACTAGTGAATTAATAATCTAAGTGAGTGCATTTATTTTACCTGGGATGTATAATTTTTAACTCTATATTTGTTGATATTGAAAAACCCAAAATAAATTAAGTCTTGTGCTACAGTATCTTTAATTCTTGGGGCGTTCTCATATTAAAGATACTTTACAATTTTTCTGCCCCAGTTAAATCATTAATCATAAGTTCAACATTGCCATGATATTCATGTTCATTATGAGTGTATGTTAAGATCTGACAGCAACGTAAATCCTGATTAAGCTAGGAAATGGCACATTTGGTGGCAGATTACACAATGTTTAGGCGAGTAAAAGTAAAGAAACAGATAAATAAATAACAATTAATGTTCAGTTGCATATCTCATGCTTGAAATAGTGAGCTCGTTCCAGAGCTCATGCAAGCCTAAGCCAAGGCATTACCTTGACATTGCTTGAACCATGACCTCACAGGAATGTGCAGTGGCTCAGGCTAAAACTATGGTCTCTTAATATGTCTGTGCACGTCCCAGTGTATAAGCGAGAACCTAGTTTATTAATTTATCAGTTAGTGCCTAAATTATTAAAATATATTAACGACGGCAGTAATTATCCATGTTTTTAGCAAATTAGTGTATATGTTTGTATTTTTTCATGTTTGACTTCATTTTCTTCATTGTATAGTCAGTCTGCAAAAACTCATCAGTTAATCAACATGAATACTGTGACGATCAATTGACATGCTGCTTATGCAAAATGCAAAAATACTGTATATAAAATTTAAAAAACAAGGATTAAGGATTAATCTACAATGAACAGGCATAAATGATTGAGGGAGAACATAGGTGAATACACAAACTCAGTGTAATTTAATGTAAATTATTATATAAATTATTAGAATTATTGTGCCTGATCATTTATTATTTGAGAGTTTATTTGCGAATATACCCATTAATTTAAGAATGTCCTTAAACATAATTCAGTTCATTCGATCTGAGACAGACATCCTCAAAAACATTTTCATCACCAGAGGGAGACTTTTCCCCTTTAATGTTCACGTTGTGCCATGTGCGTAATTGCGCACAGAGTCTCTGGTTAAACCCATGGTGCTGGATCAGGTCCTTCTGCTCTGAATTGATCGGGTTGAATGTAAAAAATAAATAAATAAAAAAGAATACAACCAAAAAGTTATTGCACTACAAAATGATTCAGGGAAGCTATAAATTGATCTTTAAAAAAAAAAATCGAAAATATGTTTTTTTGTGTACAAATTCAAGGCTCATGATTCTCACTCTTGCATCTCTCTCTCTCTTTCAGTGTGTGTGTGTGTGTGTGTGTGAGAGAGAGAGAGAGAGAGAGAGAGAGAGACACTACTCCTCTCCACCTCACTGAACTGAACACTTCGGCGGGAATACTGGCGCCGCGCGAGCTCGTGATGCTGCACCTCCACTCACTCCCGCTCTACGGTGTTTTATAATCTATATCAGTGCTTGTTTTTTTCCCCGCCGTTCCAGATGCGACTTGTTTTGAACTAAAACACACTTTTCTCGCTGTTGCCGTGATGTGGACGACGCCGAAGCGGACCCGGTCGGAGGCGAGCGAAGACGCGGAGATCGCGGTGAACGTGGGAGGCTCGAGACACGTCCTGTGCGCCAGCCTGCTCGAGCGCTTCCCCGGCACGCGCCTCGCGCACCTCGCCGAGCTCGCCGCCGCCGCCGAGAGCTCGTGCGACCTGTCGCGGTTCTGCGACGACTACGACGCCGCGACGCGCGAGTTCTTCTTCGACCGCGACCCCGACGCGTTCCGGTGCATCGCCGAGGTCTATCAGTATGGCGAGGTGCACATGGCCAAGGGCACGTGCCCGGTGCGCTTCAGCAAGGAGATGGAGTTCTGGGGAGTGGACATGGACCTGCTGGACGAGTGCTGCAAGTGCAACCTGAAGGAGGCTGAGGAAGAGCTGTCTGAGATCGCCGAGAAGGTCCGCACCATTTTGGATGACATGGAAGGAAGCCCTACGAGTGGAAGGTGCAGGGCGTTCCTCTGGAGGCTCATGGAGAAACCCGAGTCGTCCTGGGGTGCACGCACCGTTGCGCTCCTTTCCTTCATGTTTGTGCTCCTTTCGTCTGCGGTGATGTGTGTGGGCACCGTCCCCGAGCTGCATGAGCAGGACGTTGATGGGAATCGAATCGAGAATCCAAGTCTGGAAGCTATAGAGACAGCCTGCATCGTTTGGTTCACTCTGGAGTATGTGCTCCGGTTGGCTGCGGCGCCCAGCAAGTTGCATTTCGCCTTCTCCTTCATGAACGTGGTTGACTTATTAGCGATCGCACCTTTCTACGTGCTTCTGGTGCTGTCATACCTTGGCACTGCTGTGATGCAGCTGGGCACCGTGCAGCAGGCAGTGCAGGCACTGCGCGTCATGCGTGTGGCACGCGTGCTCAAGCTGGCGCGGCACTCTTCGGGCCTTCAGACTCTCACCTACGCACTCAGGAGTAGCTGCAAGGAGCTCGGCCTGTTGCTCATGTACATGGGCATAGGCATCTTCCTGTTCTCAGCACTCGGCTACACGTTGGAGCAGAGCCACCCGGAGACCATGTTCACCAGCATCCCGCAGTCCTTCTGGTGGGCCATAATTACTATGACCACAGTGGGCTATGGTGATATCTACCCCAAGACCACACTGGGCCGGTGCAACGCCGCCGTCAGCTTCCTGTGTGGTGTCATCGCCATTGCTCTTCCCATACACCCCATCATCAACAACTTTGTCATCTTTTACAGCAAGCAACGTGTGCTCGAAACTGCCGCGAAGCATGAGATAGAGCTCATGGCACTGCGTTCCAAGGAAGGAGAGCCTGCTGGTTTAGAAATCCAGAGGTCAAGTCTGTCGATGGGCGATCGAGTGGCATGCGACAGTGACAATCTTACTTCACAAAGTGATGGCCACATTCCGCTACTAGAGGACGCTGGACAGGACACAACGGTTCAGAAATGCCAAAAAAGAGATGACTAGTGGAGAGACTACAGCATTCTATTTTGACATTGAAATATATCAACTCATTCATGGATCATTTGGACCACAATGTTATTTTATAAGCTATGACTTATAAATCACTTCTTGTATGGGAATAAAGCTGATTGTCCTTATACTGATGAAACCAAGCCAAACTGCCAGGTAGAGTGCAATCAATCCAGGATAAATGTTGTGTTTGTTTAACAGCTTTACAGTGTTAAATACCGTTCAACAAAATAGCATATTAATCTGATATTCATTGAGCTGTTTTACAACAGAATTGATCATTTTTTTACGCTAAGCTGTGTGAAGTATCCGACGCTTCAAAGTGCAAGACAATCTGTCAGTGCTTCTGTTTTCATGTAAGTGCTTTTACTTACAAAAGTACTCACCTGCTTGAGCTTTTTCCCCCTCTTTTTGTAGTGTTACAACACTGGAACTGAAAACAGGGGGAAATCCATTGATTACATACTGCACGTATTCCAATTTCCTAGTATTCCCGGTGCTTTTCAGTTTTAAACACTACAAAAGAACTAACGAAAGGTACTGAATGTATAACCATAGAATAATGTGTATATAAATAAATAAGGTTTATATGCCGCCTTTTTTTTTGTAACTTACTGTATCTGTTTAGACACCTGCCAGCTTGTGAATTTCTGAAAAGCATGTATGCTTAATAATAAACAAATAATTAAAATTAAGTAAAAAACGTTTTAAGGAATGATTAATCAAGTGTGTTAGTTTGTTAGATTTTTTTTAATGCACTTCGTCATCGTTGACCATTCACTCTCCTTAGGGGCAAAAAGCATTGATTTTTTTTATTCGGCAGTTGCTCACTTTTTGACCTATAGCTAAGCATTTTAATGAGTTCAATCATCCTAGGAGTAGTTTTTAGATGGTAAGATGCAATTTGCTAAAAAATCTATCAGAAAGAATAGAATTTGCTTACATGCTGAATGTATTCTGTATGGGTTTAAATGTGTTTAAGGCATCTTCCCTGCCTGTGTGAATCTAAATGCTGGCTTTTATGGCCATTAAGATGTATGACCCATGCATGTGCTGTGTGAAAGAGGGGGTTTAAATTTTGCAGCAGTGCTTTGAGTGTCTCAGTATGTGAGCCATTTGTCATGTACAGTGAGACAAGAGCAGAAGAGGAGGCGTGTGTGTGTGTGTGTGGGTGTGCGTGTGTGTGTGTTGAATAAAGCAAATGGTCGGGTTAGGGTGATGCATGTTGGACTTTGTTTGTATGGCATGGATGTGCAGTCAGCATTAGTGTGTCTGTTTGTATATGTGCATCTGTACTTCATTGTGTTTTCGCTTTGTGTAGTCATGCCTGGAGTCTGAGATATGGCACTGAGCTGGCACGTGGGTGGACAGATGAGCAGACACTCTTAATAGCCTACAATCAGCCCACACCCCCTCAGTCTCCTACCACACACTCACACACACACACACACACACACACACACACACACACACACACACACACACACACACTTACAGCAAACACTGTTTGTGATTAAAGTATTCATTAAGACATTTGCATGCATAAGTTCGCACTCCACAGACCTTTTTTTTACACTTTTCATTCAGCGAGACAAACAGCAGACCCACATACTTCAGTAGATAAAACCCGCTGCTCACTTAAAACCATGATCTAAAAGAAGAACATGCGTCATGCATTGAACACTCAGAACAAATCCCTTCTTCTGTTTGAAGTCTACATGGCTCAGGATTGGGTTACACAGTTGATCAGACGCCCCGACTCTGTCGGTCTCTGCAAATAGTTCCAGCATACAATTTCCCAAATTTTGTATTATTTGTTTATTATTATCGAACCTGCTGTCATCCCCATATAAACTTACACTGTCAGGAAACAAAAAACTAATTAAGTTTTAAGGCTATTTGCCACTTCCATCATGAGGAAGAAACCTTAACAGAACCCGACTCAAAGGGAACCCGCCCCCATCTGGCTGATACTGGATAGTACGACTGTGAATAATTTTACTTCAAAATTTGTTTTACACCTACTGGTTTTTAACAGGCAATTGCACACCTGATCATGTATGCAGTTATTAATTCTGTCAATCATGCAGCAGCAGCACTTGCCTATAATAATGCAGGTACAGGTTAAGAGCTTTAGTTAATATTTGCATCAAATGAAAAACAAGTCTAATCTCTACCATTTTATCCGTGACATGTGTCGTATGTGCTGGATGGGCTGGTTTGAGCTGTTTGAGAAATGTCTAATCTCTTCTGATTTTAACCAACAGAAATCCGTAGATTTTACAGAGAATGATGCAGAAATCAGAGACAGGCCGAAACACACCGTTGATGTAAAAAGATCAGACAAGAATGAACAGACTGTTTTGAACTGACAGTATATAGCAGCTCATACAGTATATTCACTCTTAACAAATGTGGCGAGCAGAAAAGCTCGGGCTGCACCAGCAAGAATCTGAGGCAATCATTGGACAACTGGACACATGAAAACTAGGAAAAGACCTTTTCGCCCTTTTTGTTTTGCCATTTTGTCCCCACTATGGGGACACTACTTTCCCTCATTGGTTCCGAAACTGTGTCGCCCAACTTTTTCTATTAATAGTGTTTTTTTTTTTCACAGTTAACAGAACGTGCAAAGTCTTGACAGAAACTCTGTCAAAAATGTTTTTTTGTTTTTTTTAATTCCTTTTTTTCGTTTTTGTTTCTTTTATTAAACTCGCAATAGTTGTGCTCTTTAACAGAAGTGTAACGCTGCATTTGAGAAATTGTGGTAGTCTTCTTAACTACCTGACATTTTTGCATTTTGAAGAAAATCCATTTGGACAGTGCAGCATAGTGAAATTATTTTTTTCCCGACATATCTCAGCTTGTCAGGAAACTGATTGGAGACCATAGCGTCATAGCGGATAGCGTCAACAATGATACAGAGAGTGAAGAGGTTTGGTGGACGTCCCAGCTTTGTAGTTCTGGGGCTTGAGCCCTAACTTTCTAATCAAGATCCCAGAGTCTTAACCAATGAGCTTGGCATCAGATCAGTCTCTCTTCTCTATTTTGAATAGCGATAATGGAGTTAGATCTGTAAATGACCACTTTCAAAATACCACAAACACGGCAAGCTGAAGAAGGGCTTGAACCATATTTCATAATACGTGTACAAGTATAAAAGCAAGAAAATAACTGTGTTATATCTAACTTACCTTTATATATACAGTACATATTGTACATATCCACCATAACATTACTATGATTCCACAAGACCTTTGGTGGGTGCGTTGTGTTGTCTGGCCCTGGGACATTGGAAGTCGATCCTTTGGGTCCTGTGGGTTGCAGGGTGTTGACCTCCCATGGCTTGTTGATCAGGTTGGCATTTGGAGAATTTTGAGATTGTGAGATTGGTGGTATTCTGTGAGATTGGTGAGTCTTTGTCTGCTCAACCCCAAGCATAGCAGGCATGGACAAGCCTTGGGTGCTCATGATCCTATCACCAGTTTACTAGTATATAATTGATAATCAATGTTAATATATTATATTTAATTGGTATTAATGTTTTGGCTGGTCGATGTATATTTATATAAATGTGACTAATAATAATGTTTGGAGACCCCTGAAGGACAGTTCATTGTTGCACTGTACTGGCAAATGTTAACAGTTGCACTATTTCTAAACAGAAATCATATGTCCCTTATACATTATATATGTATGTTTACGTGAAACAACCAGCTACTATACTCTTTGAACTGCTGGTGTGAGGTTAATATCCTCTTTCCTTAAGCAGCCCTTTTACTTGCAACAAGAACACCTCCAACTATCTCTAGATAGTTCTAGATGAACTGCTGTAGACGTGTTTCATCATCAAGGTTCGATTGACTGACGTTATCCGGCAAACTGTTGCTTGTTTTTTTGGACGCATGAAATTAAGATGACGGCTGACAGTGTTGCTTTGTCTTACATCCTCGGTTGTTAACAGGCGTCAATCTGCTGTCAACTGCTAAAGTTTCGGAATTATCTCTCGCTGACCATCAACTATCGAATGTCAGTCTTATTGACTCAGTCAGTGTCAATCAGCGATTGTTGACTGATGTATCATCAATGAGAAAGTGAAAATACTTTTTTCAATGGCTTCAGCGTTTGTCGACGCTGACAGGTACGAACACGCATTCGATCTTTGACATAAGTAAAAGGGGACTTTTAACTGACTCTCATTTTTCTATGAGGGGAACATTCTTTAAATTAATATGTTTGTTTTATTTATTTATTTATTTTTACATTTGTGACATATACGTTTCTGGTGCTAATACAGTATGTTGGAACAAAGCTGGCACAGTTATGCTGAGATTTATTGCTTCTTAAGGAAAATGTAAATAATAAGGGCTAAATATGCAGTTCATGCTTAGTTTGTCACTCACCATTTTCCAGCAATGCTCACTCACTCATCTTCTATACCGCTTTATCCTGTATTCAGGGCCGCGGGGACCCGGGGCCCATCCCAGGAGACCCAGGGCACAAGGCAGGGTACACCCTGGACAGGGCGCCAATCCATCTCAGGGCACATACACACACTCACACACTACGGGCAATTTGGGAACACCAATTAACTTAACCTGCATATCTTTGGACTGTGGGAGGAAACCGGAGTACCCGGAGGAAACCCACCAAGCACGGGGAGATCATGCAAACTCCATGCACACAGAGACGGGAATCGAGGCCTGGCCTGGAATCGAACCCGGACCCTGGCGGTGCAAGGCGACAGTGCTAAACACTACACCACCGTGCAGCCTCCAGCAATGCTAACCATTCCAAAATACAATCCAGATATACCACATGGTTGTGATGAGTTATGGCAGGAACTCAGAGCCGCTAGACGATGATAATTGGTTTATCTTAAAAATGCATACTTTGGGAAGCGTTTACAGATGAGCAAGTGATAGAAAGAGAGAGAGAGAGAGAGAGAGACGGACAGACTGAGGACTAAAGTGCTTAAAAGTGTGATTAGGTAAACATGAAATGAGGAATGACTTCCACTGCTGTCACTATTAGCATGTAGTTGACAAGAAGAAGAAGAAACTGCGAACTAAAACATTCCGCTCAGATTTTCCTTATAAGGTAAATCTTGGATGACACTAAAGATCACATATTAATTTCAAGTTACTTAATCTTTCTTTTTCCGTTACGTTCTCCTTTAAGCCAGTGAACCCTTTTCAGTCTTGGATTTTTTTATAAAATTTCTGCGAGTGAGATTTGATGCCCATTGCACATTTTGTTTCCCACTGCCGAACAGCTTGCGCGTGTCTAAGTTCAGCTCGACATAAATGAACCCTGTAATTCAGCACTAGGCGCGTTGCTGTGCGAGAATGCTTTCAAACAGGTCTCTTAGTCACGCGAAATGTGCTTTAGCTGTCAGTTGTGAGCAGACATGAATTTCGCACCAACAGGTGTCAATCAGGAGCGCCTCCGCACTGGCTGCAGCATTAAGGCCTAATGAACAGGCTAGAACGCGCGCGCGAAACGTGAACGCGCGCCGAGACAATGGCAACCCGCACTAATTGAAAAGAGTGAGTTGGCGGATAATGACGGCATTTATGAGCCCGTCTACCTTCTGTCAGTTTCCTGAGAGACGAGAGAGAGAGAGAGGGAGAGAGAGAGAGAGAGAGAGAGAATGGCAAAGGTTACAGACTGCAGTGCTTGGAAGGGGGGAAAAATGCTAAGTAGCACTGTTGAAACAAGCACATTTTCCTTATTACAGGTGAGAAGATATGTATTTTCGCTCCATTTTCTCTGCTTTTCCCTCCTTGAAGTGGCTGACTAAGCCTGTGGTTAAATACAGGAGGAAAAAAAATAATAACACTAATCAAGACCGACCTTTACCAACCATGGAGAGAGGAGGGGAAAAAAGCCAGGAAGTGTTTATAAAAAGAAGATTGCTGTTCTCTTTCTCTATACAGCTTGTCTGCATGCGGCTTGTCTGTAAACAGGCTGAGATGTCTACCTTTCTCTCTCTCCTGCTCGACTCGAACTCCTATATGTCTTCTGTTTTACAGTATACACACCGTACTGTGGTATAGCAACAGTATATAAAAGAGGCTTTATCATATGGCTTGGTTTCTTGTCAATACTTCATCATGAAACCTATGAATAATGCCCGAAACACATAGATATTAGTGTTGTGTTGAGTGATTGTGATTGGTTGCTCTTGTATTTTTCTTATTTACACTCTAAAAAATGCTGGGTTGTTTCCGTAAACACATTGTTGGGTTGTTTATGCTGGGTCAAAATTCTGGGTGATTTTGGGTGCTTTAAACACATTGTTGGGTTGCTCTATGTTGGGTCAAATGAAATGTAGTGGGTCATTTACAGAGGTGTAAAGAGTACCTGAAAACCATACTTGAGTAAAAGTACAGATACCTTACTGTAAAAATGACTCCATTACA
>JAQMYG010000012.1:30613787-30627824 GCA_030014215.1 Clariallabes teugelsi
AGCTTTGCTTATGTGGTGGCCAGTTCACATGGCTGAAAGTGATTCCTCATGCTCCCAGAACCACTCTTTTACAATTAATGCCATCAGGGAAGAAAAACTATACAGATGTGATAATCTGCTCATTCAGTACATTCAGGTCATCAGCTGACTTCATTTTATTGCCACATAAGATTGCTGAGTCTAGACCTGACCGACTGAAGCAACCCCAGATCATAACACACTGTCTCCAGAGGCTTGTACAGTTGGTGCTATGCATGATGGGTGCACCGCTTCAAGTACTTCCCTTCTTACCCTGACACGCCCATCGCTCTGGAATAGGGTCAATCTTGACTTATTAAACTACCTGACCTTTTTCAGCAAACTGAACCCTTTTACTTTGGTTAGCCTCATGATGCAATGATGTAACATCACAAAGCATTTCAGTGATCTCTGTTTACAGTCATTCATGATTTTTGTTCTGATTATGTATATTATCTGAAGGTGACAGACCAATAATTCCAATAATCTCCTTAGTTGTTTTCTTGCTTGATGTTTCTTAATAAATTATTATAATTCTTTTGGCCAGGAAGTGTATAAAATACCTAATATGCCACATTATTCACAATACTTTGACACAAATCTGTTCCCATAGTATTGGTTGTTAGTCAAGGTGACTGGACTTCTGGTGTAATCTTAAAAACATTTGATGCGAGTGTATACACATGTGCACATCTCCATGCAGGGTCACCTGCAGCCCCAACGTCCTTTGGCCTCTCATAAGGCAAAGCCAGCTGATGCTGACCCCTCTGTTTCTCATCGTCCTCTTCCTCAGACTCAGAAGAGAAGAGGGGGCAGTTGAGGCTTGGCCGGGTGTCGATACACACCCGCTTGGAGCTTCGCTGGTATGAAAACGACATGGACTCTGAGGTTTGTGTTTGTGTGATGCGCACTGCCGTGCGACCATGGTGACAGGGGAAGGGGTCGAGAATGTGTCAGTTAGAAAAAAAAGAAAGAAACAAGAAATTTGTCATAATCAGAGGTTCAGTGGGGCAAGGATGGGATAGGACGGATAGACACAAAGAGGAAGCTAGTTGAACAAGGAGAAAGGGAAGTGTGGATCATCAGTCCTTATTTTGTCTGTCTGTGTGTGTGTGTTTTGGTTGCTACCTGGGTAAGGCTCATCAATGTCCTGCTCATTGCCCATACTGCTGATGCTAGTTGTGTCTAAGGAATGGATGCTAAGTGAAGTGATCTGACTCCGCAGACGCTCAATATCGCTGTCCTTGCTGTCTACAGCCATCTGAAGTTCCAGTCGCATCTGCGACTCTTCTGATATCATCTACAACCGGAACACGCACACACAGCAGTATAGAAATGAATTCAAAATCCAAAGGGACACACTGTACCGCAGGAAATGGCGCTGTTGGTAATATATAACAATGAGTTTGTTTTTACACTTACAGCCTGCATCTCACTGATCTCTTTCTGGTATTTGATGATGGTACTGTTGAGCTTGTCTCGCTCAGAGCGCAACTCCAGCTGCAACTTCCTGTTCTCCTTCTCTTTTCTTCTCAGAGTGCTGTCGTCGGCATTGTGGACGCCCCGCGGCGCATCCTTTTTGTTCATTATCTCAGCTAGCTTGTTAACAGCCTAAATGGTAGCAGAGTATAGCATTAATCCGAGCATTAAACAACACAATTATTGTGCAACTTTCAAGAACTGAAATGTTTTTCTCTGTATGTATATGAGCCACAAGTTCCCTATAGAAGCAAAAATACGAAAACAGCACAGGATAGCAGGTATCTAATTACAAACTGAAAGGATTTGGATCATGACATTTCATTGTGGCACCTAGGGAGCCAACATCCAACTATCCATCTAGGAGCCTCTGTAGTCCATGAAGACTAGGGACCGTGAAGGCCAATGGTGACCATTGAATTTATTCCCATTTTTACAATCGTGGTAGTCCCCCCAGTTAACATTCACATGCGCATTCACATACTACAGGCAATTTGTGAACGCCAATTAGCTTAATCTGCACGTCTTTGGACTGTGAGAGGAAACCAGAAGAAACCCACAAATCACGGGGAGAAACTCCATGCACACAGAACCCGAGGCGGGAATCGAACCCGGACCCTGGAGGTGCAAGGTGATAGTGCTAGGGAGCCAATATCATGATCAAAACCTGATGTTAATTCTATGAGAAGATCAAATTTAGCTAGCAAGTTTGTATTTTTTTTTTTTTGTGGAATACAGTACTGTTCAAAGGTTTTAGGCAAATGCAAGGAAATGCTATAAAGCAAAGATGCATTTATAAATAATTTGTATGTTTTTACTTTAATGCCATTTATTACCTTCCATAGTGGATTTGCGAAAGTCAATACTAATTGCAAATAGCCTTTGCTGTTTAAAAATGCATCAGCAGTCTCAGGTTGCACACATTGTGCATTTTTACACAAAAGGAAATGTGCTGGTAAGTTTTTCTAAGCATTTTCTAGGTCCTCACTCCTGACTGTCATGTGGCATTGGTGGCACAAATGGAGGCCAAACCGTGTGAGGTGACTTTAATGTTAGGGCTGATCAGTGTATATGATGTCCTTAAACAGATGTGTCAAAACAGCATACAGTATGTTATCATGAGAAAAGCAAATGAGGTTTTTTGCAAATTAAACAATTTCCCTTTTTTTGTTGGCTTTTTTCCCCAAAATAAATAAAAAAACAAGTATCTACACCCAAATCTCCTGGTTTTTCCAGATCACATACAATGAAACTCTAATACTTCAAGTGTGTCAGGTTTCAAGTGTGTCAGGCTCGACTGCAGTACCTGATCATTTTGATATACTGTACATATTATTTTTATTTGTTTGGACTTGAACATAAGATTTGTTTGGACCTGAAAATGAGACCTCAGGTTTGAAATAAACTTATGTTTCACAAACTTGCATGAGAGGTTATGACACATTTCTGCTGCACTATTTATAATAAATCAGTGCCAATCCAAGTGTATCTAGGGGTCCGTGATTCAAGATCATATTGTTATAGTTACTGTACTTAATTATTATAGTTAAATAGAATTTGAAGAGAAATTCTGTGTTTCTGTTGGTTCAGAAATAAACGATCGTATACAGATTATAGTATTATTGTAGACATTTCCCTGACGCACATGAAATAAATCTTTTTCAGTAATAAATCCCACCCACCTGGATCTTGAGCGTTCGCTCAGACTGAAGCTGCTTCTCAAAGGACATTTTCATAATGCTGACCTGCTTCTCTTCCTGTTTAGCCTTTTGCAGCTCTGTATTTGCCAAAGAAACATTAAAATTAGCCACAAACATTCTTTTAATCATCCTGTAATGCTCACTCAATGTTTCAAGGACCAAACGCTTAATCATACTTATAAATATCATATGGAGAAATAAAAACACTTTGTGCACATGAATTTTATTCCTGTTATACTACACACTTTTCTAGAAAATGTACTAAACTATACTTGTACTTGTGTTGTACTGTGCAATAAAGGGTACATCCTTTTTATTTTGTACCTTGGACAGCTAGACATGTGGTGTCTTTTGGTCCTTATGGTCCAATTATGTACATTAAGCCAATAGAAAAAACCTACAATCAACCCGGAATGTGATTAATTAAATATTTGGAGCATGCCTCTATAGAAATAGATGATCATACTGAAAAGTAGAACATAATGGGAAGACTGGTGCACTTACGCTGTTGAAGGTCTTTGAGTTGGTTATTGAGCTCCTCTTTCTCACTAGCCAGGTTGGCTACGTCCACAGTCAAAGTGCGATTAGACTCCTCTAGCTACACACACACACACACACACACACACACACATCAGGGATACTATATTAAAATATAATCCTTACTATATTAGAACAAACTCATTAACATAAACTTGTGATTTGTTTTGCAGCTAAAACTACTGTCAGAGCTGGTGTTATGGAAATGAGCCTTTGGTAACTCCAAATGAGGCAGCCTGGAGGCTTAGTGGTTAGCACTGTTGCCTTGCACCTCCAGGGTCTGGGTTTGATTCCCACCTTGGGGTCTTGGACGTTCTCCCTGTGCTTGGTGGGTTTACTCTGGGTACTTTGGTTTCCTCCCACAGGCCAAAGACATGCAGATTAGGCTAACCGGTGTTCCCAGTCAGTTGTAATTGTCAGCTGTTCTACCACGGTCGTGAAAATGGGAATAAATACATTGGCCACCATGGTCCCTAGATGGATGGTGGAACTCTAAATGAACTTCTCCTCTGCAGCAAAGGTAAGTTTTGGACTTGCTTTTCTGGGATGGGCATCAAGAAAGCTAGTTTCAATTCTGTTCATTCAAGAACTATTCCAGAACAGCTGACCCTCATGTCTTACAATTACAACTGACTGCTGTTGTTGTTGTTACTTAATTATCAAATGCCATGTGTATTTTATTTCATAATTTAAAAAATAAATCTAGTATTGTTCTAGAATGTAAAAAAAATAATCCAAACTATTGATTGGTATTTTATATGAATGAATGAGTCTCATAATAAGCTTTCAGCTCTATTTTACCATATTTTCACTTGTCAGGATTTCATGCACTGCAAAACCTTGCCATTTAAGAGCGTGCATATCTCTTTCTTTGCCTCACCGAGCTGATAGTGTTGTCCTTGTCGCTGAGTTCCTGCCGATGTCTGGCAATCATGTCTTTGATCTCCAGCTCTTTCATGATCTTCTCTTTCTCCAGGTCAGAGAACTGTTCTTCAGCAATGGAGCGTGCCAACTGCTCAGAGTCTGCCTTTGTCAGGCTCGCCTCCAGCTGTTCGGCCAGAGAGTCCCTGCACGAATAAGCACGCAAATACAGTACATGCACTTAATTAAGGCTTGTCGAAGTAAGTATTATATATCAGCTCCCTGGTTATTACTTGACTTGATTAATTAGTACACTGTAAATCTCCTGATTAATGAATAGTGAGTTCCATCAGGTAGAATCAAAAAGAATTTTATTCAAATCAGAAAATCGCCGCTACACAACTTCAGCCTGTGATACACATTCTGCAAAACTTTGCAATATAGCTAATACTTAAACTACAGTGAAATTTAACTGGACGCAACACAGTGGGTGAAAAGAACAGATGGGATTAAGCCATAGAGCAAGTATTAGCATGGTTTCATCATTTGCCATGGTAAACACACCCTACAGTCTTCCTCGAATAAAGGTAAAATTGCTCATCTGAATAAATACTCTTCTACTTAAAGTTTGAGTCACAATACAACCTGCTTTAATACATAGCAATGGATAGAGTAAATGATGGTAATTAAACCCGCTCATCCATACAATTATCCAGTCTGTCAATCATGCAGCAGTGCAATCTTGCTCGGTCACGAGCTTCAGCTATTGTTCACATCAAGCATCAGAATAAGAAAAATACGATTTTTGCGATTTTTTTTTTTTTTTAAGTAACAAGAATTTCCAGACTGGTTCAAACTGGCAGGAAAGCTAGGCAGCTCAAACAATCACTTAACTACACACAGCTACAATAGTGGAAAGCATGTTAACCAACAACAGTAACCTGATAATACAGTGAACACTGAAACTAGACAGTTCAAGAATACATCACTTTACCTGACAAATCTTGATTTCTGCCACAACATGCAAGGGGTTGTAGATTTTTGAATGTGGTGTGATGCTTGTGAAATGGAATGGGAGATGATTTTGACCCTTTAGTCCACCCTTAGTACCAACCAAGCATCATTTGAATGCCTTTTTGGGTATGTTCTTGTCTTTATACCCACAGCTCACCTATGTTATAATGGCTAGTCGCAAAAAGATGAATGAGCATGTCAACTCAGACTAGTTCCACAAACATGACAAACAAGTTCACTGCTCATCAATGGCCTTAAGATTTCAATCCACTAAAGCACCATTGAAATGTTTTAGTGGATGGGCAACAACTCTAGATTATTCTCTAATCTCATTCATGCCAAACCAAGATCTGCGACTTCTCATGAGTGAATTGGTAAAACATTCAAAGCATTTTTAAAAAGGCTGTAAGTCCATGAATGACAATCCCGGCCGAGGTGGTTTGGAGCCCATTGCAGTCACTACCATAAACATTCAGCGAGTTGAAAATCGAGGATTTGCCATACTTATTCACGAACACCACTTGCACATTACACGAACTCGGTTGGTCCTGACCTATCTTCATCAAGCCATTTTCACATGTTTGGGCCATTCAAGGAATTCCTGGGAGGCCAGAATTTCAAACGTCAAGCATGCAGTCCTATCATGGCTCTGGCGTACTGAGAAAGCGTCATACCCTGATGGTATCCCAGCACTAGTGAAACTAGTGTAGCAGAGGATTATATCTCGAAATAAAGGAAATTTTTACTCGTACTCATAACTGTTTTCATTTATTCTGGACAAAAGCCATGCGTTGACTTGAACATCCCTTGTATTTACCTGCAGATATGATACTCCGACAAACAAATACACATGAACACACCTCTCTTCCTGAAGGTCCTCCAATCTCCGTTGTACATCCTGGTAGAGTTTGGTCTTTTCATCGCACTCTTCCTTCAGCTCTAGTATCTGGGTCTTATATAATTTCTGCAAAAACAAATAGAAATGTTAAAGACAGCGGTACTGTAACTGTACAATCATTTGCTATTATTCATACGCTAGCACTTTTGGAAGGAGTCTCCAGTATCAGAGGTAAACCTGCAACATTAAGGTTTCTGAAAAAGGACAGTTTTCAGGACAGAGCACTTTCTCACTGCAGTTGAAACACACTAAGGTGGAAAAGATTGGAAAAAGACAGAAACCACTTTGTTCAATTAAGGTCTACAAATGAATGTCAATGCTGTGTAGTGCACTAAAGCAAAAATCACAAGCGTGCAATTCAAACTGGATGAAAATGTAAATGCAACAGTATAAAAAGTTGAATTCTAAATACAATAAAAAAAGACAACAAGGACATAGAACATGCCATACATACTGTGAAATACTGTTCTGCCTCCAGCTGGTCCTTTAACTCCTTCAAATGTCCATCAGCAACTTCTCTCTCCCTGAGTGGACAAAGATGGAGACTTATAAATAAAGGCCGCCAACAGGAGTTTTATCCACAAACTATCAAGCATTTTCTTACTTGATTTCCTTAAGAAAGTGATTGGTTTAGCTTTTCCTTGCCAATTTTAATTCACCGTTTTAGTTTTGACACACTGGGAGGTCTACAGCACATTACTGCAGTTCTCTATATCGTTTATGTGGTGCGATCATGTGATGGTTTATGATAGCAATCAAATGATTACTATCAAACTCACGACACCACACAGACATACACACCTGCGTAGCTCCTGGTTGTGTTTCTCCATGCTGAGTTTGAGCTCCAGCAGGTGGTTGAGTTCTTGCTTAAGTTGTTTCTCAGAGGAGCGTAGCGTGTTGACCTCCTGCCTCTGAGCCTTCAGGTCAGCTTGGGACAGATTCCGTCGCTGCGTTTCCTGCTCCACTTTCACAGTCAGCAAATCCACCTGCATCATACACACGAGTACACAAACAACTCCTTAAGGCACCATGACTATACGGCATCTGGACACCACCCCACTGAATTTGAAATGAAATGCTCAAGATGTGAGTGAAGTCAAGGCTATTAGCTTGGCATTGTGAAAAGTGTGGCATTCATGAATTCCAGCCATTTTCAAACATAACAGCTCGCTACCCCACCCCACACCCTGTTTTGAAGGCTCACTCCACCTTATTTCTCCATGAGTATGCCAGAACCAGGTCAGAATTCCACTCCACGTTCCCTAAGCTTTCTAAGCCAATTTCCACCGCACACTCTGACTCACCTGAAGATCAGCTCTTGGTTTAAAAAGGATGCAGAGAACATCAGTTGTCCTGGAATATCTCTCTAGTGTGTCTCTTGGCTTGGTCACTTTACGCAAGTTACTCTAGCAATTTACTCTGCTTCTCAGTTTTCCTCTCTAGCTGTTATCTCTTGGATTATCATCTGTGTCTGTGCATGACCTCGCCTTATTTACGGACTTTGAACTTAGCTCATGCTTCTTGACATAATCACTTTTGCTGCTGGATAACCTGGTTACGACTCGTCGCTGTTTAATGTACTCAAATTTTTCCGCTTATTTGGATATTTTCCTTCTGGATAAACTCATGCCTGTGTTTTCTACCATTGCCTCAGATCCGTGTAATGGAACTAATCTCTTCCAAACAAAATTAACATAAAGTAGCAAGATGAATGCTATGTGTATAGGGTTATACTCTCTGCTCAGATTCTGCCAAATGCTGCAAAACTTCTAGGACGCCTGATCTCAATCTAATGGAGCATGCTTTTCACATACTGAAGACAAGACTGAAGGCAGAAAGTCATACCAACAACAAGCAGCAGCTAAAGGCAGCTGCAGTGAACACCTGGCAAAGCATCTCGAGGGAGGAAACCCATAGGGAGGAAACTCATGTCCATGGGTTCCAGACTTCAGGCAGTCACTGACTGCATATGATTTTCATCCAAGTATTAGAGGCAATCCTTATGTTTCTAATACCTGTATGTTATTTTGTTCCAGTATTTATACGAAAAAAATTGGTGTGTATATGCATGCTGTAATTTCTAAATGGTTAATGCCACATTTTTGTCCAAGACCTTGAATTAAAGCTGAAAGCCTTGACTTTGCTCACATCTTCAGTGTTTCCTTTTAGTTTTCTTTCAGTGTAACGGTATACGGAGGCCAAATGCCAAAAAACATATCCTAGTGAAGTATAGTTTCATTCTGGGTATTTACATGAAATAATTCCATGTTAATAAATATCTCAATAGGGATTATTTGGGATTTCTTTTAAACTGAGTACAACTTGTACGAAATATATGTAGAATGCTATGAATAAGAGAGGCTGTGGCTGATTTCTTTCGAACCCAGACTATACAGTAGATTGATGACCAGTGACAGTCATATCAAGTGATTATACAACGAAACATCCTCTAGGTAGTAGTCATCATCATATTCCCCACGAAAAGAAAATCTAAATAGACTTAGCACAATTATGAAACCGAGGCATTTTGTTTTTTAGTTATTTTTGCAAATAATTCTGCGTTACTCTTTTACTTCTACATCTATCATGACCTAACTGGAAGTATTACCCCCCTCCATGAGACAACATGATCACAGACCTCTTCCGTCAGCTTGTTCTTGTGGGAGCGCAGCTCTTGGAGCTCATTCTGTGCCTGTTTATAATCACAATCCAGGACCGACTGATGTTTCTCCAGCTGCATAAGCTTACTCTCCAGCTGCTGTTTAGCTGACCGCTCGTCCTGTAGCTTACGCTCCATGTCTGAGACACACACAGACACACACATATTATCTTATACTTAAAAAACACCAACAATCATCACACTTGCACTTAAGTGCTGTTACATTTATTTAAGGATTTTAATCATAAAAACGAACTCATTTTGACCGGTATTGCGTTTCTGTTTAACCTTTCTGACACCAGCTAAACCTTCACAGTAAAGGAATCACTGAGACCTGTGGAGATATTTGTATATTATACTAGTAATTTATCGGAAAAGAGTTTGTAGAAACAGTTAAAAGGTTAAAGCTAAAAATAAGCTGATGAGCTTTAATATAATACAATCAGTGATATTATTATTATTTCAGGTTGAAGCCCACGTTCATGTCTGCCTGTCTTTCTGTACGTCAGAACTCTCTGTCTAATTTATTAATATAAATAAATACAATTTTGTAGGGTCTAGTATCTTACACCTTGTTTGCGCTAAGTTGTACTTCTTTCATCGTCAGCCAAATACACTCCCTGCCTCGGTAATCAGAGAGTGAATCACAGATGAGAAATCAAAAAAGGTAGATCAGATAAGGATAAAGTTTTGTCCTAAAACAACTCCAGTGTGTTAAAATTCACTTATACCACTTCAGCGCTGTTAGCTTTTCTAATTAATATCTATTCGTGCAGGTGTTTGTTTTTTTTTACCTTGAGCAAGTAGCTTATTAGTAGCTTATTTTAAAGCAGATTACATCGCTTTTACTCCACATTTTGATTTCATTTATGGTGCAGGTTTAACTACAGGTACTGCAAAAGTTTCATTAAATTCTGTCCAGTTATCGATTTAAGACACGCCCACAGCTTGACACATGCGCACTACGCTCATAACTGCTCATAACTTCACTTCTACTGAACATTTTTATTTAATTTATGGTGCAGGTTTAACTTAAGGTAAATACTTAAGTATTGCCAAAGTTTCATTAAATCCTGTCCAGCCAGTTTTGCGTGATGCTATGACAAATTCTGTCTAGACAGTAGAGATACAGACAGAAAAGTTTCTGAGACTGGTTTCGAGCCCTCCATAGTATGAAGTGTAAAGATATTATTGAAAGAGCGAGTTCTGACCAATGTACAGATAAAACTTTCCTTTTATTTATATAGAAGATCTCAGGGTCAGCTAGCCGATCGAGCTAACTAGAGACTAACTAAGACGTCCTTTCAGTGCTAAATAAAATAGGGTCTGTTCAGGACAATGTGAAAGGGTGTGATTATAGATCGTTAAATAATGATGTGGCTAGAAACCTGGATGAGTCAGCTAGCCTGCTAACGTTAACAGTCAGGTGGCGTTCACTTCAGCAGTTTTTCATATATATAACATATATTTCATATATTTTTAACATTTTCTGATAAGTCATAGACCTATTTGTAAAGCTTTTACTCAAGCAGCTTTTAAGGACGACTCAAAATGTTGTATTTTTATTCTTTTTTTTTTTTACCTCTCAACACTTCAGACTTGGCCTCTTCGATGGACTGGTTGAGTTTGCTGTGGTCAGCGAGTCTGGTTTTAGCGGAGTTGTGCTCCTCTTCCTCCTGCTCTAATCGCTGCTGAGCAGATTTGAGCTTGAAAGTAAAGTCGATCTCTTGCTGACTCCTCACCTGCATACAGACAACAACACAGGTTACACACACCCCCACGCACAGACACCCCCCCCCCCCACATATATATACACCAAGAAACCAACCTTCTCCGAGTCAGTCAGCTCCTCCTGAAGCTGTCTCTTCTCACCCTCTGCCTTAGAGATCAAGTTCTTCATTTGCTTCAGCTCTTCCTCCAGACCCGAGACGTGCGCTGAGGGACACAGAAAGAGAAAGACATTTCGACGAGAAATGAAGGAAAACTCTGGCGTCTGAGACGTAACGTCAGCTACCTGCCAGTGGACACGGCACCCGAAAATAGCAGTATTTACTCTCCACATGAGATACTCCACCCAAACACAACAGCACTACACATCCTGGAGAAACAAGGGCCCAGTGTTTGTCGCAGAGCGAGGGAACGAGGAGGAACACATTACACACTCATTTCTACAAACCAAGCCAAGTTCTCTTTTACACTCTTTTTCATGGGATTTATTCTCCTCCAACCTCCACGTGTTCTTTAAACCAACATATCCCTTCTTTTTATCATTCAGTCTCACTTACCCTCTCACTCCATCTCAATCTTTTTAACCCCCACCTTTCTCCTTCTCCTTCTCCACTTCTCCCTCTTATACTTTCCTTTCCTCCTCTCACTTTTCTCCTACCTCTGTCTCACATCTCAGCTGCCCACACATTCGTTCCCTCACTCGCCCACCCTACAGTACCTCGACCCCTCCTCCACTTCCTTCCTCGGTTGCTCGTTCTTCGTCACTCCATCACTCTTAAATCACTACTCTTCACTAGGTCTACTTTACTTAGTATCACATCCAATCCCTTGCTTATTCACTTCCTCACTTCTTTACTCTCTTCATTCCTCCATTATCCACATACATCCTTAGTGCCTGCATTATTTTATCTCATCCTTATTGAGTCTCTAAACTCTTTACTCTCTCACTCATTCTATTCTATTCTATCCTTTTCTTCTATTCTATTCTTTATTCTACTGTACTAACACACTCACTCACTCCTGTCCTTCATATCTTACTTCTTTACTTCCTTTCCACTCACAACCTCATCTATTGACCTATTCAACCGCTTCCTTACCCATCTTTTCTCTTTTCTTACTCTCTCTCATTTTCTCTTAAACAATTCCTTGCCTTACTCCATTACACTTTTATAAACCCTACATTCACAGCTTGACTCCTTTACTTAGTTTATCTATAATCTATAACCCCATCCTCACTCACCTACACTTTACCTCACCATTACTCCGCCCTACCTCCCCACTCCAGTCCAAATTCTTACTCACTCACATTCTTCATCCTTCAAGCCTCCTCACTCTTTTTTCTTCCCTCTGTCACTTACTTCACTAGCTCTTCAACCCTCTAGTGGTTAAAACTAGGAACTATGGAGGCCAATGGTGACGATTGAATTTATTCACGTTCACAACCAACCATGGTAGCACCTCCGATCAACATTCACACACGTATTCACACACTACAGGTAATTTGGGAATGGCAATTAGCCTAATCTGCATGTCTTTGGACTGTGGGAGGAAACTTGAATACTTGGAGGAAACCCAGCAATCACGGGGAGAACATGACCTCCATGTACACAGAGCCTGAGGCGGGAATCGAACCCAGACCCTGGAGGTGCAAGGTGACAATGCTAACCACTACACAACCGTGCTGCCAACCCTCCTTCACTTAAACCGAATTGACCTTATTTATTTCCTTATACACTCCCTCATACTGTAGCTTCAGCTGCATATCCTACTTATCTCCCACACTTATACCTCATCCTCACTGCGTCATCTACTCACTCATCCATTTCCTGATTCCCTCCTGAACTCCCTTAATACAACATTTTTCTCCCTTCGTCATACCCCTTGATCATTTCCTCCTTAATAAACAAACACACAGTTAAGTGTTTAACCCCAACACAGCCCCATTATACCCCTCTTTCTCCTCTTTAGTTCCACAGTCCCGAGTTTCCTTCCTCATCCCTTCCTCGCCACCTTTGTAATGACTAATTCCCCCCTCACCTTGCAGTTCAGTGATGGTCTCAGAGCTGAGACTGCGCTCCCTCTTCTCAGTCTCCAGGGCACTCTGCAGGCTGAGGTTGTCCTGCTCCAGGCCGACTCGGCTACTCTCTAGCTGGGCCAGTCTTTCCTGCAGCTCCCTGAGTAAGAGCTCCAGCTGCTGCGCCTGCCGCGCTGCCTCAGCCTGAGCTTTCTTCACTCGGCCGGATTCTTCCACCTCGGCCTGCAGCTTAGTGTTCACGTCCTCCAGCTACCGAGCGAGAGAAAAAAGAAGGAAGAATTGATGTAAAGAAGAAAACTGGGAAACTTTAAGCAATGCAGCTTAAATATTAATCGAATATAAACATGTTAAATGAATATAACAAAATAAAAAAAGAAAGAAAATGCACACCCCTGCAGCACCACACACTCCACATCTAACAGCCAGCCACAAGTCAAAGGTAAAAAACTGGCGTTTTAATTGGGGAGGTTAATATGCAAAGATTTATGGACGTCCAGATTAAAACATTGGTCACCCGTCAACCTTAAATGCGAGGACATTTAAAAGTGCATGATTGGTTTAGAAGAAGAGCAGGATTAGTCACATGGCAGATTTATTCTGAAGTGTAATGCAGTGCTAATCCGTGTAACACCTTAAAAACAAACACTCTCTCTCTCTCTTTCTCTCGTACTTACTCACTCACTCTATATACCGCTTATCTTGTACAGGGTTGTGGGGGTCTGGAGCCTAGACATTGTACATCCTGGACAGGGTGCCAGACTATCACAGGGCACACAAGCACACACACTCGCACTCACTGACACACTCTGAGGAATTTGTAAACGTCAATTAGCCTAATCTGCATGTCTTTGGACTGTGTGAGGAAACTAGAGCACCTGGAGGAAACCCACCAAACATGGCAAGGACATGCACAGAGACCCAAGGCAGGAATCGAACCCTTGACCATGGACCATTGACATAAATGTGTTTTCTAGCTTATGTTCAGTTATCTACAGTATGATCCTCTAGGATATAGCATTTATATCAGTGACTATGGTAGAGTGGCCAGAGAGTCTCATCAGACCTGAGAATTTTGTTTCTCATGGTCTGAGAGTCCTTCAGGTGCCTT
>JAQMYG010000012.1:30657483-30669119 GCA_030014215.1 Clariallabes teugelsi
ATTGACTTCAGCGTCCTGGCTGACTGATAACCTTCAGGCATTTCGCCAGGCAGTTTGGATACAAAATACACAAACACACGGTAGGATTCATAACTTTCTCTAACCTTAGAAACAGGGACCCGATTACCATCTAAGACACCATAAACTGTTTGATCTACAGATCACCGATACCCCTGTGCAGAACATTCCTCCTTACCAACAAACTCTCCAAGTTGAGTGCTGATCGCTGGTCCCTGATCATGGACTCCAGCATTCTGAGCTGATTCTCGAGTCTTTTCTCCGCTCCGGGTGACATGGTGCCAGGACACAGTCAGCACAGACATGAGACACACAGAGAGACAGAAACAATCCGTGCTGATCTCAGGAAGTTAAAGGAAGCAGGGAAGCCAAAATCCAAAGGTCCAACTACAGATCACCTTAAACAGCCGAGCCAAAAAACAAACAAAAAAAACCTGCGGGTGTCCTTCTGATTCAAACACGTGAAAAGGCACGTCGTCCTACCAGTCCCGGGTTCTGACGGAAATTACAACTCCATGCGCCCGACTTCCCCTACTTAGGGTTTTTTTTCGGAGACGCGTAAAATGTGGATCAAGTCACCAAGAAACGAAAGTTGTATATGCGTCCCGTCCGTGTGTGTGTGCGTGTGTGTGTGTGTGTAGCGCCGTATTGTGGCTCAATGCTGAGCTAAAGGCGGAATTCCTACACTCTGACCTCACATGACGCTTTTAGCGCGGAGTGTCGGCGCGCGCTACAAATAAGCGCTTACTGGGACCGGCTTAAAAAAGACAATGACATGTTTCCGTTTCGAATGCACGTTTGCATCGTGTTGTATTTATTCATTTATTTATTTTTGGTACTTTTTTTGAATTGCATTCTGTGTCACGCACTGATTACACCTGAAGACAGAAATGTACATCCTATACTAAAGTCACACAGAAAAGGATGCCTTTAAGTGTAATTGTGGGGGAAATCAATGGGGGTATCTGAGGTATTAAAAAATATATATTATTATAATATATTTATAATATTATAATATTAATTGTAAGGTTACCAAAAAATTTTATCAATAAAGCAAAGTACCATAATACATCTACTTATATTTAAATCTAAAATGTTTATATGATATTCTATCCTTTTGACACAACGGACAAAACCATTTTCATTACACGTATTTGGGACTTCCTGTATCATCTTTGATTTAGGCCTTTACGGTAAAATGTTTAAAACATTATCTACAGGATCTGTGTCATATTTATTTATGGCACCATTCAATTAAGCACATATCACACCAGAGGGAGTGCTGTTGTATGGAATATCAGCATGACTGTTAGACACAAGGCAAAAAGATATTCGGACAACATCGATGTGTGAGGTTGCTTTTATACAATATTTCCACAAACACCATTTATTATAAAGAGTTTATGATTTCCTTGTTCTAGTTCTTTTGCTCCGCCAACGCATATCCTTCTGACTGTCAGGACTAACTCACCACGACTGGTAGTGAAACATGAAGTGAAATTGTTTTTAAATTCTTGCTGTTACTATGTAGCCAAAAGGTTATCATTGTCTTTTGGCTGCTCATGTCAAGTATATGATGCGCACGACAACTTGGCACAGGTTTTACACCCTTTCTGACACAGCCGTCCCATTTTATCCAGGATTGGGACTGTTACTCTATTCAGTTTCTGGGGTTTGGCCACTGGCTGGGGATTGAACCCAGGCCTTCTGCATGGCAGGCAAGAAACATACCACTGAGCTACCCCACTGTATGGCCAAAAGGTAACTAGAAAAATGGGGGGGGGGGGGGGTGCACAGTCCTAATAAACTTACAAGATTAAGATTACAATTTACAAGATTACAAGATTATTTCCACTTATTCAGCTTTAGAATGTCAGATAACTTGCAAGGTTTTAATCCCAAATGCTATCCCTTGTTCCACACACCAAGTAATGCCCTTAATCAGTGGATAGAGAGGGATCTGGGATTAAGTCTTGTGTTAGAAACTAGTTAGCTTTGTAACTTGCATTAAATTAAAAGTATTAAGAATAATACTTATTAATACTTAAAATAATCCTTTTTAATAGACTAAGAGCACAAACTGTTCAGAAGCAATTTGGAATGACTTAGAAGCAATTACTAAGGAGATAAAGTGTTGTTTAATATCACAATGGAATCAGGTGTGTTTTCTTATTGAAAGTGCATTCTTGACTGGTTTTGTATGTGGGTTATCTAATATTTCTAACTCCTTATAATTACAGTAACTCCTTAACGTTTCGCAAATGTAACTTTAAAAGTTAAGAAGGATAAAATCAAAATGGTCCGTATTCTGTTATTTCATTTTTATTTTTTTTACATCATAGACCGTACTTAAAATCGAATTCTATTAATGTCATCTCCCAAATAATCATTTTAAATGATTGGAATGAGTTTTCCGATGGAAGAGTTGTAAGTTTTACATAGACTTGTCTGCTTTGATTACTAATATTACTATTTACATTTATTTCTTTAGATTTGCTTATTTTTACAATGGTTAATAATGAAACCACTGTTAAAAAATGTTAGCAGTCAAGGGAAGATTACAGGCTTGTTAGTAATATTATACTGTAAATTAAACTCTTTAGTCAACCTGAAGAATGCAGTATAGCATAACCAGATTGGCAATGAGTGAATGAATGAACAAACAGTGTTGAATGAATTACTCCAGTGATCATAATGTCTTTCATAACATAGTTTAAAATTATCTATGAATTCAACACAGGATATTAAAAAAACTAAGATACAGTAAAAGAACAAAAATATTTTGTTTACATAAAGGAAATTGATTTGCATCTGGCATTAATTTATGTCCTGCTGAACACATTTGGATTTTTATATGGACACTGAGAGACACTTTGTTTAAAACATTTGTTTACTGTAAAATAATGTGCTGTGTCATCTTAGCTCACTTGTGGTAAGTGGTGAAAGTTTGATGAGCTTTATTAATCAATACTTTTTTTGGAAAGCACATTGTTTAACACTACACATTTTTCTTATGAACTGTAGGTAACAAAAGACAGTTTTTGTGAGAAAAGCTTAAAGCACATTTTACACCGTACCTGTTTCAGTGTAATAATGTTTGGCAGACATAACTTCAAAGTGTTTTAAGGAAGTGTAATTACAAAAGCATGCAACAGGCTTTTAGTGAGGCATACCAGTGCTGGCATAGTCATACATGCAGAATGACTGCATCATTCCACGTCACAACAATCGTCAGTCAGGGGCAGCACCAGAGATGTTGCTGATGCTTTGTAGCTTCTTGACTTTTTGTTGAGGGTTTCCCTTTAATGTGGCAGTTACTACAGTTTAATTCTGTTGCATCACCCTGGGCATACATATGGTAAACACACACATCCATATAAGCAGTAATCGCTGCATGACAGTTAAAAGGCCAATCACAGCACTACAAGGCAAAAGATTCAGCACAGAGATGCGAGGATCACATGATAACTTATATGAACACATAAAATATCTCATTATTACACCCCACCCAGCAAGTCGACACACAGGTTTGTGTATTCAGAATTGCATATCACAAACTAATGTGACAGTGTTGTCCCACAGATCTAATGATATTATATGAATAAACATTATATAGAGATAACTGTAAGGAGTCACCTTAACGACCAGTGCATTGAATTCAAAATAGGTGCAAAAGAGGTAAAAAATCATGCTTTTACCAACAGCCATCTTGCATTCAGTGCATCCTGTCGAGTCTAACATATTTTTTTTCCAGTTTGTTTTTCAAGTTATACATTATAGTGTTTACACATTAAAATTTCAAAATAAACCAGAGACATTTTTATGGAATGCTATGGCAGTATATACTGTATAGAGTGAGTGTGTGTGTGTGTGTGTGTGTGTGTGTGTGTGTGTGTGTGTGTGTGTGTGTGTGTGTGTGTGTGTGTGTGTGCACGCATGCGCACTATTGTGTACTAACTAGAGTAAAAACAATTAAAAATTCACTTAAGATGTCATGGTGTCAAAACCTGAAAAAAAGAAAGTATGGCTAGACTTTACTTGATCTTCAATTCCAAAATAATGACTAGGTCCAACATGATTGCCTAGGACTATATTTACAGGCTTTCACCAAGATCTTGTCTGTAAACATAACCACAAATGACCACAATTTATGTTTTAAAAACAATGCACGTTAAGTTCAAAAGAATACATACAATCAGTGTTTTAACTAGTAGTAAAAACATTCATCCAATGACTGTAGATAATGTAATGTAGATGACTTTACAATACACTCTTCAAAAATCAAATACATATCCTCATAAATCTCTTTTCTCAGCACGATCCTTGAAAATCAACAGATAACTTGTTACCAACTTGCAGAAGAGACACATCTCAGTATACATCATCTTACACGATTCACTTCATATTTCTACTTATTCAGCTTTTGAATATCAACTTACTTGCAGAGTTTGAATCCCAAATAGCATAAAATGCAATGCTAGTATGCTATGTATTGTGTTAGTTAGTGTCTCTGCTTCCACACGACATGTAGGGCCCTTGATCAGGGATTAGAGAGGGTTTTGGAATTCAGCCTTGTGTTAGAATTTTTGTAGCTTCCATTAGCTGTGAAGGAAACATCATGAACAATTCAGTGGGAATTCAGAATCACTTAAAAGCACTTACTAAGGAGACAAAGTGCTGTTTAAGATGACAAAACATTATCAGATTTTTTTTGTTGCTGAAAGTGTCTAGTTTTGAATGGGAGTTTTAGCAGGCAGCTATCCTCCCCTTTTTCCCAACCGCGGGTTGTACCGACCTACTTCCACCCAAGCTGACGACTGACAGTGTAATTAACAATTGAAGTAAATAATTGACTTGTAGAACCCCTGTCAGGTGTCGTGGTGGTGTCGTGGTTAGCACTGTCGCTTTGCACCTCCAGGGTCCGGGTTCGATTCCCGTCTCTGTGTGCTTAGGAGTTTGCGTGTTCTCCCCGTGCTTGGTGGGTTTCCTCCCGTAGTCCAAATAATAAATAAATGTTCATAATTTGCCAATTTGTCTGCCAAAAGGAACATTGAATTTACACTTAAAATGTTATTTAATAATTAATTAATTATAATAATAAATAGGCTAAATAACCTTATTTTTTTTGTTTAACATTATATTTTGGCTATGATCTTACATTAAGAAATTGTAAATAAATTTGACTAGATTCCAAATATTTTTACTTGCACAGATGTAATTTTTTGCTGTGCACCTGGATTTTTAAAATATTATCTTTTCTAATAACAAAATCGATGTTCTGAATATTAGTGTTGATGTTGTTGTTGTTCTCCATCTTTTTCTTTTGATGGTAGTTGGCATCCACAATGTTGTATTTCCACCACCTTCAACTCTCATTCTCCCTCAGTGTTTAGTCACATTTAACCTGAATTTCTAGTTAAGTCATCATTAAAATAAATAAATAAATAAATAAATAAAAATGTCCTCTCTTAAACTACATCTCCACATTCTCTTCACACTCTAACCATTGTCCCCTACCCTCCATATTTCCTGTAACTGTGTCATCAGTTCTTGTCTTTCCTGTGCAAATTTCCTGCATGACAAGTGTATACGCAGTAGTCTCTTCATGGCACTGATCTCAATAAAGTGTTGGATGTTTTCCTGTGATGGAAAGTATCCTGTTAACTGAACATGGTGACCTTCTCATCCTGCTTATTTTTATTAGCTCTTTTAATTTTTTCCCGTACTTCTACACACATCTCTGTTTTGGAATAAATGTAAATGACATTGCTGTGGCCAATGTTGTTTTGCCTTTCTCCATACTCCCCCTGATTCTGAGCAACATTGTTTACTCAGTTCCTTTTTTGCCTAATTTGGCTGCTCTCTCATTTCCCAGGATACCTGAATGTGCTGGAACCCGCATGAAAGTAGAACAAAAGTCCAGATCTTGATGACTTATGGCTGTAATGGTCTTATTTCTTGCAAGAGCGGACAGAGAATCATATTTTGCAAAATATAATTTTTTAATTACCTGTTAAGTTCATTCTCATGCCACAGATTTTACATGCCATTCAAACAAGCAGATGTTATCTTGCTAATTCCCATTATGTATAGCTAGACACAGCAACTGTAGATCCTGTGGCCTCAGTTTACACTTTCTTTGATCCCTCTGTAAAAATCTGAACACAATCATCACATTTCCAATCCCTATACTGTAGGTACTGTATACGATTTAATGAGTAAGTTGGCAAAGTGTTTAATCTTAAGCAGTTCCAGATCTACACTACCGGTCTAAATGGTCTTTCCTGATTTTGATTTCATCTACATCCAAAGTGTGCAATACTCTCTCTGAACAGTTGGTATTGAGATGTGTTTGCTACTTATGCTCTGTAAATCCTTCATAACGGCTCTAATCTTAGGTGCTGTTTGTTAATTGGTGATTTTTGAGACTGGTAACTCTAAATAAACTTCTTCTCTGCAGCAAAGGTAAGTTTTTGTCTTGCTTTCCTGGGAAGGTCTTCATGAGAGCCAGTTTCATCATGGTGCTTGATGGGTTTAGCAAATGCACTTGATAATACTGTTTTTGCAAGAACTGTGCCTGAACAGCTGACCTTTGTGTCTTACAAATAACAACTGACTGCTGTTAACCTAATTACCTAATGCCATATCTGTTATTTAATGATTTTGAAGAAATCCAGTATTGTTCTTGAGAACAATACATCAAACTGTATAGTATACAATCCTATATCTTTTACCAGTTGATCTCCTTTCCAGACAAAATTTGATGTCCTCTCCTTCTCCCAGCATGCATCCAGTATTCCCCCCTTAATTGGCCACAGCTGTTTGTGGTCAGAGGCTAAGCTTGCGTAATATTCAGGTCTGCTTACACAGATTTTGCTCCTGATCCATATACAATACTGTCATAATCAAAGGTTAATCTTATAAGAGCTACTTTAATCTGTTTCAGAGAGTCAGTACCAGCTCCCTGCTTCAATCCTGCAATACACTATCACCTTTTTTCATTTCATGGTTAGCTCATAACCCAGTTAATCAAAGTTTCCCTTTGATTCCCACTAACATCTCATTTATTATAAGTTCTATTAATTTATATACATGTGATGCCAAGGCATTTGATCTGTAGTTTACAGGTACTGAAAAGATTGATAATTTAGTATAGCATAATGTCAGAACAGGCCTAGTTAACCGGTGACTACCTAGAGCCCAAATAGGCTAACAGACAGAGCAGACAAATAGCCTGAACCAACCGTCTGCTAGTTGCACAGTCGTCACTCAGGGTTCACCATATTGAGACTGTGTCTGTTCCCCCAGCTAAACAAATGTTTTTTTGAAAGACCCACAAAGTCTATTTTAGTAATTTAATTAATATAGAGACCAAAAAGTCATAGCACACTGAATACACAGCCAGCACCTTTGATCTGAAGCTAGGACTGTTAAATATTAGATCTCTTACATATAACATGCTTACTGTTAATGAAACTATCATGGATCAGAATTGATATATTGTGTTTTAAACAGTATGAGTATGTAGCATTAAATGAAGCTAGTTCTTTTGGATACAGCTACATAAACCAGCCTCTGCTAACTGGCTGCAGCCATTTACAATGATAATCTGACTATTGTACAAAAACACGGACACAAATTTAATGCATTAGAATTTTTTATCAATAAATTATTAATTTTAAAAAAATAATCCTAGATTTTTATTTCATACCGTAGCAAAATTAACTAGAAATAAGACCACTGCAGAAATCTCCACAACAATAACATACAGTAGTGAGGACTTTATGAACTTTTTCAATAACAAAATTATAAATGTTAAGCAAAAAATTCAGGCTTTGAAATCAGACAATTTAATTGATGTAGATGATAAACTAACCACATCAGAACAGAACCTAGAATACTTTACTCCCCTTGAAGAGAATGAACTAATTTCTCTAATTTCTTCTGCTAAATCATCAACCTGTGTATTAGATCCTATACTGACACATTTGCATACATGAACTGTATCAGTCAGGATTTAGGCCTCATCACAGCACAGATACAGCACTTGTTAAAGTAGTAAATGACCTCCTATTGGCCTCTGAAAATGTAGTAGTGTAGGGGGAAGGCTGCTTGTCAGTACCACATATTATGAAAACTACAGCAGGGGGCAGAGCTTTTTTTTTTCTTACAAAGCCCAAAAGTTATGGAATAGCCTTCCAATTAATGTTTGAGTCTCAGTGTTTAAGTCTAGCCTAAAAACCTATTTATTTTGCCAAGCATTTTTGTAAAGAGGTCTGCCTTAGGTAAAGGGGCAGATCTGTGGGACTCATGGTTGTAGAGTATTATGGTGAACTGGTATGTTTAGATGCTGTCTTCCCCACTCTCATTGATCACTCAGGTTTGTTGATTGTGAGGTGACTGGTTGCTTTACCTCCTCAGGGAGCCCCTTATGTCTGTGTTTCCTTCTGGCTCTCCCCTTTAGTTATGCTGTCAAAGTTAGTCCAGCAGGAGGCCCTGTTTGCAGTCTGCACTATATATACATACACCTTCTACTTTATGTGACTGTGACTGTGATCATACCTAACTATTTCTCTTCTCTTCTCTTCTCTTCTCTTCTCTTCTCTCATACTCTGAGTTCCATGGGATAGGCTCTATGCCTCCCCTATATATCCCTCGGGAAACTCCACTAGACGAGTCAATGTCCACAGAGCCGGAACTCAGCAGGGCCATGTCTTCTAGAGGACTCTGGGCCGGTGGCCCACTGATCGAATCTGGACCCCCGGCCCCCACCCACTGGGTCTGAATAGGTGGAGCCCCGCTCATTGATACGGGAAGGACTGTCACCTTGGCACGCCCCTCGGTCGTCCCCCTGGCAGCGTAGCAATTTCAACGCCTGCCAATCACCTGTGTACATGGTGATCGGCGGGAGGTGCCAGCGGCCTGCTTCACCGTGGAGGACCGATGGCTCTTCGGCCACATGCCTGTAATAATAAGTATGCTTTCTTAGGAAGGACCTATTGCTCAAATGATGTCAAGGTGGTATAAGTCTTCTTTGTTTTCTCCTTTTTTCTGTCATTCTTTTGCACTGAGAAATCACCCCCTTGCAACCAATAAAACCTCTTCTCCGCAACTCTTTCAACCCCACTTTGAATTGTTCATCATCTTTATCTTCTCCACCTTCATTTTAGTATTACATCCTCTTAGTTTCCATTTCCTCAAATTCTCGCATATTTTACTTCCCCATCTTGCCCACTGATGAGTTTTCACATGTTTGCATTTTTTTCACCTTTCCCTCACATCTTACCACAACATTAAGCAATCTTGCCATCAGGTCCATCTTATCTGCCCTCGCTTTAAATTTTTTTCTTCTTTCTTACTAAACTCCACACGGCTGTTGTGGTCCCCAACAATTCAAGAATATCATTCCAGAATGATATACAGGCTGGCAGATATTGTCCCCCTAAATCTTCCCCACAATACTTAATCCAGTAATTAACTCCTAACCTATAAAGGCAAAGTAATGTTTTCTCAAAAGTTCAGACCTGAAAATCATACAAACAGTTTTGTACCTGAGCCTCTAGTAATGAAAGTGGACCCCATAATAACTTAAACACCTCTCCTGTTATATTGACCTTCCAGCTGCCTAACACTAAGTATAACTGCAAAACAATTCCTGCTATCTGTTATCACCCAAATGAGAAGAGGTTCCCTTTTGAGTCTGGTTCCTGTCAAGGTTTCTTCCTTTTGCCATATCAGGGAGTTTTTCCTTACCAATGTCGCTCCTGGCTTGGAAAAAAGGAACAATCTGATCATTATGATTTACACATGTTTTCTCAAACAATGATAGATTTTCCTAATTTTCTTTTGATTCTGTGAAGCTGCAACAATGACCATTGTTAAAAGTGCTATTTTGAAATAAAAATAAATAAATCCTTCCATTCCTATTTCCTGCACTTCAGCCACTCAGGTTACAGCCTAGAAGTGACTGGGATATATTAAGCAGCAAGTGTGCCTTTTCCCCTGATGTTGATGTGTTGGAAGCAGAAAAAATGGGCAAGCATAAAGATTTGAGTGACATTGACAAGGGCCAGATTGTGTTAGGCTAGAGGTCTGGGACCGAAACTTCAGCTCTTGTGGGAAGTTCATGGTCTGCAGTAGTCAGGACCTACCAAAAGTAATACAAGGAAGGAAAACCTGTAAACTTGTGACAAGGTCATTGAGTGGCCAAGGCTCACTGATGCACATGGGGAATGAAGGCTGGCCTGTGTTGTCCAATAGAATAGAAGCGCTAGTGTAGATCGAATTGATGAAACTGTTAGTGCTTGTTGTGATAGTAAGGTAACAGAACACCACTGCAGCATCACTGCTGGTGGCAAAAGGGGGACCTACTCAATATTAGGCAGGTGATAGAATTTAGCTTTTTTTTTTTTTTTTAATAGGCTAGTGCGAATCTACTAATTCAGGCTCAGTTTTTTTATATAGGTGTTATAAAACCTGTGTCAGAATCAAAATGCTGTGCTATGGCGACCCCCAGTGGGAGCAGTTCAAAGGACAACGTTTATAAACAATGTCGCGTTCGAAACACTTCAAGGGGAACCGTGTGAAGTATTTCCCGGAAAAAAAGAACTTTAATGCACGTGCCTTTACATGTGCAGGCTATACAGTAGACGCTAAATGGAAACACGTTGTCCCCACATGGCTGCACAGGCCGAGTTACGACACTTCGTGCCGATCGCCGCGTGGAGGGCAGTACGCTTCCGGCTGGAGGCGTGGAATAACTTACTATCCCGAAGTAAGTGAGGACTTCGTCAAGCGAACATGGCGTCACTGGCGGGTGATCCATGTGCCACCATGGAGACCTCCGTGTACCAGAGAGTGCCACCGCTGCTCACGGATTTGTACCAGTTCACCATGGCGTACGCGTACTGGCGAGCGGGCAGGGACAAACAACACGCTGTGTTCGAGATCTTTTTCCGGGACAATCCGTTCGACGGAGGATTCACACTTTTTGCAGGACTGAGCGACTGTTTGCAGTTTCTGCGCGACTTTCGTTTCACGGATGAAGGTTAGTGGTGGTGGTGCAGATGAGGAAAAGGTGATTTAATTCAACTGAGCTGCTCAGTGAGGTCTACTGTGTGTGGCGGCTGAAATGTTGCGCAATAGACGGTCTTACAACACCGTTCACGCACACAAATAGTAGAGGCAGCACGAGTTTACCTTTGAATGTCAGCACACGCGCGCTTACACACACACGCGCGCGCGCGCACATACTTGAAGTTGAACACTGATTAAGTTTTCATAACGGGTCCATAAGTGTGAGTGAGTGAGTGTGTGGAGAGAGATGTGAGTGTGTGTGGAGAGAGATGAGTGTGTGTATGTATGTGTACACACACACACACATACATACATGTGTATATATACACACACACACATATATATAATAGATATTTATAGCTACACTGTACATACAGTACTATATACATATGCGTATGTGTGTATACACTGTATATATATATATATATATATATATATATATATATATATATATATAGTGTGTGTATATATATATACACTACCGTTCAAAAGTTTTAGGTCACTTTCTAACTCCATGATGGTTCCTGATTTTTATTTCTTTC
>JAQMYG010000012.1:30669655-30688293 GCA_030014215.1 Clariallabes teugelsi
AATTACCTAATTCCATATGTGTTATTTTATAGTTTTGAAATCCCCAGTATTGTTGTAGAATGTAGAAAATAAATCAGAGTGCATACTACTGTCGTACAGAGGTTCCTGGATGAGCTTGGCTTAGTGGTTAGCACTAGGACTGGAGTCCATCCCAGGAGATTTTAGGGCATTCCCAAACATGCCATGTGTGGATCTACATCCCCTCCAGGATGTACACCACCTCTTGCCATAAGTCTTCTGGGATAGGTCCCCCCACCCCCTATGACCATGTATAAAGTGCTATAGATGATTAAGCAAGTCAACAAATATGTGACCTTTGGTCTCTGTGATGAAACCCGATTCACTCCTTGAGTCTGTTTACACCAAAGCACAGCGAGTCAACGTCCACAAATAATCCAAGTTGTAAAGTTTACAAAGTTTTCATGCACATGGAAGTCAGTTCGGCAAGACTGACTGACTGAGAGCAAGCATGAGGAGAACATTCCCAAATTTCCAGAGGGAGCATGTTCTATTAGAGATTGCAGTGAATTCTGTTGTGGAAAAAACAGGGGAGGGTAAATTCTCAACCTTGGGCAAATGTTAATCTGTCTTTACCAATAAAGGTACTTTAGGATTGATATTACCTTTTAGATTCATAGGTACAGTAAGCCGTTAATATCTGTACACACACCCACATGAATGGTTTTCTAGTCAAACCAGGACTTATGATGAAATTTCTTATGAACGGAGGCATAAAAGCAATTGACATTTACAGAAGATGAGATTCTTAGCCACAGTAATGGTGCAAACGTTGTAAAGAAGGCCGTACGTCTGTGAATGATGATCCCGGCCGAGGTGACTCGGAACCCACTGCAGTTGGTCCCTGTGAACATTTGGCCTGATCCTTGAAAATCGACAGATAAGTTGTCGCCAACTTGTGAAAGAGACGCATCTATGTGTGGAAACTTTACACGCAATCATTCACCAACACCACTTGCACATTGCAGGAACTTGGCTTGGAGTTATTACCACCTCCCCATAACAGTCCTAACCTCACTCCAAGTCATTTCCACATGTTTCAGCCATCGGAGTTCCTGGGAGGCCACGTTTCAGACATGAGGCAGGCAGTCTTATCATGGCTCTGGCGTACTGAGATATCTTTCTACCTTGATAGTTTTCAAGCATTAGTGAAACACTGGGATAAGTGCATTTGTGTAACAGGGAATTATATAGAGAACTAAAAAGTGTGTTTACTCTCCTAAGTGTGATCTGTCATTCTGCACAATCAGAAGTCCCTGTTTGATCCGAACACCCCTCATGAAAGCAGAAATTGATCTTTACACATGTTAACATTTGTTGTGTTTCATATAGATGTGGAGTATCTGCGTAGTGTGCTACCCTCAAACACACACCCAGACTTCTTCACCTACCTAAAAGGGATCGACTCCTCCGCTGTGTCGGTCAATGCAGTAGCTGAGGGGACCGTTGTTTTTGCCAGGGTACGTGAAGAACTCACAGTGTTAAACTTCTCATGGTAAAAGAGTGAAAACGTAATAGTGACCCATTATATGCTATTATGTAGATTCCTCTTATGGAGGTGTCTGGTCCACTTGCTGTTGTTCAGCTGCTGGAAACCAGCCTCCTTTGTCTGGTCAACTATGCCAGGTAATCATCTTCTTCTGTATGGATGGAAAGCAAAACAATGATAATTTTACTATTAAATGCTGTTCAAATATAAATCAAACGGTATTTGTTTACTAATGTATAATGTTATACATGTTTGCCTGTGATAAAAACATTTTGCTGTTTCAATACTCACTGACTCCTTGTGTACCATCAGTCTGGTGTGCACCAACGCTGCACGGTTTCGTCTAGCTGCAGGACCCAGGAGGCGACTCATGGAGATGGGACTGAGAAGAGCTCAAGGACCTGATGGAGGCCTGACTGCTTCTCGCTACACATATATTGGAGGTATGTACATGCAGATATATACACTGTAGTACACTCTTGGAGGATATTTCAAGTTAGCACCAATTTTCAGTAGTTACCAAATAGTATGGTATATAGTAGGTTGTGTTAATTTTTTTATAAATCTTCTGGAAATTTAACATAATAGTCTTTAGAGTTTACACAGAATGGTGTGATAAACAGAAAAACAAAAGAACATCACTGAGAGCATAAAATCTGTTCTTGTATAAGTTTGATGAACCACATGCACTTTGCATTTTTCTCCTTGGTTATAGGTTTTGACTTAACAAGTAATGCTCTGGCTGGGCGTCTCTTTGGAATTCCAGTGGCAGGGACTATTGCACATTCTTACGTCACATCCTTCTCCTCTCTCGAGGAGGTGTGTCCACGGGTAAGTCATATCAGCGAAGAAAGTTCAAATTAATAAGAGGTTGATTTTGTGTCCAAACCAAGAAGAGGTGACACTGTTTTTTTTTTTTAGGAGATATTTTGTTAAAGATGTGTGACACACTTTCCGAAAAGCAGAGCTGAATTCCACAGCCTAGGCAATGGCGGTGCACACATCCCATATTTTCTTCTGTAGGACACTTTTACATATGCCCCATGCTCCTAACATTGTCTTAAATGCAGGCCAGTGTGTTTTCAAAATCAGCAGGTAGGTTAGGCAATGACTAACTGCCAGCTCTATTTTAAAGCTTTGTTCCTGGAAACTAATAGTGGCCACTTTTAAATAATAATGGATATTTGTTCACATCCTTATGTTTCTACCTCATATTGCAAAGCAGTGGTGAATTGAGTTTTGATTACAGCCCAGATTCGCTAATGCACATGTGCATGTCTCAGCTCAAACTTGGGAAGCCTGTGGCACATTTGAGACATGGACCAACACCCGTTAACTCCACCTCCACCATATGGTATTGTTCCTGGAAATACCTGGGTCCCCAGAAGGGAAGAGGTTATGCCACCAAGTGGACTTCAGCCACAACTTTTGTTGTAGTTTGTTTTGAAGCTATTTTAAACTTGTTTGCTTAGCACCATGGCTTCAGACCTCTAGGGTCCAGTGTTCGATTCCCACCTCAGTGCGTATGTGCATGGAGATTATCCCTGACAAATTAGATGTGTTAACTAACCTGAAACATGGTACTTTTGGTTGCAGAGCACCAAATAGTAAATTCAATAAAATAACACTTAATATTTGGGTGCAAATCCCTTGTTTGCCCTAACTCCATCATACCTACAACCCACACACACCACATGACTATTGCATTCTTCTTTTGTGATGCTTTCCAGCTTTGTAGTGTACTCCAAAGTCTACTTTGTAGATGAAGTCCATTGTTGGATTGGCAGTCTGTATGGATCATTGTCTTGCCAATTAGATGTATTTGTCTAGACTTCTGGATTCATTTTACTTCTCGCATCATGAGTTCCATCATCAGTAAAGATGAGTGAGAACATTCCAGAAGCAGCCATGCGAGCCCAAGCCATGACACCGTGCTTGATCAATGAGCTTCTGTGTTTTTTAGTTCATGAGGAAATCTCTTTTGTTCACCACACATTGGCTTTTTCATCAGTTTGTTAAAGGGTCATTTTGTTTACAGCATTTTTGTCACTCGTTTCGTTTTCTTTGCAAATTCCAGTCTGGTCTTGTGATTCTTGCTGCTGTTGAGCAGTTTGGATTTTGTGGCTTGGCCTCTTATGTTTCTGCTTTTTCAGAAGTCTTCTACAGTCAGTAGATTGTGAAACCTTCACTCCAGCTCTGTGGAGGTGATGTCACTGATTGTTTGTTTTAAGCTTTCCTTCACAACTCTAACACCATTTTCTTTGGAACCAGTGGTTCCACTTTTTTTTTCCTTTTCTTTCAGGCTATTTCAAAATTGTTTTATTGGCTATGCCAGTGCTTGTGCAATGGTTATGATTTACCCTTTTTTTTCTCAGCTTCAAGATGGCTTGCTATTGTCACCGCAAAGGGCTTACTTGCCTTAATAGTTTCTCCTTTTGAACACCAAATGGAGGGCTCAAAGAAAAAGTTGGCGTGCAGAGCGACCGGTTTCTTAAAGGTTACATATTGTACTGCTTTTTTTTTCACAAGGTAACATATGTCTTAGAGCTGCCCAAAGCCTGTGTGTTAATACTTCAGCTGAAATGCCCCTTTAGCATTTGTCACACCTCCACCCCCCCTCCTTAGTTTAAATATTACTTGCTAAACAGGAAAAAAAAAAAAACTTTACAAGAGCAACACTTTTGCAGCTTCGGAATATCTATCGGGACACTCCCGACATTTCTAAAGAGACCTGTTTTAAGCCTTTTTAACAAAGGTGACCTTTTACATAATTTTGTAAATATTTAATGTTGTTTGGTTTTTAATCTTACCGCAGACTCTGGCGCCCTCAAGAGGTGGTGACCCTGTTGAACTTGTGCCTTTGGTAAAGGACTGGTTAGGACGTGTGTGTCAGTTACTAGGAGCTGAGCCACAGCATGTGCGTGAGGGAGAACTTGCTGCTTTTCTGTCCTATGCGATTGCTTATCCTTGCAACTTCCTTCCCGTGATTGACAGCTACAGTGTCGGCAGGTAACACAGTGTCCTGGTTCTCAAAGTAAAATGAGTTTATTCATGCAAATATAACATAAGAATATAAGATGACAATGTCTCTCTTTTTTTATTATTATTATTATTATTTATTGCAGTAGTGGCCTGCCCTGTTTCTGTGCTGTTGCTCTGGCGCTTTGTCAGTTGCAGTACCAGCCTCTGGGTATAAGGCTGGATAGTGGAGATCTCTGTAGGCAATCTCTGGAAGTGTATAATGTTTTCAAACGGTGCAGCAAGCAGTAAGTAATTGTCTTCTACAAATATTATACGAATATTAGACTTCCGTTACTCAGTAGATTGTCTGTCTTCCATTAGCTTTTCAGTTCCTGCATTTGAATCACTCGTCATTGTTGGATCGAACAGTTTGTCTGAAAAAAGTCTTTCTGAACTCAACAAGATAGTAAGAGATTATTTACAGTAGAAATATTTCACTTATCTTCCAGAATTCCATCATCCTAACTTTATAATAAACATGATGTTTTTCATCACTTTTTCAGGATAATGAGATCGACGTACTGGGTATCGGAACTCACCTTGTTACGTGCACAAGTCAACCCTCACTCGGTTGTGTGTATAAGGTAACCTCTGAATATTTTTAGAGCATCTAAATACAGCCTGTGGAATTGTGCATATACAGTATGTGATTTCTCTCTTATTAGTTGGTAGAGGTTGAAGGTCAGCCTAGGATGAAGCTGAGTGAGGACCCAGAGAAAAGCACACTGCCAGGCAGAAAGGCAGTCTACAGACTCATGGACACTGATGGTCAGGAGGCTTTTCAGGCTTTTTATCTCTCTCTTTTTTAACTTAATGAACCCAAGTTGATGGAATTTGCACTTCTTGTTGTTTCATCCATTTATCCTTCAAAATATAAAGTTTTTAAAAGACAGAAAGCTGTTTTTATTCAGAAAGGCATGATGTGTCTAAATGGTTGTACCTTTTATTAGTAGGGGTACCAATAAGGGATTGGTGTGCTATTACTTTTCTAAGGAATCAAAACAACATTGTACCCAAAATCCTTGTCCTGACAAGGTGACAGGACTATCACCCAGAGTTTTGCATCTACTCCCATGAAACTTGTATCAAAATGCTCAGCTGAGTCTCCCGGACACAGTGAACCAATCTCAATATCTGTTTTCAAGCTATGAGAATTTGTTACCAAATGCCGATCTACTTTGATCCCCTGACTCCTAGCTCACTCAATACTCCATATTTTTGGTCTAATAGGAAAATGAGACATGTCACATCAAAGGGCTCAAAAAACTTAAAACAGTGCAAGAAATCACTCCAAAGACTTTAATGGGGTTTGTAGAGTGGTTACACACTAAAAACACTTTTGGATCACCTTAGACCCGATTTTTTTGAAATACACTCACAAATCTTGAAATCCTACATATTTAAAGCCTCGTCTCTCAAAGATTCCAAGAACTAAAACTGTAGTACCTATAGTTCTTCTACTGTAAGTAAAAGTATCACAGGAGTGCAGTTGCCTTTGAAGTGAAAGCTGGATACATTCTCTGTGCATGTGAGACTCACATGTAGGGGGAGGGGCAGCTGCAGCCAATAGCCGAAGCCACACCCCTTGACTCATATGTTTGCAACTGTAAACGTGCCATTTTCAGCATTTTGCCCAGGAAACAGTGCGCCATCGTGACCATATTTCTCAACTCCTTTAGGAAATGTATCTAGGTATTTTTTATTAAGCAAGTCCTTCAAAATACTTAAAAATAGAACTGTGTCAAAAATCTCCTCTTGTTCTAACAGTTGACATCGTTGTCTCGGCTCACAAAGAAAACTCTAGCTGTTTGTCCTCTAGTTACTCTCTCACCTCTTCCCTAACCTTTTTATGTTTTGATTTCACCATTCACAGGTCATCCTCAAATGGATCTCATATGCCTATCAGCCGAGCCTGCCCCAAAGGTGGGAGTGGCCCTGAACTGTCACTCTTTAGGAGAAGATAAGGCTGTCCAATCAATCACACCTGCCCATGTAACAAGCCTACGATTAGATGTCTTCTCCAATGGAGAGGTAATCACAGACTGCACCCTTAGTTTATGTTTTATATTCTGAAGAGAAATGTTAATATTCTGAATGTGTTCACTTTCAACAAATTGTACTTATTTCTATTTTATGTATAGGCTGTATTTTATGACAATTCTTCTCTTTTTTTTATTAATTAAAGACCATAATAATGAGTTCATGGGGTGGAAGTATGGGGCAATGTTTAGAGCTGGTGAGAGCAGATAAAGTACAGTATAGGCGTGCACAGAAAGGCCAGTGTCTCAGAGGACCAGCTTAATAATAGTGCCACCTTGCATTTAATGACTGAATTATATATAATTTTTAAATTATTATTATGGTTAGGTTAGCCTGATTATTATGGTGGTTGTTGGTTGAGATGTTTTATAATTAGACAGCAAATTTGAATTCAGAATTGTATCTGTCTACACAAATTTTAATAGACTAGATGAAGACAAGTGCCTGATGAAGACTGCCAGCATAAATAATGAATTTGCAGAAACTAAAGTCTCCCACTTTTCCATTCATTTATCGGATTCAAAATTATTTAGAAATGCAAAGCCAGACTCTATCAATGAATTTGAGCACCATAATATCCCAACATGCCCAGTGTCTGAAACTAAAATATCTGGCAACGTCTGACGCAAATGTTTTTTCTATGCTGTATTTCCAGATTTTGCTTCCCCTGAGCAGCGCTCTTGAGAGTCGCCTACATGCACAGACCTCCATCCAGGCTTTGTACAGCCATCACAAAAAACTGCAGAATCCAGAGTCTTATACAGTGAGTGTTTGGTATACCAAAGATTAATGACAGAAGTATCCTTTATTAAATCTGTGTATCTGTTTTTCACAGGTGGCGGTGTCTGAGAAAATTTATTCTCTTGTGCATGACATCAGAAGAGGAAACAGCTAACATAGTGATTTCCTTTTCTCCAATTGAGCCACCAAGCTTCAACGTTGGCAGAGACTTTTTTTGTATTGCCCATCTTTTCACAGTTGTATTTTCCTACTAACATGAATGTGTGCATATGTATGTTTTATGAATAAGTTGAATATTTTTTATATTTGATTAAGGATGCCATTATGCTAGTAAGAAAACAGTGAAATCTCTTTTTTTTTTTTTTTTTTTTTTGCATTTGACTACTACAAACCAAGTTCCCTAGTACAGGTTACTGTAGTTTCTTCTGGTGAATATCATATCACATCAGCTTTCTCACTACTGATAAGATTTTAGACAGTCACCTTTTGTTGCTTTTATCATATTTTATATAGTAATGACTGGAAGTCACATGTATATAATATCCTTTAATTGTTGTAGACAACTAGTTTTTTTTTTTTGTGGACAAGTAGCTGGCTGCGAACACAATCATCTAAATGTGAATTTACTTGAATACTTGAATATTTACACTACGGGCAATACCAGAAAAATGTACTCATATACAGTCTAACTGACCTACTTCAGAAAATACACAAAAGCACCATCCGGTGGCCTTTCTAGTACACATTCTGCTGACCAATAAATTACATATACAGTATAGCAGTTTTTTTCCCTACAATAACAACAATGAAAAAAAAATGCATGTTTCAGACATGTTTTAGTTATCTAGAAAAAATGGTGTTGGTGTCTTTTGGGTTTATTCTGTCTTTGTATTTAACGGTGGCTTAGTGCTTACCACTGTCGCTTTGCACCCCCAGGGTCCGGGTTCGATTCCTGCCTTTGGGTCTGTGTTTGTGGAGTTTGCATGTTCTTCCCATGCTTGGTGGGTTTCCTCCAGGTACTTTGGTTTTCTCCCACAGTCCAAAGACATGCAGATTAACGTTCCCAAATTGCCCATTTTGCATGAATGAGTGTGAGTGTATGTGTGACCTGCGATGAATTGGTACCTTGCTTCATGCCCAAAGTCTCCTCGGATAGGCTTCAGGCCTCATGTAATCCTGCATATAGGATAAAGAGCTATAGACAATGAGTGAGTGAGAGTGAGTGACCTTTGAGTTAAGTTATCCCTAAATAAACACACAAGGAGATACAAAGCCTTCATCAATGTAACGCAGATAACACGAGCCACCATGGGAACAGGAGAAAAAGCCTCATGCCTCTCCCCAGTCACATGTTCTGCATATGCACTCATTAATATTCATTTATTATTTTATTTTGCATGTGGAAAGCCTGTAGCCTATCCCAGGAGTCTTCGACCAAGTACACGATACACACACCCATGATGAACCCTGTAGTGCACAGTATAAGCAGTCTAGAAATGAAGGAATATTAATATTATACATTATATTATTAATGCAGGTGTGAAAACAGGCACAAAACTAGTTTGGTAGCAACGCCAACATTTTTGCATCCCAATAAAAATCCTAATATGCATATTAGTTTGTCCAATTACTTTTGATTCTGTGAAAATTTGAGGTACTGGGTAAAAAAAATGGCTGAAATTTCTGCATAGTTAATACAAGTTGAGAGGTGAGTTTTTTTTTTTATTTATTTTTTTTAAACTTGTGTTTTAAATATACAGGATTAAAAACAAATTGAAAGAATGGCTCGGTGAAGGAACTGATGCTTATATTGGATTTGTTGAAATATAATGGTAAATGTAATGGTATAATTTTGTATAAACAAATATTAGATGTCTTAAAATGGATCAAGGAGGTTTCCTTGAAGCAAATGTAAAGTACTTTGATGTATATATTTTCTGTGGACAAAATATATTTTGCTTCCAAGCAAGATAAAGCCTATTCAGTTTAAATTTTTACTCATTATCTATTTTTGTAAGAAATGTTCTGAGAAATTTAAACCAGCCATTTCACCAAACTACACTTAACCCAAAAACATTTATTACTTTTATCTTTCCTAGCCGAAAAACAAATCGCACACATTAAGATTACAGCGCACCATTCATGTGTAAAAATGATTCCTCATGCTCCCAGAAACATTCTTTCACAATTTGAGTTCTGGAACACACCTGTGCCATCAGGGAAGAGAAACTCCATATATGTGATAATCTGGTCATTCAGTACATTCAACTGACTTAATTTTATTGCCACATACCTATGCTAAGCCTATGCCTGACCAACTGAAGCAACCCCAGATCATAAAACTGCCTCCTGAGGCTTGTACAGTGGCCACTATGCATGATGGGCGCATCAAAGGTGCTTCCCTACTTTCTTCTAATGCACCCATCGCTCTGGAATAGGGTCAGTCTAAACTCATCAGACCACATGATCTTTTTCCATTGATCCAAAGTCCAAAGTGTTTATGCACCCTAACAAATTCAAGCTTTTCTTGATTAGTCTCACTTACAAGTGGTTTTCATACGGTAACGCAGCTGTTAAGTCCTAATCCTGTGAGTTCTCAACATACTGTGTGTATAGAAATTCTCTTACTTTCATGGCGTTCTCTTGTGTTTATTTATGGTTGATTGCTAAAAAAAAAAATCAACTTCACCAAGTGTTTAAATGATATCCAATCATGATATTTTTTTCTGGCCCCATTTCTTTTACAAAGTTGACAGTCCATACTATCCTTCCAGGTTTTGATAGTCTTCAAGGGTTCTTTAACCAGTTCCAGTAATTTCAAATCCTTAGTTGTTTTCTTTGCTTGGTGCAGCCCAATAATTTGACACTTCTAAAATGGTGACTTTTTTTTAGCCAGTCAGTCTATTTTGCCAACATTAAAAATGTTTCTTTGCTTATACATTTACATTTATGGCATTAAAAATAGAGTACACATAATGCTTTTGATTGTGTTGTGATGCAGTCTTGTTTGTAAAGTAGCGCTGTTGCAAATATTGCTCAATGAATCCAAAAGATGTACAGTTTTTAAATTTTATTTTCTGTTTTCAAAGCAGAAAAAGATGATATTTTAATTTTATTTATAATGTTTTAAGACTGTTTTTTTTTTTTTTTTTTTTTTTGGAGATTGATGTGCTTCGATCCAGCTAGAAGAATGTGTAGAATAGCATAGTCACCATGTACCTCCGTCCAGCAAGTGTTTTTTTCTCCCCAGCACAAGGCCAGAGGTCTACGAGTCAACGCGGCTGCGACTGGATTGTTCTGCTCACAGGTGTTACTGTTGTTAATTTCATAGTGGCCGCTAGAGGGCAGCATCGCGATTCTGTTAGATGTGCAATATTCTGTATCTTGTGATACTGATTCAGTAGTGATATTTCATAATTAGGCTACTGGCAGCAGATGTGACGGGAATATAGCACATGACCACTAAAATTACAGACATTCTGTTTACGTTGACAGAAAATGTAAGTTCTCACATCTAACATTTTCTGTACCTATTTTAATATGTGACAAAAAAAGAAAATAATACACATTATAGAACATATCAGTTTGCACACAAACCATATGCATATCTGCAATATAAAAAACTATGCTTTTGACTACTAGGGAAAAAATCAACATTCTTTACAAACTCCTTTTGCATAGTTGATTGACAACCAAACTGTAATTATGATTTAAGTTTAGTCTAAAACCTTAAACAATTAACCCTATGCATTTAAATCAAACAGGGTCCAAAGGAGTCATTAGAAATCCATGTGCTGGATGTTTATTAACAAGTCCACAAAAGTAAAAGAAAAGAAAAAGAAAAAAAGGCAAATCCAAAGAGTAGTTAAGTAAACAAGGCAACGATCCAGCACGATATAGCATACACAGAACCAGAGGGGCTAATGACCTCAGAGTTTGGAAAGCCAGGCCAAAACTAATAATAACGTTTTAAAATAAACGAGAGGCTGTCAGGCTGGTGAAATTTTTAGAGCGACCTTGTAATCAGCAGTTGACAGTTGACAACATCCAGCATGTGGCAGCTCTTTTCATGGCTTTAGATTAGCTGAGCTCCAGGTAATATGATGGAGCAAGGTTGCCGGGTTTCAGCAATATGTCCAGCCTAACACCTCAAACATCCATAGAAAAAGTATTTTAAAACGAAGCGTTTCGGAAGAAGTACAACCATATGCACAAAAGTATTGTATCCAGCTTCAGTATGGAGTTTAAGCTGGATACAATAAAGTATCAATATACAATAAAGCCGTTTTGCAGCTTTAACAGCTTCCACTGTTCTTGGAAGGCTGTACACAAGATTTTGGAGTGTTTCTGTGGGAATTCATGCTCATTAATTTTGTAGAGCATTTATGAGGCCAGGCACTCATGTTGGACGAGAAGGCCTGGCTTACAATCTCCATTCCAGTTTATCATAAAGGTGTTTGAGGTCAGGGCTCTGTGTAGGCCAGTCATACTGTCTTCTACACCGAGCTCATCAAATCATGTCTTATAGTCCTACTGTAGCTTCATGCACTGTGAAACAGTCATGTTGGAATAGAAAAGGGCCCTCCCCTATCTGTTGCCACAAAGTTGGAGGCATAGCATTGTCCAAGATGTCTTGGTATGCTGAAGCATTAAGATTGCCCTTCCCTGGGGATAAAGGTAATTGAAACACCTGAATTCAATAATTAACAGGATTTGGCCAAATACTTTTGTCCATATAGTATATATTATTATTGTTATTATTATTATTATTATTATTTGCTCACTCATCGTCTAAACTACTTTAGTAACCCTGTCATTACTTCTTCTGTCTGTTCGCTAGCTGCAGTTCCCATTTCTGACCACTAGGTGTAATAATAACTCTATGGAAGCTAAGTGAGGCCGCGAGCTCGCTGTCCCGCGATTGTGCAACATCTATAAACGTGAATGAACCCTACATGTGCTTCCTGGCTAGTCTGCTCAAAATGTTCCTGCAGCCTTGATTGCATTGAACACCCTGCCAGTGATTGAGAGCAGGCTGATGACAAGGTATTTTGGCATTATGGACTGGCACTAAGATTGCTTTTTTCATGCGGATGATATGTGTTTCATGTGAATGATCAGTTGAGAAGCGCTTTGATTGTCTCTCTGCAGTTATCTTGCTCGTTCCTGGTGTCTTGCCATTCCTTATTGTTCATTGTTGCTATGGGCGTTGATGGGAAGCAGAGGTTCTGGTAGTCCTTGTGGTTTGCATCATGTTTGAGCTACATCATGGTTGAGCTTGTAAGTCCATGCAGTGGTTCAAGATATGCGGTTGTGTTTGATGGCAAATGACAGGGCATAACAGATTAGTTAATTTCAGAAAGTTGTCAGATATTTGCTTAGTCTCTTCATCCAGGTCATCCAACAGTACCAGTACTGTAAATTTGGTTTGTGCCTGTGCAGAAGATGTAATCAACTGGTTGGGATTGCAAACTTTTCTTATTGTGTGGAATATGCAACTAAATTTTGCCCCAAACAAGGTAGTGATCACTTCCACAATTTGGACGCATCAGGGAGTGCATGTCCTACAGTGACAATCAGAATCGGAAACTAATCAAAAAAGTAGCCTATTTGCCAGACGTATTCTGCCATGTAGTCTGGTGGTAATGATGGAAATGCTATTTTCCACAACCAGTTTGATGTGGCAAAGGACAACAAGTGGAGGTCATTGTCACTGATCACCTTGTAAGCAATTTCCCCATATCTTCCATCCAGACCTGTTTACAACAGCATGGGCCAGTGAATAGTTGAATGAACATCATCCCAGTGAATCTCATTTATGAGAATGCTACAAATGAAATCAGACTTTATAATAAATCCTGGGTGGTGATCTTCTTCTGGCCAACATGATATTGTTTGCATGTTTCATGTGACAAATCAAACTTTTGCTTTCCTGGTCGTTTCTCACTATACCCTGGCATTTCCCAAGATGCAGACTGTTTTATGTAATTTCCCCAGTTTCCTAGTTCTGGTCGCCTTTTGCAAATGGCTTGGCATTCTCTTTGTAGGAGTTAGTGAACTGTAAGAATTTAGCCTTTAAATTACAGCAGCTTTTATTCTGTTGATCAATTGGTTTTCTTAAGGTCATGATTTTCTACAGATACGTAGAGGTTACCAGTCTGTCTGAAAATAAAATTGTCACCTCACAGAAGTTCACCACAACTATACACAAAGCACAGAGCCGGTGCATCACAAACACTCATCAAAAATATTGTTTACTAGTTGTGACATTTTGTTTATTAGTTGTAAGAAGTGGTAAAATTGAAGCATTGTGCAGTTTTCAACCAAAATAAAAAGGGCGGATCCAGATATCATGGGATTTAATTAGCAGGTTGTCTGTGCTTTCTTGACATAAATAAGGAAACAAAATAACCTGCCCGCACATTGTAGAATTTTGAAATCCTCAAGGTGTTTTTATATGAGTAGAGGTGACAGGAAAAATGCTCTTATTATTTTCTAAAGAAACATTGCTTTTTAATAAAAAAGTTTTAATGTAATGTATCATCTTTGGTTAATTTAAAATGTATAAACATAAATGACTAATCACAATACAAAATATGTAAGCGAACAAAAGCATAAGCATAACAGTGATTTTTTTCTTCTTTTAAAAATAAACATCAGGTTTATTTAAAAAATATGTGATCACATTACATTATAATGGTCAGCGGTTTATACTTAAATTGCACGCTTGTCTTAAGTGTCATAAGTTGCAACAATAAAATAAAATGATAAATCAACAAAACACAATTCAATGGACATACTGTATAAGCCATCAGTGAATCATTTAACCATTGTTTTAATTTATGCATCATGTAGGTGTAGGACGGAATGTCAAACACTCCAACAAAATGTTGCAGTGTCAAAGTTTACTATCTTTTTTAATTTGTCTACGTTGCTTACTTCCATTATAACAATTAATAAGGCCTATTCGCCCTAAACGCTAATCCTCCGAAGCTCTAGAGACTCTGGTTTGCCTCAACAGTGATTGCCTTCGGTAAACAAGTGCACAATCAATCATTGTGTAGTCACAGAAAAGAGCACGGCCTAATCAGGACAGCTAGAGCTCGTTTTTGCGCATGGGCAAAGCCCACTGGGGTGCACTTGCGGAGAGTGCTTAAGATTTACGCATTAGCGGGATCACTGCCAGGATACACTGGGAGCAGAAACAGTAATGGTTTGTTATCATGACCTTTTCGCGTTTCCATTAGTCCTGGTCTTATTTAGCTGCGAGAGCTGCAGCGTTCACTGAATTTGATTTAGCCATGTGTACATTGAACAAAAGAGAAATTAGACAGCCTGGGTTCCTTTACACAAATGGCACGACTTCAACCTTTGCCGCCGCGTTAGTGTAAATACAGAGGTTTTAATGGGCAGCATCGAGGCTTCCATTAAAGGAAGCTCTTTTGTTGTTTAACAAGCAGGTCGACTGGGGCGAGTGCGAGTTAGTCCAACTCTCAGATGTCCATCTTCTGTTTGGCAAAAGGGAGTGCACTGCTTAAATACACCGCATCACATTTCACTGGAGATCTTGCCAGTTCAAAGTTTTCCAGTTCGAATAATGAAAAAGACTACTGATTCATCTTTTTTTTTTTTTAAATAATGTTGAAATGCACTCATCTTAGATCAATTGTCTGAAGCTGAAATCGAAAAATAAACATAAGATAAAAACCATCGGGTTAAAGTATGTCTCTTATAAACGTAACAGAATTTTTTTTTTTTTTGCTGATTATATCTTTATAGCCATACCACGCCTGACTGGACATCTAACGAGCAATTATACTTAATATGACGTTCGTATTTTTTCCCGTATTTATCATTGAATGAAAAGCTTTTCCTCTGCAGGCAAGCTGCTTACCCACTGCTCGTAACAACATACTTGTCAGCTTTGTGAAATATAACATTTGGAGGGCATTGGACTCGAAATTATCTAGGGCTGTTTGAATGCTTACATTTACTACATTACTCCCTATTTTGAAACCCGCTCGTTTTAAATTATTTACTTCAAAAAAAAAAGATTTCAGAAGGGAAATTGGCAGAGAGGGAAAGTAAAGGCAAATTGAACGGAATGTGTTCATGGGTTCAGAGATGAAGTAATGAATGTTATAGAATAAGGACGAACAAGCATAACTAAATAATACGAGAGAATCAGAAATAGTAGAATGTGGAAACAGAAAGATGGATAGCATGACAAGACAAAACCCAAGGAAAATCAATCAGAAGCAACCAGTAACATGTAATATGCTACACAATGCTACGCATTAGTAACCGTGATTGTGGTCGGCCTGTGGTAATATTCTCTTTCTGTGTTAAACTTGATATTATTATTATTATTATTATTATTATTATTATTATCCTTTATGCATAACAAAAGACTGGGTGCACTTTTGCGTGGAGTAGGCTAACTTGAGGACCTTCGCAGTCGTAATATTTTTTTTTAAATATCTCATGAAGACAACGAAATTGACAGTGCAATTTAGAATTCGTTACAATGTTGCGTGAGATTTGGGTAAACGGTTCATCATTCCGTTACAGTTTTACACAACCCTTTAGGCTATTTAAGATATGATGTTTTGTATAGCTGTAATAATAGTAAGGATTAAAGAAATGGTGCACAAGGTATTATTTGACTTAAGTTGTCAGGTGCAGAAATAAAAATAACCAGTGTATAAAAAAATATTTTTCATAATTAATAATTGTATTATACTTTTTAAAGTATTACAATTTTCCTGTTTTTTAAGTAATAAATCGCATACTGTCCAATATTATAAACATGCATTAATAGAAATATAAACTTACTACAGGTGCTAGAAAAAGATGCGACAAAAAATGTATTCATTCTTGCTGTATAATTATTACCAAACCACAGTTGGTACATCATTTTTGTAGGTTGAATGGTTGGTTGTTTGGTTGGTTAAACATACATTATGAAGAGAAAAAAAAGTGTTTGCCTGGTTAGTAGTTTTTTTCCCCAAGGATGCATGCTTTCTGTCATACTACAATGTGCTCTGCACTCATGAATTAACGTGCGTGTTTCAGCATACTAACCTCACTTCTTCTACATCCTTTTCCATGGATTGTTTTGACTGTAAGTTCCAGGGTAAACATTACATTTCATCTCTAAATTTAAACCGGAAAAGTGTCACTCTAAAGCGTCGTGCTAAGAGCTAGCCAGGGTCATAGACCTTTCCGGCATAATAAATCAGCAGTAATGAACGCCTCAGAAGGAAGATAGAAGCAGAATGACGCATCTGCTAAAACATATCAGGAAAACGGTTCCTCTTATTATAATTCTGACGCACACTAATGTCTGTCAACCGACATTTAAGGAATCAACGAATTGCGTCATTTAACGGTAGCGATCATCAAAATTCATCTTAGTGGATATGTAATATTACTTTAAAGCAACATTTTTGCTTTGTTTTCGTAAATCGTTTATCAGTAACGACAGCAATAATAATAATAATAATAATATCCTTCTATAGCTGGCCATAATAAGAGAATGACGGGTTGGACTTGGGTTGTATCCTACATATGGATGAAGTATCGCTTCTGAAGTTAATTGTGTTTTCGTTTTAGTGGAGAATAGATTTCCTTTGTTTATTATAAGCATAGAGACGGATTTGCGTCACCATGCAACTTGCAGGTTGAGATAAAGTTGCACAAATATTGAAAAAAGGAAGTGCTAACAGTCATTATAAAGTCCCCCCTCCTCGCTCCGGAGGAAATATGGACCTCCGCTGTACCCTAAAATACTGACATCTTCTATTTTGGGATAAATCTAGCAGGAATATCCGCTCATTTAGGCTTGAATCAGAGCCCTTAAAAACAGGATGGCCTGCATCGAGAAACTCCTGTTTCCTAATCTCACTGGACCCACAAGGAACCGACTGCAGTTTTTTTTATAGCGAATAATAAAGCATGTTCATTCTATATAATCGTTATAATTATATCATTTTGCGCAATTATTTTTAATTAAAGATTCATTCATGTCAGGTTGAAATGGCAGGATGACCAGATGACACCTTTTTAAGATAGATAGATAGATAGATAGATAGATAGATAGATAGATAGATAGATAGATACGTGATTACTTCTAAAATAGAAATGATGCTACTGATAATGTAGACAATTTTATTTTTTTCTGGTAAAATGATTAACATAGTAAAATTAGATGTAATGCAACATCCGAGGGTTGTTTAAAATTATGAATTCAGCTCTCATTATATAATCTAATAACAATAAAGTAATTTAATGATCATTTCGAAGGCTACACGTACTGTCTTAAATAGCTGAAGAACTTTCCCAAGGCTTCAATAACGCATCAAGGGGAAGTGGGAACGTTTTCTGAATCTTCATTGGCTAACACTGAGCCAATCATCGTCTCAGAAGAAACTTCTGCGTAGAACTTCTTGGACCACAGACTGGGATTTCAGTCTTGAGAACATTTCTGGAGCGTAGAGAAAGCGATGCACGTCATTAAATAAAACGCTTCCTATACTTAATGTCGTGATTCTTTTTTACACCCACACACACACACACACACACACACACACAAAGAAAGATAAAGGCGATCTAAAAGAGGAGGATGTATACTGCCGGGTTGAATCCTCTTTACGCGTCAAATTTTAGTCTCTGGTCTGCGTATTGTTCGGGAGGTTTTGCAGTGGATACGGTGAAAAAGCCTTCGTTTTGCATTGCTGACATACTGCATTTTGGAGACGGTGAGAACGTCGCTGGTTCTTCGGCACTCGTGAGCCATATGGGAGCCAGGGCTCAAGTTCATTCCACGGCATCTCCGCTTCGTCCGTCTCCATTAGCGCCGGACGCATCTGTATTCGCTGGGAGAGTGAACGCAGCGTCTGCCTACCACAGGCATGGAATACACTTGACCTCTGTGGCCAGAACAACATTCTTTTCTCAGTCTGTACCTCCACTTTCTAGCAAAGATCTTAAGTTCGGCATTGATCGGATATTGTCGACAGAATTTGAACCAAAATCAAAAGATTCGTCGTCACTAAGAGGTAAACACACAACTTTATAAAAGTTACACACAACGTTTTTCTTGTTTTGTCATTATCAAAAAGTAATATAATAAGACGATAAAATGCCCAATTTTACTTAGGCTTAATCATTTAAAATGCGATGTAAAATAGAGGGGTGTTCACAGTGGCCTGTTCTAATTGGGCTAAATTAGGATATTAAAAGTATTTATAAATATTAATAATATAAGTGACCAAAATCCAGGACGTTATTTGATAGATTTTCTTGGCCATTCATGCCCAAAATGAGT
>JAQMYG010000012.1:30719109-30744284 GCA_030014215.1 Clariallabes teugelsi
CGTATCGCAATCGCAAATCGCAATTTTGACCTTAATAATCGCAATGTGACATTTTTCCCAAATCGTGCAGCCCTAATGCCAGCCAAAATAATCTGCAGACCTTACAGACTTAAGTTCACTTAGTATTTTACTAGTTTTACTAGTTTAAATTGCAGGGTATATTAAAATATGTGAATTGTGCTGAAACGGAAATAAAACCTGTTTTTACATAGAATTTTGATTTAAAATCTAATGTTATTCACTGCTTGAGTAGTGCAAGGATTTAATTCTTTGTGACAGTACCTATAATGGTTAATTTAGCTATATAGTGATTTGTATATACAATATATATATATATATATATCTCTGAAATACCTTTAACGGTTCCACCTAATCCATTAATGAAGATGAATGAATGTAAAGTATGTTTACACATTAATGAACATGGCCTCTCTCTGTACGTATATCGACATTAAATATTTTTTAACAATTTAGCATAGGTTTCAGAGCTCCCCTAAAGTGTGTATTAATACCCATGGCATAATGCATATTTTCTTATCTTAAACTCAATTCACTCCTCCTCCAAATGGTCTGTTTTAGTGTTTATGTAAATGAGCTAGTGCTAAACTACAAAAGAACTCAACCCCTCTAGAGAACAGCAAAGCTGAGCAACAAGCCAAGGTAGGGCCTCATCTTATATTAGATCACGGTAGGGGATGAATCCAGTTTGCTTGTTTGCACCTCGGCCAATACAAAAATGGAAAGAGGACAAAAAGATTCTCTCATGTTTTTTTAGGTTTGTATACACACACTGGAGACCTATCTAAGTGTCTAAAATGACTGAAAAGTGAATTTTGCACAATAAGTCCTCTTTAAAATATAAAATACCATTCAATTGAATTGACTTGTCATCTCTATTCTGACCCTCACTGACGCTCTTAAAGAGGCCAGAATAAACACATACTGTATATTGCTGTCCACTAATTTTTAAACATTCTGTTTTTAATGTGAAGAACGTCCAGGTTTTCATAAAAGCATGTGATTGAATAACCCATACCAGAGTATCTGCTACAGAAGCTAAGCAGATTTATGTTTGAAAAAGTAGTATGACAGACCTGGGGACTATATTGATCGGCTCCGCTACAGTATTATTCAAGTCCTTGGTTCAGTCTGCTAAAATACTTTGCGACACTACTCCCATAAGCAACCATAAGCTGTCCTAAACTCTAAAATATAGTAAATTCTTACAATTGTGAAACATTTTTGTTTAATCCTTCAATGCACATTCCTAGTCTTTCTGATTTGTATTATGTGTTCATAGGGTTACGGATGAATGGTTTTCATTGTAAAAATGTCAGTAGTATAAACTCATTAAAGTAACAAAAATAAAATTCAACTTAAAATGCTTAGTTTTATTCATAATAAATTTAAATAATATATTTATTTTAAAACAGCAAATGGTCTGCATGTGAATTGACAGTCTTACCTGGTATTTGACAATATGGCAGTGGAATGCTCATGGAGCTCAGGTGAAATTTACAGTATGTCAATAAAAAAGATGGTAAAATAAAAATAGCATTTCACCATTACTAGAATGTCTACATGACTGATATATTACTAAAGAAACAGTACAGCTGAAAATGAAATGAGCAATATTCCTTGCATAGGCTGTGATTTGTGTAGTATATCTCTTCTCTCTAAGTCAAAGCTTCTTGCTTACAGTATGATATGATGGCCTCTACTAGAGCTACAGCAATTGACAAAGACAGCTCAATCATTTCCACCCATCCTTAAGCTGCCAGACCCAGCTGGCTTTGACATTAACACTAGACCATGACTGACAGAGGCCCTGGCCTTGGGTTGGATCCCAGGGGTCTCTAAAGTACATTCAGCTCTCCTTTTGCCTGTTGATTTACTGTTCTCAGTGGCCACACGTTGATCCATTTCCCCTCTCAGTTTGCTCACAGGGCAGCCTGAAAAACTGTCTCCCAGCAATATTTTTGCTTTATGATTTCCGAAGGAGCTGATAAAGAAAAAACAAGCCTTCTTTTTTGCACCTGTTTCAGTTAATGTGCGCTCCAGTCCAGGCCGGCTGCTCCAAGCAACTGGGGAAAAAGGGGAAGGCCAGCATGTCACAGGCCTCAATATGGATCTTCTATTTTCCTTCTGCCCAGGCCTGATCTGGCCCTAGCAGCAGGGTGTGTCAGTTTAATGTGACGGTCAAACTGAGGCCCCAATCCAAGCCCTGCTGCATGTGCAGCATTAACATGTGTGGTGAGTATTTGTGTAACATGGGCCACAACATGGAGCTGACATTCATAAGGCAAATGTGAGGAAATTTATGTTGCTTTTTAAGGGCTACATGCAGATGTGGTTCTGCTTAAGCCTGTGTAAAACATTTGGAGAACATTTGAGCAGTTTTTCACAGTTATGATCCTCATCAGAGCAAGAGTTTAGCCTGCTTATATATGAAACTGTACATGTGGCAATACACAAGTACTGCATTTTCCTAAATGTTGCCCCTTGCACTGTTGGAAAATGCAAAGTGCACGGCATACAGAATCAGTTTTCCTTAAAAGTGTAAGATTGACTTCTATATATTCGTATATTTCTATATGTGTAATAAAAAGCTTAGCCCAATTCTGCACTTTCAATTATGCACAGTGCAGGAAAATCAAGCCATAAAGTCAACAATGAATACAGATTATTTAAGAGTTATGAGATACAGTCTGCATAGGTAAAGTACCTGCTTTTTTCTGCCATCAGTTCATAAAACAACCAATCTGACAATGTAAATGTATTGCAGTGTTTTTGGTATGCTGTTGCCAACTTTGGAAAGGCTTTCTTAAACAATTAGAAATGCACTCCTATATTGAAGAACAATATGATTTTATTTGCTGATAACCATTTGTTTACTTGCCTCGGATGACAGACAAAATATTACCCAGCGGATCTGAAAGTCAATGTACCAGATGCTTACTGTTCACATTTTCTATTCACTTTTTTACTGCTAATGTAAAAGGCCAAAGACAAAAGAGAAGATTTTTCTAAGACTGAAACCCATTAACAAAAGGTGCTCAAAATAGCTTCAAATAAAGACACCCACCCAGCCACAGCGATTGCTACTTCCTCAGCTTTTCCAGTTCATGGATGGCTGTGTGAGTTAAAACAACGTGGTTAATGGGGACCTTGCCAGCCCCAGGGACTAATTAAAATCACATGACTTCCTCCTAGGCTTCCATGAAAATAACTGTATCACAATGGACTGTGTTATTAATATCAGCTTTGGGAAAGTCAGGGCTCCATTCAATGCATGACCAAACTCAGAGGAATGCACAGAATCTGAGAGAGAGAAAGAGAGAGAGAGAGAGAGATTTTTTGTTGGGAAATGTTCTGAATGCTGTATACAGCGCATGTGCATCGGTCTGGGAAGACACTTCAGATTTTGACATTCGCTACTGTGTTCCTAAACTTAAACAAGCACAGAAGGAAAGTTAAAACATTTCATAATCCTGTTAGTCTCAAAAGTAATAAAATAAATTTGCACTTAAAGACATCAACACACATTGTCTAAAAGCTACAGTATAATAATAATAATAACAGTGAGGTCTATACCTATATTTTCCTTTATATAACTATACATCTTTACTCACTTAATCAGCTAATTAACAGTCCTTGCTGATAGGCATGGACACTGTGAGAAAAATAAATGACATTACAGTTCATATCAACAGTAGGTGGATTGGCAAAGAGGTAGATCTTTAATCAACATTTTAAGACAGACAGTGTTTGCACAGCAAGGACAGAGAAATGTCTTGATACATATATTACTTGGACCTTGAGGGATGGTGATTCCAGTTAAGCCATGGGGAAAGAGAGAGAGAGAGAGAGAGAGAGAGAGAGAGAGAAGCAAACAAGATTTGCTACACAGTATGGGAAAAGTGGAAAATATATATATTTGCATTCTGAATAATTTGCGAGGAATGTCGTGCAAGGGCAATCCTGCCAGAAGCAATTTCAGTAGACCAGTATCGAAATGAGAGGGGTCTAAACAAGCACCTGAGTAACCTCTGTGGATAGAAATAGCTGGAGTCTTCTGATGATGGAGAAGAGAAACCTACATGAGTGAATAAGTTTAGTGAAGTAAAACAAGTCAAACAGTCATGATAGTCAGTTGTCTAAAAGTATCTCAGGGTTGCGTGCAGTGACAGATGGTGAGCTCTGACATCACAAGATAATTACGTGAGTATGCATCTTCAGGGATACAGAGGTACAGCAGCTCAGTCTTGTTAGGATTTAGTTTCACCTAGATTCATCCTTAATGAGAGATCCAGCCAGGAATATGTGCAGAAATGTGAGTGTCGAGGGAGGAAAGGAGAGAATAGGTTGAGCAATGGTATGAAAACCCATATGACCTCACTGATAGAGAAGCTATAGAGGAAGAACATAAGGGGACCTAGCAATGAGCCATGTGGGACACCAATGAAGGGGCTGCATTGAGCAGATGTGGATCCCCTCAGTGTCACTTGACCTAATTGTCGCTCCAGGTAAGAAGCAAGAACGCATGCAAGGACCAAATGGCATTCATAACTATTTTTTAAAAAACTTTAAGAATAGAATAATGTAGATTTTGTACAGTATATAAAGTACATGTGTGTGTATGAAGTACATTATATCTGCAACATTATTATTTCTGAGTTTGACTGTTCTGTTTGTCTGTGCTTTGCTATTATGAGTTTATTATATCTACATTTAATAACAGGGATATGGGTGATGCATTTTAGTAGTATTGCAGGGTAAGTTGTAGTACAGAATTTTGTCAGTGTTTCATTTTCAACTTATGTTACCTTTGCAGTTAATAGTAGTTTTAACTGTACCATTTTTATTTCATGCACACAACCATGTACTGTCATGTATTACTTTATTTTACAGCAATAAAGAATCATCCCCAGTGTTTTAGTATGTGGGAATATGAGCCAATACCTCTGCAAACAAGGGATACCCATGCTATGAAACCACATAAAGTGCCAAAAAAAATTCAAGACTCTTGGAATTTCTATTACTGACAGGATTCCATTTCTGGCAAAGACACATTAAATGCTGTTGTTGATATTACTTTGGCTATCTCAAAAATTCTGGAGAAGTAATCTATCACCAACAGATGCTAATTTTCATAACACCAACATAAATCAGTTCTAACGGTGGATCACAGTCTCCCTGGATTGTCTGCACGTATTTGTGATTGTTGAAAAAATAAAGTTGATGGGGTACTCAAGTCAAGGGACATGGGAGACTAAGGATGTGCATGTTCTTGGAAGAAATAATACTGTGCAAATAAATATTTTCCTTGTTATGTTATTCATATGTGGAAAACACACACACACACACACACACACACACACACACACACACACACACACACACATAGAGCTAAATATTATGACCCGGATTGGTTCATATGGCCCAGACAAAATTTGAGTTAAAGATCCCTGGTCTAACAGTTTGTTTTCAGCAGTCAATTGTACGGTGTAGATGACTACAACTAAGTTTATACAGAAAAAATATATCTGTCACCTGCACCTATGGACAAGCAGCAATACTCAATGGTTTCAGTAAGTGAGAGCCGCAGAGATGCCACAATGCATTTTTCCTTGTCTTCTATTTTCAAGTGATTAATTTCTCTTTTTCACTTTTATAAAGTTACACAGCTTCCTTGTTCAGCTTCAGTTCTATTGCCATGCCACCTGATTTCTTAACTATCATTAATATTACACCACCCAAAAAGTATTTACTGCCTTGTCTGACCACTCTATTAAAATGTTCTTGGGGGGCACCAGCCTAGTGAACAAATATATAAGGGATATAGTAGTGAGCAATAAAATACACAGGTGGGGGGAAAGTATGCAACTTCTATAGAGTTTATTTTAAAATCCTCTGTCTTCAAATGAAACCGTCATGGTGTCCGTCAGTGACCTGAATAAGACTATAAGAAAGCAGCTGTATGTCCCACAGCGACTTTTCAGCACCTTCACAAAAGGCCCACCTATTAGTTCTTTACCACCTTAACTCATTCCAACAATTTCTAAACGTTTTGTATAAGCAATCCATTCTAAAGTTTTCTGGTTTACTGCATAGTAAGGTAAGGACTTTTCCGTCTTCCAGAATTTTAACTTTTTCTTTGTTTCACTCTCTGGAGCATGTTTATAAATGATTTAATTTTCCTTTCAAAAGTGTCTTAAGGTTTTAAATAATATTCTACCATTTCTAATTTAACTCCAATCTCTTCTCACAGGCCATATTTAAGTATGCACATTTTGGACAATGGGTCCTTTTTTTCTATTATTATTTTTTTGTCTGGTTCACAGGATGTGCTCTGAATGACCTCTTGTGGCCATTTTTTAAGCCGCTCCTCTAGTGAAGGATTTTTTTCTCCTTTTATTATCATCATTAATTTGATTTTGCACCAAAAAAATTGATCTACAGTAGATCCCTAACAAGAAGGCCAGATAAGACAGTGACAGTGACAGGTAACACTATAAAGAAACCTCCACACTGTCTCGTGTCTCCACACTGTCACTGTCTCTGTTAAGTCTCGTTTCTGCAATGATTTTTACTTTGTCAGATTTACATAGAATTACATAATTAGTTTCTTTTAGTTTAGCATTTTGACAAGAGGGTTATGAATTTTTTTTTAACCAAAAACAAAAAAAACATCTTTTAAAGTAAATTAGCTTCACCACCCTTCATTATCTGACTACTAAACTTTGTCTTCAAGTTTATCAAGACGTGCCTTGAAAACTATACTTTCTTGTTATTCTGATGTCAATTATTAACATTTGTTAACAATTCTTAACTTCTGAATATATTTTGTACATATTGTGAGTACACATAAACCAAATGGCCAGGAGCAATTAATTCTACTGTTCGACCAGCAGAGATGAAAGTGTACATTATTTGGGCATCCATTGAATCATTTACATTTACAGGATTTGGCAGATGCTCTACATTTTATCTGATTGTACATCTGATTATTTAAGGGTTAAGGGCCTTGCTCAAGGGCCCAACAATGGCAACTGGGTGGTGCAGGGGTTTGAACCTGGAACCTTTCAATCGCTAGTTCAAACTATTCCTCAACATGCATTTTATCCCAGCTTCAGTTTGACACTGTGTTTGAGGGTCACTTGATGTCATACTGTGGTTGTTGAGTGACATTTAAAGGAGTTTGTGGTCATCCCTATTACTAGATGCTTGTTTTCACCTTCTGCCAGTCAGTAGCTTTGAGGTCCCCAGTGTCAGCTACTTAACCTTGCTCTTGTGTACTGCCTAATTTAAAATTTTATGAATGGATTGCAACCTGACGCTCACTGTATCACTGTGCCAATAAAGCCAGGCCTGAACCCTTCCCTTTCTCACTCAAAATTTTTCTTTTCAACTCTTTTTACTGGTAATATTGTACATGTGTTGGAATTTCATAAACACTGGAATGGAATAAATGGAATGGATTGCCAGTTGTGAGCTATACTGCATACATCTCAGAAAAGCCAATGCAGCACAAATGGAAGGTAATGGAATGTGTTTCAAATGTGGCCAATGTGAGCAGGCAAAGACTACAACTATGGAGTTTGTTAAGATAACTGGAATTATGAACTGTCCAAAACTATTCCAATATTATTAAAACCTAGAAGGATAGTGCACAACTCAGAACTTCATAGAAGAAATATAGTCACAGATGATCCTGAGATCACTTAAGCTCATCTATTATGCAAAATTTATGTTATAATCACTTTGGACAGTCACACGGGTTGCTATTTGACATGAAAAAGCTTCTATTTTCCCCCTTAATTAGTTTATTTTTTCCCTGAGATTCATGATGCACACAATTTTCCAAAGAAGAAAAAAAAAAACATGGGGATCAGCTCAGGGATCAGCTCTACCCTCTGGACTCTGTATTTGCCCAAAACAGACACAAAAGACACCACAGTAATTATATTATGAATTAGACTATTGAGAGAGTTACAGAATGTCAGTGCCAAAAGCAAGGCAGGGTAAATGCTCTAAGAAAGGGAAGAAGATGAATGGATATCATTTATTTATGGTGGAAATGTTCCGACAGCTATCCCAAAAGTTTTTATGTGTCATCACAGACTGCTTTCTGAACAAGGGAAAAGTCAGAGCTGAATTTGTCAAAAAATTCAAAAGTTCAAGAGTGGATACAGTATGATGCTAAGGACACTGTGATGTTAATGTTGCTAACAATAGCTTGTAACGCACGATGAAGAAAAATATCTCTTCAGAATACTATGTTAAGATTAGTCCATAGGCTAACCTACTGTAATTTATTTTGTGTGGATATGTGTGAATTAGCCATTTTCAATTTAAGATGTTTAGTGACAAAGGTTAAAATACAGAAATAAAACTCCAATCTGTCTGTTATCTAAGAGCAGCCTCGTAAACGCCACAATTCAAAAACTATTTCACATTGTAAGCGTCCAACTACTGCGAGATGCAGTGCCATTTAAAAAAAGATTTCACCAATATTAAATTGGTGTTAAATAAAAAGTTCTGGGAGTTACATCTGAAAAGAAGTTGAAATATCCAAAAAGGTTTTAAAATGTGGAGAACATGTGTGAAAGGGTTTTATATTTTCTATAGTCCTTAAAAACTTTTACACAATAAGTAATGCCACAAAAGAATGGACTGAGCACTAAATCAGCCCTTTTCACCCAGATGTCCAATGACACTAACAGACGGCTTTTCAGGAATGCACTGAAGCAGCAATTCCAATATGGAGTTTCCATATGGCATAGATTAGTAGCTGGAGACAGGTAAAACTCTGATATTTCCATGGATATCAAAACATTTAATTTTTTACTTTATCTTATAGTTATATATATGTATGAATTTACAAAAATAGTAAAGTTCTAGGCTGTTTACTCATGAACAGTGCAAAGTTATAGTATACCACAAAAATGTTATTGATGTGTGTGTGTGTGTGTGTGTGTGTGTGTGTGTGTGTGTGTGTGTGTGTGTGTTGTAACACAAAGCTTAAGGAAAGAGGAATTTCTGTACATAACTTATCTTAAGGCCTCTTACTGTTAACTGTGATGAAATAGTCTTTTTATTCCTACACACAACTGTTCCTAATTACCCACACCTCCTTGAATAACATGGACCACTCAACCTCTCTTCGCCAGTTTTAGTCAGATTTCTAAGCCTGTTGTTGTTGTGTGCATTTCCAGTTTTGCCCCATAAATATATATATTTTTTATATATAAATAAGAATTTATTATAGGAATAATATCAACAGTAGTCTTCTGTTGTTTTTTAAACTGTCAAAAATAATCACATTTAATTTTTAGACTGTCTACTGTATATAGGGCCATCCTCAGCAGTAGCATGATTTTCATGGTATTAGAACAACACCTCTCATTACATCAAGACAGATCAGACAGGTCCCTACAGATTTGCTCCTTTACCCAAGTCCCAAAAAAAAAATTGGGAAAACAATATAATCATAAAAAAAACAAGCAATAATTATAACAACAGGCCAACAGGAACTCCTGAGCTACACCTGCCTAATGCACCTTGACCTTCATGACACTTCATCATATGGAGACTGCTGCTGATTCATCATATATGGTCTGCTTAAAGATTCATGTGATAACTGAGGGCAGTTAAACTTAACAGTCATGAAGTTGGCTTAGAATTCATTGATATACTTTGATGTCTTATGACAGCAATCACTCAATTAAATTACGACTGAAATTGCCATGAACAGTTTTGTACTTAAGTCCCTATCAGTCAATTGCACTTTTGACATTAGTAACTGTAGTTATACTATAGTTATACTTATATATATACTATATCGTCATACTATCTGGTATAACTTAAATGAGGATGGGTACTCTTTTGAGTCTGGTTCCTCTCAAGGTTTCTTCCTTATGTCAGTTCAGGAAGTTTTTCCTTGCCATTTTCACTACCAGTGTTTAAACATTGACAGAGGCAAAAACTCCCATAAAATAATCCAAAAACAGGAACTATGTAAACAGGAGCATTTTTACTAATATTAAATGGTATCAAATAGTTTCTCCATTATCATGACCATTGAGAACCCAGCATAAAACTCCAACTCACAAAGTCTACCCATGTATGCTGGTTTTCAGGATGTTTAATTCAGTGGGTAACCTCCTTAATTCAATTCAGTTTTATTTGTATATCACTTTCAACCATGGACATTGTCACAAATCATCTTTTGAATGCTCCTTTATTCTTTGCTTCTCTGCCCTCTGAAATCCTTTTAGTTTCCACTCTAGAGCAGAATAAAATGTATGAAAGAATATATAACTAAAGCTTCACAACCAGAATTCATTGGTTTCTTCTTTGTCCAAGAGAAAAGATAAAGACTTATACTTTGTCATGGTTATTGTGGACTTAACCAAGTAACAGTAAAGTACTGCCTGTTTCTTCTGCCTCTCATCCTAGCAGTCCATGAACATGAAAGCCACTGAAACTCCTTCATCATGCTTTATGAGCTCTCTAAAGCATCCTCCATCTTTACAGTGATCTGGTACGATATGCTAAAAAAAATATGCCCTCACTTACTAGTTTATATCCTTATCCATTTCCCTTCCTGTCTAAATTTATGTCCACCATCTGAATGAAGTACTGAATAAACTTTTGAAAACACTGTTTTATTACATGAAAAAGGAGAAAGGTGTGAATTCCATGTTCCCCAACTACCCTTTCTGGGGTATATATCAGCAAAGATAAAAATCATCACTGACAAAGTCAAGGTAAAAACACGGCCAACTCCATGAAATGTAAAGGAACTCCAGTGATTTCTGTGATTTGGTCATGAATCAAATCATAAATCAAAAAAATCCATGTAAACACTTATGAAATAATAAAAAGACAAAATTTCTCCATTGCCCCATTTTTAGGACTTTGATGTTCTATCATTAAGATGCAGGCATTAGAAACTGGGGTTGAGGCTGTCTTGACTTAGAGACTGGGGGAAAACCCAACCTACAGCCTACCCAACCTAAACCCAATCCCTACAGCCTTCTTTTCCACTTCAGCAATTTCATCTGAATGCAGTTATTACACTGGAAACCGAAAACACTTAGCTATAAATCTGACTTTTAAAAAGTGGCATCACTAGCTGGAAGGAGCAGAACATGATCCTACTATGATTTACACTAGCTATTAAAACCTCGAATATCTGAAAAAGACTAAGAACTTAATTCCCAAGCAAGCGCAGTAGGCGTTGCTCGTCCCAAGGTTCTACTTTCACCACCTCATTGCCCTCAAAATAAATGGTATTTGCAAGCTTGACTGAGAGAAAAACTGATTATTTGGGCACACTCATCTCTCATCTGGAAGGCGTATAATCCTGAGAAGTGAGGTTGGGTCTCAGCACAAGATGTTTTTTTTTACCCACTCCTTTGTGTGGTATCCACTCTTGACACCCCAAACATCCGGGTCCCCGTACATACATAGTATAAATCTCAACTTGGTTTGGATGCCTTCTAAAACTAATGCAAATACTTGCAGTGTACACACTCTCTCAACTTCTCTGAGCCAATCAGAGACTGGAGGAGGGTAAATTTCATTGGTTGTTTCCTTTACAAACTAAAACACCCAATCACAGTTTACCTTCTTTCAGTCCAGATGTTAAGCGAGTGGAATAGTAAAGGTTTAAACTAACAATGATCTCTTTGACTTTGGACATTTGTTTAGTTTTGGTCTTCCCAGGAGTGGCCAGGTTATATTTTTTCTCAGTGAAGGAGAAAGTTTATTTACATCTCACCTGAAAGCTGGTTTAAAGCTCAGGTGATGATCCTAAACCTGTAAGTATTACTATATTAAATGTAATGTTTGTTAAGCGTGTTTGCTGTATTTAAGCACACTAATATTGCTAACTGTAGCATGTATTGGCTTTAAGCAGCAACAGATCCATTGTGTGTGGACATGAATGTTATTTCACCATGATATCCTCAATTTCACCTGTTTAGTGATACAAAATTTAAAACAGGACTGATAACTGTGGTGGTCTTAACAGTTAGTCAACTTTAACTCTTTAAATTACTAAAACTCTTAAATATACACAGAACAAATTAATGCTGCTAAAAAAAATATTTTCTTGTATGTTTTGTTCAACAGAATACACCTTGGAAAAGATAATTCCATTATATGCTTTATATGTCCCAAACGTATGTAGTTTAACAAAAGTTTTTGTTTGTTTGGTTTTCCAGCCATTTCTGGTTTCTGTGTTCTGATTGGTTAGAAAAATGCACATCACCAAAGGGGCATTCCAGGGCGATTTATTTAAAACTAGCGTAAGTACTCATCGTTGACAGGAAAAGAGTTTGTAGAAATAGTTAAAAGGTTAAAGCTAAAAATAAGCTGATAAGTTTCAATGTAAATGAGTGATATTATCAGTGGCGGCCGCTGGGGCGCCGCCCCCTTAAAGTTAGGCAGAGAAGAATGATACTTTAACATGTAATTATTTAACATAATAATAATTAATTTTAATAATGAAATAACGTCATTTAGTCACAATATTCCGCTGTATTTCTTAATATAATTTATTTATAATTAAAAAATTTTATTGATTTGAGGCTGAGCTCTAATTGGATTTTTTCAGATCATCCTTGTAGCGCAGCACTGTGCGCCCCGAACCCTCCCACTTTTGTTCTTAGCGAATCAATATTGTTTTTCAATATTTTGGCTCATGTGATTGGACCATTCTCAATGAGTCTTATTAGCGGTCAGCAGATTGTTAGTTAATGTATTGAATAGTGATTGATGTGGAAGCCAGCTGAATATGAGAGAAAATTCTGTAATTTCTTTGCTAAAATACTCTTTCGCAAGGCGAACGGACGAAGAAAGAAAAAAAGTTAAAGAGCTTGGACCAGATCAACCTGATCTTCTAATTTAGCAGCAGTCATGTGATCGCGGCCGAGCTTACACTCGGTGCTTTTCCAGCACTCCATAATGCTATTTACAGGCGATTATTAAAAGTTTAATTAAAATTTTATTTGCGCCCCCCAAAACATTTTTTGGATATTATTATTTCAGTTTGAAGCCCAGGTACATGTCTGCCTTCCTTTCTGTACTGCAGGACTCTCTGCATAACTTATTAATACAAAAAAAAAATCATTACAGTCTGGTTGAGTATCTTACGCCTTGTTTACACTAAGTTGTACTTCTTTTGCCATCAGCCAAATACACTCCCTGTCCAGAAATGAGAGAGTGAATGAGAAAATTTAAAAAAAATAGATTGGATAAACATTAAGCTTTGTCTTAAAATTAATTTCTACCACTTTCAGCTATTTCAGCTATAAAATTAACTATTAACTAATCCGAAAGAAAATATTAAGTTTAGATTTTCTATTAGAAAATCTAAACTTAATATTTTCATGAAGCAAGTAGTTTATTTGTTAGCTTATTGTAAAGTAGATTGTTAAATCCGGCACATAACTTTTCATAACATCACTTTACTCAACATTTTGATTTCACTTATGGCGCAGGTTAAACTTGAGGCAAATATAAAAGTACTGCAAAAGTTCCAATACATTCTGTCCAGTGGTCGATTTAAGACTTGGAACTTCAGGCAAATACCTAAGTTCTGCCAAAGTTTCATTAAATTCTGTCCAGGCAATTTTGTGTGATGCTGAGACAAAATCTGGCTGGACAGACATACAGAAAGAAAATTTTCTGAGACTGGTTACAGGTCCTCCAATGTATGAAACATAAAGATATCATTAAAAGAGCAAGTTATGACCAATGTACAGACAAAAGCTTTATTTTATTTATATAGATAACACCTACTGCAATTGCATGTTTTAGAACTGAGTTCAAATATATAAGCATGTCTAAGTTTTCCCACTGGACTAATGAAGCAGCCCCTGTCCTAGCAGTCTTCCTGGCAAGGAAAATCTATCTAGACCAGGATCCTGATCAACTAAAATATCTCAAAGGCTGTTATCTCCTCTTTTTTATTAGTAGCTTCCTTAACTGTGGTGCACAGAACTTGAGTTTACATTATATTTCATGCATATTGTCTCCAGTGCTTCAAAATGAAAACATCCAACATCTCTGAGAAATGAGGGACTCTTAATTAGCCTTTACATTCTACAACTTTCGCCGCTCAGATTCCTACTCTTCAGTATTAGGGACTAGTAGGTACAGTTAAAGGATAGTGCAAGAATGGTTGGTGTCCAGCCAACTGTGGCGACCTGTCTGGGGAAAAGTCCAGGGCTAATTTTTAATCCCAGTCCAACTATGGTTGAGACATACAACTTGAGAAATGGTGTAAAACCACTCTAAAGCTTTGAATGTTCCCAGGAGCACAGTCAGCATGCTACTATTTTGAAATTAAAGAAGTTTTGAATCACCAGGAATGTTCCTGGATCATGGCATCAGAATCAGCGCAAAAGATTACCCAAGGCACATCTGATTGACTAAAAACAATTAAACAGTTTTGTGTTTGAAAATGATGAGAATGGTGTTTTCTTAACTTTATATTTTGCATTTGTCTTTATTACCAAAGAAATACAGCAATAAGCTGTAAGGCATAGAAAAAAAAACTATCATAAGCTAAAAGTTATAACAAAACCATGTGGCTTCGCCAGCAGTCTCTCCTTCACCTTGCAAGTACTCTCAGAGGGACAAAAAACATTATAAGCTTTTCAGTTAATATCATCGGGCACTAACATACTTTTTTCTCATTCAGATATACCTAAATTTTGCAGGCATATCCTGTGGTCCATCAGAAACAGCCTTACTTTCAATTTAGTGTCTCCCAAAAGGCCATTACTTCCTATTTCTAGTGTAAATTGCATAGCCTTCCCCCTTCCTTGCTTCAAAAGCATGGAAACCAGAAGATAACTCAGGAGATTGGATTTAAAGTATGCATTCTGCGATAAAAAGAAATGAAGTAAGAAAAACAATATAAATGAAGATTCATAAAAGCTTATCAACCCACTTTCCCAAATATTTCATGATAATTGTTTGCCTAACAACATGCTTTTACTGATAAATATTTCAGGACAGTCGTATATCTTTGATGATTCTGTGCAGTTGATAATATTTGATGTGGATCAAAATCTTTTGAATCATTCTTTTATATAAAGGGTTTATGATATATTAGAGGAGCACAAATTCTATTGTTTTAGGAATTAGTTTTTTTTAAATCGTATTAATTAAAAGTCAACATCATGTACGTTGTAAATGAATTGTGGCATTACAGAAAACAAATTCTTTACTTAAATGCTTCATACTCACGCAAGATACATAACTGCTGCTTTTACATTTGTGTTATGCGTAGACAGTTCTACTTTGTATCACATGTGAACTACAGCATTACAAAGCATTTTACAGCGCCTGTTAAATTACCATCTGGTAGCAAACTCAATACTCTCTTAGGGAGCTCATGTGCATTTAGAGAACGACACTGAAGATCCCGTTTGGTGGCACATAGTGAACTGGGACAACCAATATGAGCCCATAGCAACTACCCTGCTGGAGCAGAGGCTGGGGCTTAATTAACATAGCAAGCATTACAAGGATGACATTAACTAATCACCAATGCCTCAATGACATGCTAGTTCCTGCATTTCAGCAACACTGAACTCGTAACCATATCCAGGCCAGCTGCCCCTTCAGGGAGGTCACCATGTTCAACTTGACCTTTTTGAAGTACAACTGCTGGAAGAGCTATGACACGAAGGGCAAAACAATTCGGAAAGTGACCAAGTATATCAGCATTTACTTCTTTTATACTGAAGCAAAACTTATTTACGTGTTAGAACAAAATATATTACTGTGTCCCATATGGTTTATTTAATATAAATTCTTAACTTTTTTATATGTTTTATATAATGTAAATTATAGTCTTTAAGACAATATTAATAATGGATTTTTCCTTATTGGACGTAATCAAAATAACTATGAACCGGTGATGCATCCTGATTGTATACACATTAAACATTGTCTCCCCATGAGTGGTTCGGTGATTAGCCTTGAACTTAGAAAGACCATCAGCTCAAGTTTCCCCCAGAGGAGCTGCCTCTACCCTCTTTAAAACAGTCCACTAATGTTCTAATTAAGCTGTGAGTGCTGTCCCTGTGGGGGTGTGCCATTCCAAAATCATCCAGCAGGTCACTGCTGAGATATGTTCCCTGAGTTTGTGGGCAAACTTGGTAACTCTCTTAGTTCAATTAAACAATTGGGCACTGGCATCTTTGAATGGGATATAAAAGTCAAATTAATAATTGTAATGTCATTTACTGTACTCAGCAGATTCATGCGATGTTTTATCACTATAGTTGCTGTTCTCTTTATAATGGCTTCCTATGGTCAGCCTTGAACAGGTGCAAATGGTATGATTATTGTTTACATTTCCTCCAACCAATAAGTGAGGCAATTAGCACCTTCTTTATCACCACACTTAGATTTCACTGAATAACATTTAATGTCATATTGATTAAAATATCACAAATTCCAACTACAGACAATTGCAGTCATACCCTTCATTATTATAGTTTGAAAATGTGATGATCTAATTATTTAAACCTTCAGATTGTTCCTTTTAAGCTCAGCCGACTGACACATCTGTTATCAGCTGCCACAAATTCAGCCCAGCACATAGTATATTAGACCTCATAATCTCTTATTTGAATTTTCAATTAAATATTTTTAGATGATTAATTAATAATAAACTTGTTAATTATTCAGTTTGCTTTTAACAAAATGATTTTTTCATTCATTCAGCCGCATGTATCATGATGGGTCCAATAAACCTCCCCTTGACCCTCCTGGGTCATCAATCTATAGTAATGCTACATAATGACTCTAAGTTGCCCAATAAAGCTAATGGATTCAAGCAAAGCTGTTATTATGATGTGCTTCAAGATGCATGGTTCTGCTGCTTGTCTGGAAACAGGATGGCAAATGTGTTACAAGCTGAAAGATAAGATCTGGCCAGGGGGATAATTATACTGTTTTGTCAGACATTGTTGATATAAATATGACCAAATTCCTTTTGTTTTTTTTTTTTTTGCTCCCCCGTCTCGTTCTCTCTCTCTCACGCACACACACAGACATTAATTTGCTTAATCATCATGTCCAACAGGTGGTGGACAAATGTAGGGGCAAACTGATACTTTGTTTCCTGAAAACAGACAAAAGCAGTAATTACACACACTTGTCTATCCTTATTCTACTTTTTGTTTCTCTGAATGAAACTTTTTCATTTGTTCTTTTCATAAAATACTGAAACAAATTTATCATATATACGTATATGTGAAGTATATTTTACCACTTCTTTAAAGATCTTTTAGCTTTATACACACTAAACTTACACACACTCACATGAACACTCGTGTGTGTGTGTGTGTGTGTGTGTGTGTGTTCATATGTGTGCGCACGTGTGCAAGTTTAGTTACATATTTTGCACTTAACATTAAGCCAACCCTCGAGCAACCATTCAAAATCTTATGCAGCGCCAAGTCTTGGCCAAGTTTGGTTGAACAGCTGTAAATTGTAAAAAAACAAAAAAACAATTAAACCATAAATGAACTAAAATAATAGCCTTTTGAACTTTATCTAATCACGTTCAGTTAACTTAAATAAACTATGTAGAAACTTTTTTAAATTAAACAACTCAATCTAAATATAAAATCTCCAAACAGAATTATTAATGTTCGGTTTATGTAAAATATATTTTGCTGGTAGGATTTGTGAAACCAATTAAAAATAGTTGTGAACATAAAAAGCAAGTGGCACTTATAAAAGCAAGGCATGCTCCATACTTAAACTGGACTTTCATTCATGAAAAGATATTACAAATATTAACAATTTGATTACAACGCAATTGCTCGGTCATCAGACAGATGTACAAATAGATGTAATCAAAGTTGATGGTTTTATTTAAAACCTGAAGCAAGCAAACAATTCTGAAAGGCAAACTTATAATGGGACTAAGAGACGGGTACTGTAAATGAATTCAGCTTGTTGGCTAATAGGTTAAACAGAGCTAAGATAATAAAATAATTTATTATTTATAGGAACAAGCAATAGTCAACACTGAAACGATGTTGTCTGGTCATGAATAAAGAAAAGCTCAGGTCCTTTGCTATAATAAGACTTTGCAAAGCAACTGTTACTTTTCTTCATTTAAGGTAGTTGCATGAGAAAATATGCAACTGATCTGCTTAATGCCCCTTACATCATTAACAATGCTGATCGGAGGATCATGAGTTCGAGCCCTGTCAGCACTCGCCACCATTGTTGGGTAATTGGGCAAGACCTTCAACCCTACACCCCATACAACTCAGACACTGCATGCAGTGCCAGTCCCAAGCCTAGTCAGGAAATGGGAGGGTTGCAGCAGGAAGGAAATTCAGTGTAAAACCTGTGCCAGGTCTTAAAGATCAAATGATCGTATGTGGCGACTTCAGGATAAAAGGGATAAAGTCAAAAGAATGCAAAAATAAATTATAGTATATTGTGAGAAAAGTCTGGTTAGTGAATTGGTAGTGGTGCCAAGAGCTCCTCTTGGGATTCTTTGTCATGAAGCTGGGTGGGCAGTTGGAAATCAATAAAATTCTTTGATTAAGGTGGGATTTCTCAAGCCCCTATTCCTCCCGGGCTCTGAGGTACAGTAGCCTATTAATGTGGTGAAAGTAGATTTGCATAAACATCTATATAAAGAACCGGTGATGCATCATGGTCAGTTCTATGTAATCTATTTAAAGATTCTACGCTGCATTCTATAGTGTCAACCTTGATATCGCTTCAAAATTAGCTTCATAGCTAGGAACTAGTTTTCAGCAGCAAAAATGGGCCTTTTGTAAAAGTTTTTTTTGTCCCGTCTTTGACAGCACTGGCTTTTTGAGTACACCCATTCATGTACTGTACACCCATTCCTTCCTTTAAATATAACCTAAGAATGAGAATTTTAAGCTTACAGAAACAACTTTGATGTAATTTATCTACTGTACGTGTTGAATGTGGTTCTTGAGAACCTTTAAGTCTATTAAAGATTGTCAATATACTGTAAGCAGTGACAAACTGACAAACAGTACACTAACATGCCCTGCTGGACATTGTTAATGATGTAAGGGGCATTAAGTAGTTACATAGTATTGCCAAATATACTGTAGTGGCTAGATCAAGAGCATTGTAGTACATTTGAATACTAAAGAGCATTTTCCACTGTTTTTGTACCCTTATCCTGGTAAAATTATGCACTGTGAAGACTCAGTAGTGAATTTGCTTGATTCCCCCATATTGTTTACTGTTTAAGCCCCTTGTAATCCATACATTTTACTGGTGATGTGCATTGAAAGCATTGTTGAGTAGGTTTATTATCTCCAATTTTTGTTTAAAAACAAAAAATAAAGCACAGGATATGGAAACGTGACTCAAAGACAGGATTCCAGACCATTAACACTCTCTTGTTGGCACTAGGTGTGGTTGGCCTTGCTAGCCATTCAGAGGGCACTGTTGTCTGGTAAGGCTTACAATGGTGGTCTGGGTGTTTAAAGAAGCAACGAATGGTACAAGAATGCTTTAGGGGTCTTGAGCTACTATTTGTTAGTGGTGGAGATCATGATAGTAATGTGCTATATTGCACAATGCCCCTGGTGCTAACAAGAGAAGTGCTAGTTGTGCTACACAATGCTATAGACAGCACACCCTATGGACTGTTCAGTGGCACTGACTTCATCCATAGAAACTTGAAATCATTGGTGCCAAAATTTTGCCAAGTTCCATGCACCTATTTTAGATGTTTAGACCATATATCTGTTGGACAAATCTTAACATATAGACTACTCCTGAAATGTGCCAAACCAGCTCTGACATAGGACCTACACGTAGTCTGATTAAACTATTCCAGAACTTCATGACTGCTTAAGCATGCAGTAATATATTCAGAGAGGCTGCTACAAACAGCCACACCACTGGATTGGAGGAATGCATCTCATTAGTGTCTGGCTTCATCAGCAAGTGCATAGATGATTTAATTTCCTTCAAGACCACACATGAAAACCAGAACCTATGGATGACTGCTATACCATGACTATTTTGAAGGATCCAAGAAACTGCCTTCAGACGTGACAACAAGAGAGGCCAGTGAAAAAGGCAAAGGGCAAATTATGCTATCAGAGAGTCAAAGCATAATTATCCGGGAAGAATTGACAGTCATTACCTAAACACCAAGGAAATATGACATATGTGGCAATGTATTCAAGCAGTCAAGAACACACCTGTGATGGTGATGCCTGTCATTTAGAGATGCTCTAAATGATTGCTACACATACTTTTAAACACAGAAAAATATTTCTGCAGATATGACCACGGTGGCCCAGGGGTGTTAGTTAGCACTGTCGCCTTGCACCTCCAGGGTCTGGGTTCGATTCCTGGCCAGGCTTGATTTCTGTCTCTGTGTGCATGGACTTTGCATGTCCTCCCATGTTGGTGGGTACACCACTAGTCAATAAAGCCATGTAGCATCTCGATTTACAAGGATTGGATGCTGAAGATAAGCAATTTCACTGTGTCACAGGACAGTGTCCTGGCCAGCTGTTTCACTCTTTGGTATGGGAACTGCACAGTCTCTGCAGAGAATTGTGGGAACAGCTGAAAAAGTCATTGGGGTCTCTTTACTTACTATCAACACCGCATACAATAACCCCTTTCACAAATTAATGACCGCTTCACCCTCCTGCCATCTGGCAGAAGGTAGAAGAGCATCCTTTAACTTGTTGCTGCCTCCCAAAGCTCACCTGGGCTAGTGCATTATACAATGCACTAAACACTTTTTATTTGAGACTTTTTAGCTGTTAACATTGCTGGTACTTCCAATATTGTTGCAAAATGTATTGCTTACAGGCTATGTTGAAATCATTGCCTTCTCACACAACACTATTCTGTTGTCACTGCCATTCTGTTGGCATTGGATTTGCCCAATGTGAAAAGAGGGAGAATAAATGAGGCAGGTATTATGGTAATGGTTGCATGTGCTAGACTGATGGCTGTTAGTTGCTGCTCACCCATAAGTTAGCCTGGGTTGTTGATGGTGAATTGAAGCCTGTGTGAAACATGATGCACCCGTATGTGGAAACTTTGCCAGCAATAGAACTCTTAAAGTATGACTTTTATAGTTCAGCCTTAAACCATACTAATAAATACTGCACAGAGGGTCAGAATAACAGTGGCTAGGTCAGTAACAGTTATTGTTTACATAAGCTCAATTGTCTGACTCTCTGGGATGGTCACAAACTATACCACCTTTAAAATGCACTTGAGGTTGTCAGCAGGATGCCAACAATCTACAACCCAGAAGACTTCAAAGGCAGAATTAGGAATGACTGCCTTTCCAGGAAAAACAATGGTACATCAAATTATTAAAACCTCTGATATTACATCACCAGACATTTTATTTTTGCATATTAAATCAGAAATTTACAGTACAGAACTCTTATAACTTCCTTTTTCATGTGCTGAACATGTAGCTCTCTGTCTTCCGTGAGACTCAATAATCAAGTCACAAATCAGCAATATCAGACGAGGAAAGTAATGAACAAAGAGCCACCTCAACAGTCATCATTGTAAATCCTTAAATATAAGACTCTCATCTTTATCTGCAAGGTGAATATTGGATTACCACCCACCCATATCTCTAATCAACAAATTCATGGTTATAACTTTACAATCTCTGATTCTTCAATGATCTTAATTTCCACTACTTCAGTTGACAGACAGAGGAGAACATTTTGTACTTTTGTACCGTTTGTACAATCTCTGCTGAAGAATTGCGCACAGTAGGTCATGAGACCTTCTTCTAGATCCCGGGATATGTTGACTTGACTGAGACTGTGGCTGGACTTCAATGCAATATTTTTTGATGTTCTGATTTTTTTAATTATGTATTTAGCCATGACCTGTCACCAGAGAGATACTTTGTTCACGATCTCTGATAAATTGGACAAAATTGAGACTAGGGACTCTCTGACTAAAATCTCAACTAATGTGATGGCTGAAAAAAAAAAAAAGATGTCCCAAAGGTGCTGTTCAGTGGCAGCTGTACATGCTTTAAGTTTCTGAAGGTGTTTCATCTCTCATCTGAAGCCTTTTAAATGAGAGGTGAAATACCTTCAGAAACTAAAAAAACAAATCTAGCTGCCATTGAACAGCACCTTTGGGATAACCGTGACCTGTACATCTGAGAATCTCTACAGACAAAATGCTATACATTCAAATATGCACTTCCCTTGGCCTCTATAACTGTGACTGCCAACATTCCATAATTGTAGTATGGTTCGGGGTTCCAGGTTTATTACTACAGACAGGTCTCTATCTCTCATCTTTCATTATTCCTTCCTAGTCAATGCGTCACTGTCAGTAAGCCACTGATGAAGAATGTTCTGATATCTAACTACAGGAGTTGATAATGATTGAGTCAAAATAAGACAATCTGTATGATTAAAAAAACCCACATATTCCCCCTTGTGTTATCAAGGCTTAATCCAGATTCTTATTTCATGTGCTGATATATTTTTTGTTGTGCCATGAACCCAGACCAGAAAGTGTGCCTCAACTTATTTTTTGGATAAACATGTGCTTTACCATTGTAGATAAAAAAAAAAAATGCTGTTTCTCATTATCAACAATTATTAGAGAAGCGTGTTACATTTTGAACTTGAGATCACTTATTACTAATCAATACTGGCGCATGTGCCCCAGTTAAAATGATAGTCATCCAGTTGTCCTATCTATTATGTCATAATAGATATCATGACATAATAAAGGATTTTACCTGAAAAACATTTAGAATATTTCAGCAATATTTCTAAAAAACTATGATCCAAAAAAAAAGCAACTAATTCTGCCAGGTGATTTTCATGAGCACTGAAGAACTTGTACAATATGATGGAGATTACATTTGTCTGTTTATTTTAGAAGGGAATTTCTGGTTAGATTCACTGAGACTGAGGGTGAAAATTATCTTGTATATGAACTAATTGCCAGGATTCTAATCTAAATATTATGCCTTTAAAACTTTCAATATCAGGTAAATATCAGCTGAATACAGACAGACATGAAAATGAAATATAGTATATATATGAAAAAAACAACAACATGTTTTTAATGATCTGAGGTGCATTTGCCTCCGAGGACAAATACTCACAAACTTTTAGACATTTTTGCTAAAATGACAAAACTAGCACAAGCATTTCAACAATCCCATCAACAATCCCAGCAGTTGTTCTCACAAAATATCTGCTATGTTATTCTGCACAGCACCCATAAGAAACCCGCCAAACTAAATAAAATCTAACCTTAAACAAAAATAATTTAATTATGGCATCCAAAACCTTTCAAGATCTTGCAACAAAGGCTCTAGAACCTTAAAACTTTTTAAGTATAATGATTCCCCAACATTGTCTGCTCTGCACAGTCAAGCCTAAAATGAGTTAATAATTTTAAATAGAAACAACAGGAAATCACAATGGCTTATATGCAATTTTCTAATATCAGGTGAATATATGCCTAAATCTTTGTCAAGATTTCAAATGCTACTTTAAAAAAAATCCTTGTTTTTTTTCTGAAATATTAATTTTTTACACAACATTATGCCTGAACTCTGTAAAAGCTAATTCAGATCATATTTATTAAACAAACTCTAATAATCAAACAAATCTAGGAAATACTGTAATTAGAACCTGAAAAACTAGTAAATAAGAGGTAGAAAATGCAGGTTTCTCCAACAATTAACAATGGTCAGCAACTAAAATAATATACAGTAACTTATATATTATTACTAATGAGAAAAGAAAAGTAGAAAAGCAAAAAATAAGTGTGCAGAATGAAAGGACATGAACCAGACAACAAGGCTGTGTGCTCAGTCCACTGCTATTCATTCTGCAAAGTCACAAGTGTGCAGCAATGCACAGCTCAAACCATATCATCGAGTTCGCTGAATGGTCAGCACGAATGGTGAGTCAGTAGAGAGAGGAGATGCGGAGGCTAAGGGACTAATCTAGCGAACAGAACAAAGAACATGTCCCTGAACGTGGACAAAACTAAAAACATGATTGTTGACTTCAGGAGAGCTCTGTGCTCAATGCCTTCTCAGTTTCAAGAACATTAAACTCATAGGTGACCAGCTCCATTTGTTAAGAAAGCACAGCAGCATCTCTAATTTCAGCAAATGGTGAGAAAAGTTCATCTACCTCCTCCCATCCTCACCACATTTTACAGAGGGCTGAATCACTGCCTGGTTTGGGAACTGCACCGTCTCAGCGGATAGTGAGGACAGCTGAGAAGATCATCGGGGGCTCTCTTCTCTCCATCACAGACATTTATATTACATGCTGCATACTCAAAGTTACCAGCATCGTGGGTGACCACACATACCCTTCATACACACTCTTTACCCTTTTGACATCTGAAAAAATTTACTAAAGCATTCGGGTTTACGCAACCAGACTGTACGATAATTTCTTCCCACAAGCCATCAGACTTCTCAACATCCAAGGCCTGGAATGAGACATTTGTACACACACACACACACACACACACACACACTAAACCGGACACCATTTCATTTTAGTCTCCTTGTAATTTCTACTAAATTGACTGCTCAAACACTGAAAAAGTCTGCCCTCCATTGTAATATCTTGGTGCCATTCGACTCTCATTAGAACTTTGCACTGTATGGTGCTGCACTGTTTTTAACTTTGCACGTTGTCTTGTCTTGTGCTTTGCTTTTTCTTCTGATTTGCATGGTTTGCACATGCTTGCACTCATGGTCTTTATGCATTACGTATATATATATATTTTTACGTTATGAGTAGTCCTGTGTAGATCTGTATTGTTTAATGTAGCACCATGGTCCTGAAGGAACCTTGTTCCTATACTACTGTATATGGCTGGAATGACAATTAAAGCCACTTTGACTTTGAAAAGAAATACATTTAAACCGTGAGTGAGGTCGCCCTCTGGTGGTTTGTTAGGGAATTGTCTACGGTGACAAATTATTACACATAGGGTGGAGTTGTGTTCGGGTTTGCAAAATAGTTATTTTTTTATATTTAAATATGATTAATCAGGGGCGTAGATTTAGGGTGGACGGAGGGGATGTGTCCCCACCAATATCCTCCGACCATTGAAATGTCCCCACC